>JAEIFK010000326.1:0-66267 GCA_018901825.1 Drosophila funebris
TCGGAAAAACCGCTATTTTTGCCATTTTTTTCCCATATCTGATTCTTGTCGGGAAAATCCGTTATTTTGTCATTTTTGTACATACCTGATTTTCGTCGAAAAATCCGTTATTTTGCCATTATTGGACATATCTGATTGTTGTCGAAAAATCCGTTATTTTGTGATTTTTGAACGTATCTGATTTTCGTTGAAAAATCCGTTATTATGTAATTTTTGGAAATATTTTTGATTTTTGTCGGAATAACCGCTATTTTTGCACATATCTGATTTTTTGTCGAAAAATTCGTTATTTTTCCGTATCTGATTCTTGTCGGAAAAATCCGTTATTTTGTCATTTTTGTACATATCTGATTTTTGTCGGAATAACCGCTATTTTTGCCATTTTTTCCCATATCTGATTCTTGTCGGAAAAATCCGTTATTTTGTCATTTTTGTACATATCTGATTTTTGTCGGAATAACCGCTATTTTTGCCATTTTTTCCCAAATCTGATTCTTGTCGGAAAAATACGTTATTTTGTCATTTTTGTACATTTCTGAATTTCGGCGAAAAATCCGTTATTTTGCAATTTGGATATATCTGATTTTTGTCGGAATAACCGTTATTTTTGCCATTTTTTCCCATATCTGAGTCTTGTCGGAAAAATATGTTATTTTGCCATTTTTGTACATATCTGATTTTCGGCGAAAAGTCCGTTATTTTGCAATTTTTGGACATATCTGATTTTTGTCGGAAAAACCGCTATTTTTGCCATTTTTTCCCATATCTGATTCTTGTCGGAAAAATCCGTTATATTGTCATTTTTGAACATATCTGATTATTTGTCGAAAGATCCGTTATTTTGCAATTTTTGCACATATCTGATTTTCGTCGAAAAATTCGTTATTTCGCCATTTTTGTACATATCTGATTTTTGTCGGAATTAACCGCTATTTCTGCCATTTTTTCCCATATCTGATTCTTGTCGGAAAAATACGTTATTTTGTCATTTTTGTACATTTCTGATTTTCGGCGAAAAATCCGTTATTTTGCAATTTGGATATATCTGATTGTTGTCGGAATAACCGTTATTTTTGCCATTTTTTCCCATATCTGAGTCTTGTCGGAAAAATACGTTATTTTGCCATTTTTGTACATATCTGATTTTCGCAAAAAAACCATTATTTTGCAATTTTTGGACATATCTGATTTTTGTCGGAAAAACCGCTATTTTTGCCATTTTTTCCCATATCTGATACTTGTCGGAAAAACACGTTATTTTGTCATTTTTGTACATATCTGATTTTCGTCGAAAAATCCGTTATTTTGCCATTATGGGACATATCTGATTGTTGTCGAAAAAATCCGTTATTTTGTCATTTTTTTACTTATCTGATTTTCGTCAAAAAATCCGTTAGGTTGCAATTTTTGGACATATCTGATTTTTGTCGGAATAACCGCTCTTTTTGCCATTTTTACCTATATCTGATTCTTGTCGGAAAAATCCGTATTTTTGTCATTTTTGTACATATCTGATTTTTGTCGGAATAACCGCTATTTTTGCCATTTTTTCCCATATCTGATTCTTGTCGGAAAAATTCGTTATTTTGTCATTTTTGTACATATCTGATTTTTGTCGGATTAACCGCTATTTTTGCCATTTTTTCCCATATCTGATTCTTGTCGGAAAAATCCGTTATTTTGTCATTTTTGTACATATCTGATTTTTGTCGGAATAACCGCTATTTTTGCCATTTTTTCCCAAATCTGATTCTTGTCGGAAAAATACGTTATTTTGTCATTTTTGTACATTTCTGATTTTCGGCGAAAAATCCGTTATTTTGCAATTTGGATATATCTGATTTTTGTCGGAATAACCGTTATTTTTGCCATTTTTTTCCCATATCTGAGTCTTGTCGGAAAAATATGTTATTTTGCCATTTTTGTACATATCTGATTTTCGGCAAAAAGTCCGTTATTTTGCAATTTTTGGACATATCTGATTTTTGTCGGAAAAACCGCTATTTTTGCCATTTTTTCCCATATCTGATTCTTGTCGGGAAAATCCGTTATTTTGTCATTTTTGTACATACCTGATTTTCGTCGAAAAATCCGTTATTTTGCCATTATTGGACATATCTGATTGTTGTCGAAAAAATCCGTTATTTTGTGATTTTTGAACGTATCTGATTTTCGTTGAAAGATCCGTTACTATGTAATTTTTGGATATATTTTTGATGTTTGTCGGAATAACCGCTATTTTTGCACATATCTGATTTTTGTCGAAAAATTCGTTATTTTGTCATTTTTGGACATATCTGATTTTTGTCGGAATAACCGCTATTTTTGCCATTTTTTCCCATATCTGATTCTTGTCGGAAAAATTCGTTATTTTGTCATTTTTGTACATATCTGATTTTTGTCGGATTAACCGCTATTTTTGCCATTTTTTCCCATATCTGATTCTTGTCGGAAAAATCCGTTATTTTGTCATTTTTGTACATATCTGATTTTTGTCGGAATAACCGCTATTTTTGCCATTTTTTCCCAAATCTGATTCTTGTCGGAAAAATACGTTATTTTGTTATTTTTGTACATTTCTGATTTTCGGCGAAAAATCCGTTATTTTGCAATTTGGATATATCTGATTTTTGTCGGAATAACCGTTATTTTTGCCATTTTTTCCCATATCTGAGTCTTGTCGGAAAAATATGTTATTTTGCCATTTTTGTACATATCTGATTTTCGGCAAAAAGTCCGTTATTTTGCAATTTTTGGACATATCTGATTTTTGTCGGAAAAACCGCTATTTTTGCCATTTTTTTCCCATATCTGATTCTTGTCGGGAAAATCCGTTATTTTGTAATTTTTGTACATACCTGATTTTCGTCGAAAAATCCGTTATTTTGCCATTATTGGACATATCTGATTGTTGTCGAAAAATCCGTTATTTTGTGATTTTTGAACGTATCTGATTTTCGTTGAAAGATCCGTTACTATGTAATTTTTGGATATATTTTTGATGTTTGTCGGAATAACCGCTATTTTTGCACATATCTGATTTTTGTCGAAAAATTCGTATATACTTTGAAAAATCCGTTATTTTGTCATTTTTGTACATATCTGATTTTTGTCGGAATAACCGCTATTTTTGCCATTTTTTTCCCATATCTGATTCTTGTCGGAAAAATCCGTTATTTTGTCATTTTTGTACATATCTGATTTTTGTCGGAATAACCGCTATTTTTGCCATTTTTTCCCAAATCTGATTCTTGTCGGAAAAATACGTTATTTTGTCATTTTTGTACATTTCTGATTTTCGGCGAAAAATCCGTTATTTTGCAATTTTTGGATATATCTGATTTTTGTCGGAATAACCGTTATTTTTGCCATTTTTTCCCATATCTGAGTCTTGTCGGAAAAATATGTTATTTTGTCATTTTTGTACATATCTGATTTTCGGCAAAAAGTCCGTTATTTTTGCAATTTTTGGACATATCTGATTTTTGTCGGAAAAACCGTTATTTTTGCCATTTTTTCCCATATCTGATTCTTGTCGGAAAAATCCGTTATATTGTCATTTTTGAACATATCTGATATTTGTCGAAAGATCCGTTATTTTGCAATTTTTGCACATATCTGATTTTCGTCGAAAAATTCGTTATTTCGCCATTTTTGTACATATCTGATTTTTTGTCGGAATAACCGCTATTTCTGCCATTTTTTCCCATATCTGATTCTTGTCGGAAAAATACGTTATTTTGTCATTTTTGTACATTTCTGATTTTCGGCGAAAAATCCGTTATTTTGCAATTTGGATATATCTGATTGTTGTCGGAATAACCGTTATTTTTGCCATTTTTTCCCATATCTGAGTCTTGTCGGAAAAATACGTTATTTTGCCATTTTTGTACATATCTGATTTTCGGCAAAAAAAACCATTATTTTGCAATTTTTGGACATATCTGATTTTTGTCGGAAAAACCGCTATTTTTGCCATTTTTTCCCATATCTGATACTTGTCGGAAAAACACGTTATTTTGTCATTTTTGTACATATCTGATTTTCGTCGAAAAATCCGTTATTTTGCCATTATGGGACATATCTGATTGTTGTCGAAAAAAATCCGTTATTTTGTCATTTTTTTACATATCTGATTTTCGTCAAAAAATCCGTTAGGTTGCAATTTTTGGACATATCTGATTTTTGTCGGAATAACCGCTCTTTTTGCCATTTTTACCTATATCTGATTCTTGTCGGAAAAATCCGTATTTTTTGTCATTTTTGTACATATCTGATTTTTGTCGGAATAACCGCTATTTTTGCCATTTTTTCCCATATCTGATTCTTGTCGGAAAAATTCGTTATTTTGTCATTTTTGTACATATCTGATTTTTGTCGGATTAACCGCTATTTTTGCCATTTTTTCCCATATCTGATTCTTGTCGGAAAAATCCGTTATTTTGTCATTTTTGTACATATCTGATTTTTGTCGGAATAACCGCTATTTTTGCCATTTTTTCCCAAATCTGATTCTTGTCGGAAAAATACGTTATTTTGTCATTTTTGTACATTTCTGATTTTCGGCGAAAAATCCGTTATTTTGCAATTTGGATATATCTGATTTTTGTCGGAATAACCGTTATTTTTGCCATTTTTTCCCATATCTGAGTCTTGTCGGAAAAATATGTTATTTTGCCATTTTTGTACATATCTGATTTTCGGCAAAAAGTCCGTTATTTTGCAATTTTTGGACATATCTGATTTTTGTCGGAAAAACCGCTATTTTTGCCATTTTTTCCCATATCTGATTCTTGTCGGGAAAATCCGTTATTTTGTAATTTTTGTACATACCTGATTTTCGTCGAAAAATCCGTTATTTTGCCATTATTGGACATATCTGATTGTTGTCGAAAAAATCCGTTATTTTGTGATTTTTGAACGTATCTGATTTTCGTTGAAAGTTCCGTTACTATGTAATTTTTGGATATATTTTTGATGTTTGTCGGAATAACCGCTATTTTTGCACATATCTGATTTTTGTCGAAAAATTCGTTATTTTGTCATTTTTGAACATATCTGATTTTTGTCGGAATAACCGCTATTTTTGCCATTTTTTCCCATATCTGATTCTTGTCGGAAAAATTCGTTATTTTGTCATTTTTGTACATATCTGATTTTTGTCGGATTAACCGCTATTTTTGCCATTTTTTCCCATATCTGATTCTTGTCGGAAAAACACGTTATTTTGTCATTTTTGTACATATCTGATTTTCGTCGAAAAATCCGTTATTTTTGCCATTTTGGGACATATCTGATTGTTGTCGAAAAAATCCGTTATTTTGTCATTTTTTTACATATCTGATTTTCGTCAAAAAATCCGTTATGTTGCAATTTTTGGACATATCTGATTTTTGTCGGAATAACCGCTCTTTTTGCCATTTTTACCTATATCTGATTCTTGTCGGAAAAATCCGTATTTTTTGTCATTTTTGTACATATCTGATTTTTGTCGGAATAACCGCTATTTTTGCCATTTTTTCCCATATCTGATTCTTGTCGGAAAAATTCGTTATTTTGTCATTTTTGTACATATCTGATTTTTGTCGGATTAACCGCTATTTTTGCCATTTTTTCCCATATCTGATTCTTGTCGGAAAAATCCGTTATTTTGTCATTTTTGTACATATCTGATTTTTGTCGGAATAACCGCTATTTTTGCCATTTTTTCCCAAATCTGATTCTTGTCGGAAAAATACGTTATTTTGTCATTTTTGTACATTTCTGATTTTCGGCGAAAAATCCGTTATTTTGCAATTTGGATATATCTGATTTTTGTCGGAATAACCGTTATTTTTGCCATTTTTTCCCATATCTGAGTCTTGTCGGAAAAATATGTTATTTTGCCATTTTTGTACATATCTGATTTTCGGCAAAAAGTCCGTTATTTTGCAATTTTTGGACATATCTGATTTTTGTCGGAAAAACCGCTATTTTTGCCATTTTTTCCCATATCTGATTCTTGTCGGGAAAATCCGTTATTTTGTAATTTTTGTACATACCTGATTTTCGTCGAAAAATCCGTTATTTTGCCATTATTGGACATATCTGATTGTTGTCGAAAAAATCCGTTATTTTGTGATTTTTGAACGTATCTGATTTTCGTTGAAAGTTCCGTTACTATGTAATTTTTGGATATATTTTTGATGTTTGTCGGAATAACCGCTATTTTTGCACATATCTGATTTTTTGTCGAAAAATTCGTTATTTTGTCATTTTTGGACATATCTGATTTTTGTCGGAATAACCGCTATTTTTGCCATTTTTTCCCATATCTGATTCTTGTCGGAAAAATTCGTTATTTTGTCATTTTTGTACATATCTGATTTTTGTCGGATTAACCGCTATTTTTGCCATTTTTTCCCATATCTGATTCTTGTCGGAAAAACACGTTATTTTGTCATTTTTGTACATATCTGATTTTCGTCGAAAAATCCGTTATTTTGCCATTATGGGACATATCTGATTGTTGTCGAAAAAATCCGTTATTTTGTCATTTTTTACATATCTGATTTTCGTCAAAAAAATCCGTTAGGTTGCAATTTTTGGACATATCTGATTTTTGTCGGAATAACCGCTCTTTTTGCCATTTTTACCTATATCTGATTCTTGTCGGAAAAATCCGTTATTTTGTCATTTTTGTACATATCTGATTTTTGTCGGAATAACCGTTATTTTTGCCATTTTTTCCCATATCTGATTCTTGTCGGAAAAATTCGTTATTTTGTCATTTTTGTACATATCTGATTTTTGTCGGATTAACCGCTATTTTTGCCATTTTTTCCCATATCTGATTCTTGTCGGAAAAATCCGTTATTTTGTCATTTTTGTACATATCTGATTTTTTGTCGGAATAACCGCTATTTTTGCCATTTTTTCCCAAATCTGATTCTTGTCGGAAAAATACGTTATTTTGTCATTTTTGTACATTTCTGATTTTCGGCGAAAAATCCGTTATTTTGCAATTTGGATATATCTGATTTTTGTCGGAATAACCGTTATTTTTGCCATTTTTTCCCATATCTGAGTCTTGTCGGAAAAATATGTTATTTTGCCATTTTTGTACATATCTGATTTTCGGCAAAAAGTCCGTTATTTTGCAATTTTTGGACATATCTGATTTTTGTCGGAAAAACCGCTATTTTTGCCATTTTTTCCCATATCTGATTCTTGTCGGGAAAATCCGTTATTTTGTAATTTTTGTACATACCTGATTTTCGTCGAAAAATCCGTTATTTTGCCATTATTGGACATATCTGATTGTTGTCGAAAAAATCCGTTATTTTTGTGATTTTTGAACGTATCTGATTTTCGTTGAAAGATCCGTTACTATGTAATTTTTGGATATATTTTTGATGTTTGTCGGAATAACCGCTATTTTTGCACATATCTGATTTTTTGTCGAAAAATTCGTTATTTTGTCATTTTTGGACATATCTGATTTTTGTCGGAATAACCGCTATTTTTGCCATTTTTTCCCATATCTGATTCTTGTCGGGAAAATCCGTTATTTTGTAATTTTTGTACATACCTGATTTTCGTCGAAAAATCCGTTATTTTGCCATTATTGGACATATCTGATTGTTGTCGAAAAAATCGTTATTTTGTGATTTTTGAACGTATCTGATTTTCGTTGAAAGATCCGTTACTATGTAATTTTTGGATATATTTTTGATGTTTGTCGGAATAACCGTTTGCCATTTTTGCACATATCTGATTTTTGTCGAAAAATTCGTTATTTTGTCATTTTTGGACATATCTGATTTTTGTCGGAATAACCGCTATTTTTGCCATTTTTTTCCCATATCTGATTGTTGTCGAAAAATCCGTTATTTTGTGATTTTTGAACGTATCTGATTTTCGTCGAAAAATCCATTATTATGTAATTTTTGGATATATTTTTGATTTTTGTCGGAATAACCGCTATTTTTTGCACATATCTGATTTTTTGTCGAAAAATTCGTTATTTTGTCATTTTTGGACATATCTGATTTTTGTCGGAATAACCGCTATTTTTGCCATTTTTTCCCATATCTGATTCTTGTCGGAAAAATCCGTTATTTTGTCATTTTTGTACATATCTGATTTTTGTCGGAATAACCGGTATTTTTGCCATTTTTTCCCAAATCTGATTGTTGTCGGAAAAATACGTTATTTTGTCATTTTTGTACATTTCTGATTTTCGGCGAAAAATCCGTTATTTTGCAATTTGGATATATCTGATTTTTGTCGGAATAACCGTTATTTTTGCCATTTTTTCCCCATATCTGAGTCTTGTCGGAAAAATATGTTATTTTGCCATTTTTGTACATATCTGATTTTCGGCAAAAAGTCCGTTATTTTGCAATTTTTGGACATATCTGATTTTTGTCGGAAAAACCGCTATTTTTGCCATTTTTTCCCATATCTGATTCTTGTCGGAAAAATACGTTATTTTGTCATTTTTGTACATATCTGATATTCGTCGAAAAATCCGTTATTTTGCCATTATTGGACATATCTGATTGTTGTCGAAAAAATCCGTTATTTTGTCATTTTTTTTACATATCTGATTTTCGTTGAAAAATCCGTTAGATTGCAATTTTTGGACATATCTGATTTTTGTCGGAATAACCGCTCTTTTTGCCATTTTTACCCATATCTGATTCTTGTCGGAAAAATCCGTTATTTTGTCATTTTTGTAGATATCTGATTTTTGTCGGAATAACCGCTATTTTTGCCATTTTTTTCCCATATCTGATTCTTGTCGGAAAAATCCGTTATTTTGTCATTTTTGTACATATCTGATTTTTGTCGGATTAACCGCTATTTTTGCCATTTTTTCCCATATCTGATTCTTGTCGGAAAAATCCGTTATTTTGTATTTTTGAACGTATCTGATTTTCGTTGAAAAATCCGATATTATGTAATTTTTGGATATATTTTTGATTTTTGTCCGAATAACCGCTATTTTTGCCATTTTTGCACATATCTGATTTTCGTCGAAAAATTCGTTATTTTGTCATTTTTTGACATATCGGATTTTTGTCGAAAGATCCGTTATTTTGCATTTTTGGACATATCGGATTTTCGTCGATAAATCCGTTATATTGTCATTTTTGAACATATCTGATATTTGTCGAAAAATCCGATATATTGTCATTTTTAGACATATCTGAATTTCGTCGAAAAATTCGTTATTTCGCCATTTTTGCACAAATCTGATTTTCGGCGAAAATCCATTATTTTGTCATTTTTGTACATATCTAATTTTTGTCGGAATAACCGCTATTTTTGCCATTTTTTCCCAAATCTGATTCTTGTCGGAAAAATACGTTATTTTGTCATTTTTGTACATTTCTGATTTTCGGCGAAAAATCCGTTATTTTGCAATTTGGATATATCTGATTTTTTGTCGGAATAACCGTTATTTTTGCCATTTTTTCCCATATCTGAGTCTTGTCGGAAAAATATGTTATTTTGCCATTTTTGTACATATCTGATTTTCGGCAAAAAGTCCGTTATTTTGCAATTTTGGACATATCTGATTTTTGTCGGAAAAACCGCTATTTTTGCCATTTTTTCCCATATCTGATTCTTGTCGGGAAAATCCGTTATTTTGTAATTTTTGTACTTACCTGATTTTTGTCGAAAAATCCGTTATTTTGCCATTATTAGACATATCTGATTGTTGTCGAAAAAATCCGTTATTTTGTGATTTTTGAACGTATCTGATTTTCGTTGAAAGATCCGTTACTATGTAATTTTTGGATATATTTTTGATGTTTGTCGGAATAACCGCTATTTTTGCACATATCTGATTTTTGTCGAAAAATTCGTTATTTTGTCATTTTTGGACATATCTGATTTTTGTCGGAATAACCGCTATTTTTGCCATTTTTTCCCATATCTGATTCTTGTCGGAAAAATCCGTTATTTTGTCATTTTTGTACATATCTGATTTTTGTCGGAATAACCGCTATTTTTGCCATTTTTTCCCAAATCTGATTCTTGTCGGAAAAATACGTTATTTTGTCATTTTTGTACATTTCTGATTTTCGGCGAAAAATCCGTTATTTTGCAATTTGGATATATCTGATTTTTGTCGGAATAACCGTTATTTTTGCCATTTTTTCCCATATCTGAGTCTTGTCGGAAAAATATGTTATTTTGCCGTTTTTGTACATATCTGATTTTCGTCGAAAAATCCGTTATTTTGCCATTATTGGACATATCTGATTGTTGTCGAAAAAATCCGTTATTTTGTCATTTTTGGACATATTTGATTTTTGTCGGAAAAATACGTTATTTTGTCATTTTTGTACATATCTGATTTTCGTCGAAAAATCCGTTATTTTGCCATTATTGGACATATCTGATTGTTGTCGAAAAAATCCGTTATTTTGTGATTTTTGAACGTAACTGATTTTCGTTGAAAAATCCATTATTATGTAATTTTTGGATATATTTTTGATTTTTGTCGGAATAACCGCTATTTTTGCACATATCTGATTTTTGTCGAAAAATTCGTTATTTTGTCATTTTTGGACATATCTGATTTTTTGTCGGAATAACCGCTATTTTTGCCATTTTTTCCCATATCTGATTCTTGTCGGAAAAATCCGTTATTTTGTCATTTTTGTACATATCTGATTTTTGTCGGAATAACCGCTATTTTTGCCATTTTTTCCCATATCTGAGTCTTGTCGGAAAAATATGTTATTTTGCCATTTTTGTACATATTTGATTTTCGGCAAAAAGTCCGTTATTTTGCAATTTTTGGACATATCTGATTTTTGTCGGAAAAACCGCTATTTTTGCCATTTTTTCCCATATCTGATTCTTGTCGGAAAAATCCGTTATTTTGTCATTTTTGTACATATCTGATATTTGTCGAAAGATCCGTTATTTTGCAATTTTTGCACATATCTGATTTTCGTCGAAAAATTCGTTATTTCGCCATTTTTGTACATATCTGATTTTTGTCGGAATAACCGCTATTTCTGCCATTTTTTCCCATATCTGATTCTTGTCGGAAAAATACGTTATTTTGTCATTTTTGTACATTTCTGATTTTCGGCGAAAAATCCGTTATTTTGCAATTTGGATATATCTGATTGTTGTCGGAATAACCGTTATTTTTGCCATTTTTTCCCATATCTGAGTCTTGTCGGAAAAATACGTTATTTTGCCATTTTTGTACATATCTGATTTTCGGCAAAAAAAACCATTATTTTGCAATTTTTGGACATATCTGATTTTTGTCGGAAAAACCGCTATTTTTGCCATTTTTTCCCATATCTGATTCTTGTCGGAAAAACACGTTATTTTGTCATTTTTGTACATATCTGATTTTCGTCGAAAAATCCGTTATTTTGCCATTATGGGACATATCTGATTGTTGTCGAAAAAAATCCGTTATTTTGTCATTTTTTTACATATCTGATTTTCGTCAAAAAATCCGTTAGGTTGCAATTTTTGGACATATCTGATTTTTGTCGGAATAACTGCTCTTTTTGCCATTTTTACCTATATCTGATTCTTGTCGGAAAAATCCGTATTTTTTGTCATTTTTGTACATATCTGATTTTTGTCGGAATAACCGCTATTTTTGCCATTTTTTCCCATATCTGATTCTTGTCGGAAAAATTCGTTATTTTGTCATTTTTGTACATATCTGATTTTAGTCGGATTAACCGCTATTTTTGCCATTTTTTCCCATATCTGATTCTTGTCGGAAAAATCCGTTATTTTGTCATTTTTGTACATATCTGATTTTTGTCGGAATAACCGCTATTTTTGCCATTTTTTCCCAAATCTGATTCTTGTCGGAAAAATACGTTATTTTGTCATTTTTGTACATTTCTGATTTTCGGCGAAAAATCCGTTATTTTGCAATTTGGATATATCTGATTTTTTGTCGGAATAACCGTTATTTTTGCCATTTTTTCCCATATCTGAGTCTTGTCGGAAAAATATGTTATTTTGCCATTTTTGTACATATCTGATTTTCGGCAAAAAGTCCGTTATTTTGCAATTTTTGGACATATCTGATTTTTGTCGGAAAAACCGCTATTTTTGCCATTTTTTCCCATATCTGATTCTTGTCGGAAAAATACGTTATTTTGTCATTTTTGTACATATCTGATATTCGTCGAAAAATCCGTTATTTTGCCATTATTGGACATATCTGATTGTTGTCGAAAAAATCCGTTATTTTGTCATTTTTTTACATATCTGATTTTCGTCAAAAAATCCGTTAGGTTGCAATTGTTGGACATATCTGATTTTTGTCGGAATAACTGCTCTTTTTGCCATTTTTACCTATATCTGATTTTTGTCGAAAAATTCGTTATTTTGTCATTTTTGGACATATCTGATTTTTGTCGGAATAACCGCTATTTTTGCCATTTTTTTCCCATATCTGATTCTTGTCGGAAAAATCCGTTATTTTGTCATTTTTGTACATATCTGATTTTTGTCGGAATAACCGCTATTTTTGCCATTTTTTCACAAATCTGATTCTTGTCGGAAAAATACGTTATTTTGTCATTTTTGTACATTTCTGATTTTCGGCGAAAAATCCGTTATTTTGCAATTTGGATATATCTGATTTTTGTCGGAATAACCGTTATTTTTGCCATTTTTTCCCATATCTGAGTCTTGTCGGAAAAATATGTTATTTTGCAATTTGGATATATCTGATTTTTGTCGGAATAACCGTTATTTTTGCCATTTTTTCCCATATCTGAGTCTTGTCGGAAAAATATGTTATTTTGCCATTTTTGTACATATCTGATTTTCGGCAAAAAGTCCGTTATTTTGCAATTTTTGGACATATCTGATTTTTGTCGGAAAAACCGCTATTTTTGCCATTTTTTCCCATATCTGATTCTTGTCGGAAAAATACGTTATTTTGTCATTTTTGTACATATCTGATTTTCGTCGAAAAATCCGTTATTTTGCCATTATTGGACATATCTGATTGTTGTCGAAAAAATCCGTTATTTTGTGATTTTTGAACGTAACTGATTTTCGTTGAAAAATCCATTATTATGTAATTTTTGGATATATTTTTGATTTTTGTCGGAATAACCGCTATTTTTGCACATATCTGATTTTTGTCGAAAAATTCGTTATTTTGTCATTTTTGGACATATCTGATTTTTGTCGGAATAACCGCTATTTTTGCCATTTTTTTCCCATATCTGATTCTTGTCGGAAAAATCCGTTATTTTGTCATTTTTGTACATATCTGATTTTTGTCGGAATAACCGCTATTTTTGGCATTTTTTTCCCAAATCTGATTCTTGTCGGAAAAATACGTTATTTTGTCATTTTTGTACATTTCTGATTTTCGGCGAAAAATCCGTTATTTTGCAATTTTTGGACATATCTGATTTTTGTCGGAAAAACCGCTATTTTTGCCATTTTTTCCCATATCTGATTCTTGTCGGAAAAATACGTTATTTTGTCATTTTTGTACATATCTGATTTTTGTCGGAATAACCGCTATTTTTGCCATTTTTTCCCAAATCTGATTTTTGTCGGAAAAATACGTTATTTTGTCATTTTTGTACATTTCTGAATTTCGGCGAAAAATCCGTTATTTTGCAATTTGGATATATCTGATTTTTGTCGGAATAACCGTTATTTTTGCCATTTTTTCCCATATCTGAGTCTTGTCGGAAAAATATGTTATTTTGCCATTTTTGTACATATCTGATTTTCGGCAAAAAGTCCGTTATTTTGCAATTTTTGTACATATCTGATTTTTGTCGGAAAAACCGCTATTTTTGCCATTTTTTCCCATATCTGATTCTTGTCGGAAAAATCCGTTATATTGTCATTTTTTAACATATCTGATATTTGTCGAAAGATCCGTTATTTTGCAATTTTTGCATATATCTGATTTTCGTCGAAAAATTCGTTATTTCGCCATTTTTGTACATATCTGATTTTTGTCGGAAAAACCGCTATTTTTGCCATTTTTTCCCATATCTGATTCTTGTCGGAAAAACACGTTATTTTGTCATTTTTGTACATATCTGATTTTCGTCGAAAAATCCGTTATTTTGCCATTATGGGACATATCTGATTGTTGTCGAAAAAATCCGTTATTTTGTCATTTTTTTACATATCTGATTTTCGTCAAAAAATCCGTTAGGTTGCAATTTTTGGACATATCTGATTTTTGTCGGAATAACTGCTCTTTTTGCCATTTTGACCTATATCTGATTCTTGTCGGAAAAATCCGTATTTTTTTGTCATTTTTGTACATATCTGATTTTTGTCGGAATAACCGCTATTTTTGCCATTTTTTCCCATATCTGATTCTTGTCGGAAAAATTCGTTATTTTGTCATTTTTGTACATATCTGATTTTAGTCGGATTAACCGCTATTTTTGCCATTTTTTCCCATATCTGATTCTTGTCGGAAAAATCCGTTATTTTGTCATTTTTGTACATATCTGATTTTTGTCGGAATAACCGCTATTTTTGCCATTTTTTCCCAAATCTGATTCTTGTCGGAAAAATACGTTATTTTGTCATTTTTGTACATTTCTGATTTTCGGCGAAAAATCCGTTATTTTGCAATTTTTGGATATATCTGATTTTTGTCGGAATAACCGTTATTTTTGCCATTTTTTCCCATATCTGAGTCTTGTCGGAAAAATATGTTATTTTGCCATTTTTGTACATATCTGATTTTCGGCAAAAAGTCCGTTATTTTGCAATTTTTGGACATATCTGATTTTTGTCGGAAAAACCGCTATTTTTGCCATTTTTTCCCATATCTGATTCTTGTCGGGAAAATCCGTTATTTTGTAATTTTTGTACATACCTGATTTTCGTCGAAAAATCCGTTATTTTGCCATTATTGGACATATCTGATTGTTGTCGAAAAAATCCGTTATTTTGTCATTTTTTTACATATCTGATTTTCGTTGAAAAATCCGTTAGATTGCAATTTTTGGACATATCTGATTTTTGTCGGAATAACCGCTCTTTTTGCAATTTTTACCCATATCTGATTCTTGTCGGAAAAATCCGGTTTTTTGTCATTTTTGTAGATATCTGATTTTTGTCGGAATAACCGCTATTTTTGCCATTTTTTCCCATATCTGATTCTTGTCGGAAAAATCCGTTATTTTGTCATTTTTGTACATATCTGATTTTTGTCGGATTAACCGCTATTTTTGCCATTTTTTCCCATATCTGATTCTTGTCGGAAAAATCCGTTATTTTGTGATTTTTGAACGTATCTGATTTTCGTTGAAAAATCCGATATTATGTAATTTTTGGATATATTATTGATTTTTGTCCGAATAACCGCTATTTTTGCCATTTTTGCACATATCTGATTTTCGTCGAAAAATTCGTTATTTTGTCATTTTTGGACATATCGGATTTTTGTCGAAAGATCCGTTATTTTGCAATTTTTGGACATATCGGATTTTCGTCGATAAATCCGTTATATTGTCATTTTTGGACATATCTGATATTTGTCGAAAAATCCGATATATTGTCATTTTTAGACATATCTGATTTTCGTCGAAAAATTCGTTATTTCGCCATTTTTGCACAAATCTGATTTTCGGCGAAAAATCCGTTATTTTGTCATTTTTGTACATATCTAATTTTTTGTCGGAATAACCGCTATTTTTGCCATTTTTTCCCATATCTGATTCTTGTCGGAAAAATACGTTATTTTGTCATTTTTGTACATTTCTGATTTTCGGCGAAAAATCCGTTATTTTGCAATTTGGATATATCTGATTTTTGTCGGAATAACCGTTATTTTTGCCATTTTTCCCATATCTGAGTCTTGTCGGAAAAATATGTTATTTTGCCATTTTTGTACATATCTGATTTTCGGCAAAAAGTCCGTTATTTTGCAATTTTTGGACATATCTGATTTTTGTCGGAATAACCGCTATTTTTGCCATTTTTTCCCATATGTGATTCTTGTCGAAAAATCCGTTATTTTGTCATTTTTGTACATATCTGATTTTCGTTGAAAAATCCGTTATTATGTAATTTTTGGATATATTTTTGATTTTTTGTCGGAATAACCGCTATTTTTGCCATTTTTTCCACATATCTGATTCTTGTCGGAAAAATCCGTTATTTTGTCATTTTTGTACATATCTGATTTTTGTCGAAAAATACGTTATTTTGCCATTATTGGACATATCTGATTGTTGTCGAAAAAATCCGTTATTTTGTGATTTTTGAACGTATCTGATTTTCGTTGAAAAATCCGTTATGTAATTTTTGGATATATTTTTGATTTTTGTCGGAATAACCGCTATTTTTGCCATTTTTGCACATATCTGATTTTCGTCGAAAAATTCGTAATTTTGTCATTTTTATTTGATTTTTGTCGGAATAAGCGCTATTTTTGCCATTTTTTCCCATATCTGATTCTTGTCGGAAAAATCCGTTATTTTTGAACGTATCTGATTTTCGTCGAAAAATTCGTTATTTTGCCATTTTTGCACAAATCTGATTTTCGGCGAAAAATCCGTTATTTTGTCATTTTTGTACATATCTGATTTTTGTCGGAATAACCGCTATTTTTGCCATTTATTCCCATATCTGATTCTTGTCGGAAAAATCCGTTATTTTGTCATTTTTGTACATATCTGATTTATGTCGAAAAATCCGTTATTTTGCCATTATTGGACATATCTGATTGTTGTCGAAAAAATCCGTTATTTTATGATTTTTGAACGTAACTGATTTTCGTTGAAAAATCCGTTATTTTGTAATTTTTGGATATATTTTTGATTTTTGTCGGAATAACCGCTATTTTTGCCATTTTTGCACATATCTGATTTTAGTCGAAAAATTCGTAATTTTGTCATTTTTGTACATATCTGATTTTCGTTGAAAAATCCGTTATTATGTAATTTTTGGATATATCTTTGATTTTTGTCGGAATAACCGCTATTTTTGCCATTTTTCCACATATCTGATTCTTGTTGGAAAAATTCGTTATTTTGTCATTTTTGTACATATCTGATTTTTGTCGGATTAACCGCTATTTTTGCCATTTTTTCCCATATCTGATTCTTGTCGAAAAATCCGTTATTTTGTCATTTTTTTACATATCTGATTTTCGTTGAAAAATCCGTTATTATGTAATTTTTGGATATATCTTTGATTTTTGTCGGAATAACCGCTATTTTTGCCATTTTTCCACATATCTGATTCTTGTTGGAAAAATTCGTTATTTTGTCATTTTTGTACATATCTGATTTTTGTCGGAATAACCGCTATTTTTGCCATTTTTTCCCATATCTGATTCTTGTCGGAAAAATCCGTTATTTTGTCATTTTTGTACATATCTGATTTTTGTCGAAAAATACGTTATTTTGCCATTATTGGACATATCTGATTGTTGTCAAAAAAATCCGTTATTTTGTGATTTTTGAACGTATCTGATTTTCGTTGAAAAATCCGTTTTATGTAATTTTTGGATATATTTTTGATTTTTGTCGGAATAACCGCTATTTTTGCCATTTTTGCACATATCTGATTTTAGTCGAAAAATTCGTAATTTTGTCATATTTGATTTTTGTCGGAATAAGCGCTATTTTTGCCATTTTTTCCCATATCTGATTCTTGTCGGAAAAATCCGTTATTTTGTATTTTTGAACGTATCTGATTTTCCTTGAAAAATCCGTTATTTTGCAATTTTTGCACATATCTCAATTTCGTCGAAAAATTCGTTATTTTGTCATTTTTGGACATATCTGATTTTCGTCGAAAGATCCGTTATTTTGCAATTTTTGCACATATCTGATTTTCGACGAAAAATTCGTTATTTTTCATTTTTGGACATATCGGATTTTCGTCGAGAAATCCGTTATATTGTCATTTTTGGACATATCTGATATTTGTCGAAAAATCCGTTATATTGTCATTTTTGGACATATCTGATTTTCGTCGAAAAATTCGTTATTTTGCCATTTTTGCACAAATCTGATTTTCGTCGAAAAATCCGTTATTTTGTTATTTTTGGACATATCTGATTTTTGGCGGAATTACCGCAATTTTTGCCATTTTTTCCCATATCTGATTCTTGTCGGAAAAATCCGTTATTTTGCCATTTTTGCACAAATCTGATTCTTGTCGGAAAAATCAGATATTTTGTCATTTTTGTACATATCTGATTTTTGTCGGAATAACCGCTATTTTTGCCATTTTTTCCCATATCTGATTCTTGTCGGAAAAATCCGTTATTTTGTCATTTTTGGTACATATCTGATTTTCGTCGAAAAAATCCGTTATTTTGCCATTATTGGACATATCTGAATGTTGTCGAAAAAATCCGTTATTTTGTGATTTTTGAACGTATCTGATTTTCGTTGAAAAATCCGTTATTATGTAATTTTTGGATATATTTTTGATTTTTGTCGGAATAACCGCTATTTTTGCCATTTTTTCCCATATCTGATTCTTGTCGGAAAAATCCGTTATTTTGTGATTTTTTGAACGTATCTGTTTTTCGGATTGAAAGATCCGTTATTTTGCCATTTTTGCACATATCTGATTTTTGTCGAAAAATCCGTTATTTTGTCATTTTTGGACGTATCGGTTTTTCGTCGAAAAATCCGTTATATTGTAATTTTTGCACATATCTGATTTTTGTCGAAAAATCCGTTTTAATTTTCATTTTTGGACATATCTGATTTTCGTCGAGAAATTCGTTATTTCGTCATTTTTGGACATATCTGATTTTTGTCGAAAAAACCGATTTTGTCATTTTTGCACATATCTGATTTTTGTCGAAAAATTCGTTATTTTGTCATTTTTGGACATATCTGATTTTTGTCGGAATAACCGCTATTTTTGCCATTTTTTCCCATATCTGATTCTTGTCGGAAAAATCCGTTATTTTGTCATTTTTGTACATATCTGATTTTTGTCGGAAAATACCGTTATTTTTGCCATTTTTTGCACATATCTGATTCTTGTCGAAAAAATCCGTTATTTTGTCATTTTTTTACATATCTGATTTTTGTTAAAAAATACGTTATTTTGCCATTTTTGGACATATCTGATTTTTGTCGAAAAAATCCGTTATTTTTGCACATATCTGATTTTTGAACGAAAATTTCGTGATTTTGTCGTTTTTGGACAAATCCGATTTTTTATGATACCCTATTTTTGGCCATTTTTTCCCATCTGATTTTTGTCGGAATAAATCCGTTATTTTTGTCATTTTTGTACATATCTGATTTTTGTCGGAAAAACCGCTATTTTTGCCATTTTTTTCCCATATCTGATTTTTGTCGGAATAAACGCTATTTTTGCCATTTTTTGCACATATCTGATTCTTGTCGGAAAAATCCGTTATTTTGTCATTTTTGTACATATCTGATTTTTGTCGGAATAGCCGCTATTTTTGCCATTTTTTCCTATATCTGATTTGTCGGAAAAATCCGTTATTTTGTCATTTTTGTACATATCTGATTTTCGTCGAAAAATCCGTTATTTTGCCATTATTGGACATATCTGAATGTTGTCGAAAAATCCGTTATTTTGTGATTTTTGAACGTATCTGATTTTCGTTGAAAAATCCGTTATTATGTATTTTTTAGATATATTTTTGATTTTTGTCGGAAAAACCGCTATTTTTGCCATTTTTGCACATATCTGATTTTCGTCGAAAAATTCGAAATTTTGTCATTTTTGGACATATTTGATTTTTGTCGGAATAACCGCTATTTTTGCCATTTTTTCCCATATCTGATTCTTGTCGGAAAAATCCGTTATTTTGTGATTTTTGAACGTATCTGATTTTCGTTGAAAAATCCGTTATTTTGCAATTTTTGCACATATCTCATTTTCGTCGAAAAGTTCGTTATTTTGTCATTTTTGGACATATCTGATTTTCGTCGAAAGATCCGTTATTTTTGCAATTTTTGCACATATCTGATTTTCGACGAAAAATCCGTTATTTTTCATTTTTGGACATATCGGATTTTCGTCGAGAAATCCGTTATATTGTCATTTTTGGACATATCTGATATTTGTCGAAAAATCCGTTATATTGTCATTTTTGGACAATTACCGCAATTTTGCCATTTTTTTCCCATATCTTGATTCTTGTCGGAAAAATCCGTTATTTTGCCATTTTTTTGCACAAATTTGATTCTTGTCGGAAAAATCAGATATTTTGTCATTTTTGTACATATCTGATTTTTGTCGGAATAACCGCTATTTTTGCCATTTTTGCACATATCTGATTTTCGTCGAAAAATTCGTAATTTTGTCGGAAAAATCCGTTATTTTGTGTATCTGCTTTTCGTTGAAAAATCCGTTATTTTGCAATTTTTGAACATATCTGATTTTCGTCGAAAAATTCGTTATTTTGTCATTTTTGGACATATCGGATTTTTGTCGAAAGATCCGTTATTTTTGCAATTTTTGCACATATCTGATTTTTCGTCGAAAAATTCGTTATTTTTCATTTTTGGACATATCGGATTTTCGTCGAGAAATCCGTTATATTGTCATTTTTGGACATATCTGATATTTGTCGAAAAATCCGATATTTTTGTCATTTTTGGACATATCTGATTTTCGTCGAAAAATTCGTTATTTCGCAAAAATAGCGGTTATTCCGACAAAAATCAAATATGTCCAAAAATGACAAAATAACGAATTTTTCGACAAAAATCAGATATGTGCAAAAATTGGAAAATAACGGATCTTTCGACAAAAATCCGATATGTCCAAAAACGACAAAATAACGAATTTTTCGACGAAAATGAGATATGTGCAAAAATTGCAAAATAACGGATTTTTCAACGAAAATCAGATACGTTCAAAAATCACAAAATAACGGATTTTTCCGACAAGAATCAGATATGGGAAAAATTGGCAAAAATAGCGGTTATTCCGACAAAATTCAAAAAATATATCCAAAAATTACATAATAACGGATTTTTCAACTAAAATCAGATACGTTCAAAAATCACAAAATAACGGATTTTTTTCGACAACAATCAGATATGTTTAATAATGGCAAAATAACGAATTTTTCGACGAAAATCAGATAAGTAAAAAAATTACAAACTAACGAATTTTTCCGACAAGAATCAGATATGTCCAATAATGGCAAAATAACGGATTTTTCGCCGAAAATCAGATACGTTCAAAAATCACAAATTAACGGATTTTTCCGACAAGAATCAGATATGGGAAAAAATGGCAAAAATAGCGGTTATTCCGACAAAAATCAAATATGTCCAAAAATGACAAAATTACGAATTTTTCGACGAAAATCAGATATGTGCAAAAATGGCAAAAATAGCGGTTATTCCGACAAAAATCAAAAATATATCCAAAAAATTACATAATAACGGATTTTTCAACGAAAATCAGATACGTTCAAAAATCACAAAATAACGGATTTTTCCGACATGAATCAGATATGGGAAAAAATGGCAAAAATAGCGGTTATTCCGACAAAAATCCGATATGTACAAAAATGACAAAATAACGGATTTTTCCGACAAGAATCAGATATGGGAAAAAATGGCAAAAATAGCGGTTATTCCGACCAAAATCAGATATGTACAAAAATGACAAAATAACGGATTTTTCCGACAAGAATCAGAGATGGGTAAAAATGGCAAAAAAGAGCGGTTATTCCGACAAAAATCAGATATGTCCAAAAATTGCAACCTAACGGATTTTTTGACGAAAATCAGATATGTAAAAAAATGACAAAATAACGGATTTTTTCGACAACAATCAGATATGTCCAATAATGGCAAAATAACGAATTTTTCGACAAAAATCAGATACGTGCAAAAATAGCGGTTATTCCGACAAAAATCAAAAATATATCCAAAAATTACATAATAACGGATTTTTCAACGAAAATCAGTTACGTTCAAATATCACAATATAACGGATTTTTTCGACAACAATCAGATATGTCCAATAATGGCAAAATAACGGATTTTTGGACATATTTGATTTTTGTCGGAATAACCGCTATTTTTGCCATTTTTTCCCATATCTGATTCTTGTCGGAAAAATCCGTTATTTTGTGATTTTTGAACGTATCTGATTTTCGTTGAAAAATCCGTTATTTTGCAATTTTTGCACATATCTCATTTTCGTCGAAAAATTCGTTATTTTGTCATTTTTGGACATATCTGATTTTCGTCGAAAGATCCGTTATTTTGCAATTTTTGCACATATCTGATTTTCGACGAAAAATTCGTTATTTTTCATTTTTGGACATATCGGATTTTCGTCGAGAAATCCGTTATATTGTCATTTTTGGACATATCTGATATTTGTCGAAAAATCCGTTATATTGTCATTTTTATACATATCTGATTTTCGTCGAAAAATTCGTTATTTTGCCATTTTTGCACAAATCTGAAAAATCCGTTATATTGTCATTTTTGGACATATCTGATTTTCGTCGAAAAATTCGTTATTTTGCCATTTTTGCACAAATCTGATTTTCGTCGAAAAATCCGTTATTTTGTTATTTTTGGACATATCTGATTTTTGTCGGAATTACCGCAATTTTTGCCATTTTTTTCCCATATCTGATTCTTGTCGGAAAAATCCGTTATTTTGCCATTTTTGCACAAATCTGATTCTTGTCGGAAAAATCAGATATTTTGTCATTTTTGTACATATCTGATTTTTGTCGGAATAACCGCTATTTTTGCCATTTTTCCCATATCTGATTCTTGTCGGGAAAATCCGTTATTTTGTCATTTTTGTACATATCTGATTTTCGTCGAAAAATTCGTTATTTTGCCATTATTGGACATATCTGAATGTTGTCGAAAAAAATCCGTTATTTTGTGATTTTTGAACGTATCTGATTTTCGTTGAAAAATCCGTTATTATGTAATTTTTGGATATATTTTTGATTTTTGTCGGAATAACCGCTATTTTTGCCATTTTTGCACATATCTGATTTTCGTCGAAAAATTCGTAATTTTGTCATTTTTTGACATATTTGATTTTTGTCGGAATAACCGCTATTTTTGCCATTTTTTCCCATATCTGATTATTGTCGGAAAAATCCGTTATTTTGTGATTTTTGAACGTATCTGCTTTTCGTTGAAAGATCCGTTATTTTGCAATTTTTGCACATATCTGATTTTCGTCGAAAAATTCGTTATTTTTCATTTTTTGCACATATCGGATTTTCGTCGAGAAATCCGTTATATTGTCATTTTTGGACATATCTGATATTTGTCGAAAAATCCGATATATTGTCATTTTTGGACATATCTGATTTTCGTCGAAAAATTCGTTATTGCGCCATTTTTGTACATATCTGATTTTTGTCGGAATAACCGCTATTTTTGCCATTTTTTTCCCATATCTGATTCTTGCCGGAAAAATCCGTTATTTTGTCATTTTTGTACATATCTGATTGTTGTCGAAAAATCCGTTATTTTGCCATTATTGGACATATCTGATTGTTGTCGAAAAAATCCGTTATTTTTTCATATTTTTACATATCTGATTTTCGTCAAAAAATCCGTTAGGTTGCAATTTTTGGACATATCTGATTTTTGTCGGAATAACCGCTATTTTTGCACATATCTGATTTTTGTCGAAAAATTCGTTATTTTGCCATTTTTCCCATATCTTATTCTTGTCGGAAAAATCCGTTATTTTGCCATTTTTGCACAAATCTGATTCTTGTCGGAAAAAACCGTTATTTTGTCATTTTTGTACATATCTGATTTTCGTCGAAAAATCCGTTATTTTGCCATTATTGGACATATCTGAATGTTGTCGAAAAAAATCCGTTATTTTGTGATTTTTGAACGTATCTGATTTTCGTTGAAAAATCCGTTATTATGTAATTTTTGGATATATTTTTGATTTTTGTCGGAATAACCGCTATTTTTGCCATTTTTGCACATATCTGATTTTCGTCGAAAAATTCGTAATTTTGTCATTTTTTGACTTATTTGATTTTTGTCGGAATAACCGCTATTTTTGCCATTTTTTCCCATATCTGATTCTTGTCGGAAAAATCCGTTATTTTGTGTATCTGCTTTTCGTTGAAAAATCCGTTATTTTGCAATTTTTGAACATATCTGATTTTCGTCGAAAAATTCGTTATTTTGTCATTTTTGGACATATCGGATTTTTGTCGAAAGATCCGTTATTTTGCAATTTTTGCACATATCTGATTTTCGTCGAAAAATTCGTTATTTTTCATATTTGGACATATCGGATTTTCGTCGAGAAATCCGTTATATTGTCATTTTTGGACATATCTGATATTTGTCGAAAAATCCTATATATTGTCATTTTTGGACATATCTGATTTTCGTCGAAAAATTCGTTATTTCGCAAAAATAGCGGTTATTCCGACAAAAATCAAATATGTCCAAAAATGACAAAATAACGAATTTTTCGACAAAAATCAGATATGTGCAAAAATTGGAAAATAACGGATCTTTCGACAAAAATCCGATATGTCCAAAAATGACAAAATAACGAATTTTTCGACGAAAATGAGATATGTGCAAAAATTGCAAAAATAACGGATTTTTCAACGAAAATCAGATACGTTCAAAAATCACAAAATAACGGATTTTTCCGACAAGAATCAGATATGGGAAAAAATTGGAAAATAGCGGTTATTCCGACAAAATTCAAAAATATATCCAAAAATTACATAATAACGGATTTTTCAACTAAAATCAGATACGTTCAAAAATCACAAAATAACGGATTTTTTCGACAACAATCAGATATGTTTAATAATGGCAAAATAACGAATTTTTCGACGAAAATCAGATAAGTAAAAAAATTACAAACTAACGAATTTTACCGACAAGAATCAGATATGTCCAATAATGGCAAAATAACGGATTTTTCGATGAAAATCAGATATGTACAAAAATGACAAAATAACGGATTTTTCCGACGAGAATCAGATATGGGAAAAAATGGCAAAAATAGCGGTTATTCCGACAAAAATCAGATATGTACAAAAATGACAAAATAACGGATTTTTCGCCGAAATTCAGATTTGTGCAAAAATTGCAAAATAACGGATTTTTCGCCGTTCAAAAATCACAAATTAACGGATTTTTCCGACAAGAATCAGATATGGGAAAAAATGGCAAAAATAGCGGTTATTCCGACAAAAATCAAAAATATATCCAAAAATTACATAATAACGGATTTTTCAACGAAAATCAGATACGTTCAAAAATCACAAAATAACGGATTTTTCCGACATGAATCAAATATGGGAAAAAATGGCAAAAATAGCGGTTATTCCGACAAAAATCAGATATGTACAAAAATGACAAAATAACGGATTTTTCCGACAAGAATCAGATATGGGAAAAAATGGCAAAAATAGCGGTTATTCCGACAAAATCAGATATGTACAAAAATGACAAAATAACGGATTTTTCCGACAAGAATCAGAGATGGGTAAAAATGGCAAAAAGAGCGGTTATTCCGACAAAAATCAGATATGTCCAAAAATTGCAACCTAACGGATTTTTTGACGAAAATCAGATATGTAGAAAAATGACAAAATAACGGATTTTTTCGACAACAATCAGATATGTCCAATAATGGCAAAATAACGAATTTTTCGACAAAAATCAGATACGTGCAAAAATAGCGGTTATTCCGACAAAAATCAAAAATATATCCAAAAATTACATAATAACGGATTTTTCAACGAAAATCAGTTACGTTCAAATATCACAATATAACGGATTTTTTTCGACAACAATCAGATATGTCCAATAATGGCAAAATAACGGATTTTTTGACGAAAATCAGATATGTACAAAAATGACAAAATAACGGATTTTTCCGACAAGAATCAGATATGGGAAAAAATGGCATAAATAGCGGTTATTCCGACAAAAATCAGATATGTACAAAAATGACAAAATAACGGATTTTTCCGACAAGAATCAGATATGGGCGAAAATGGCAAAAATAGCGGTTATTCCGACAAAAAATCAGATATGTACAAAAATGACAAAATAACGGATTTTTCCGACAAGAATCAGATATGGGAAAAAATGGCAAAAATAGCGGTTATTCCGACAATATTCCGATATGTCCAAAAATGACAAAATTACGAATTTTTCGACAAGAATCAGATATGGGAAAAAATGGCAAAAATAGCGGTTATTCCGACAAAAATCAAAAATATATCCAAAAATTACATAATAACGGATTTTTCAACGAAAATCAGATACGATCAAAAATAACAAAATATCGGATTTTTTCGACAACAATCAGATATGCCCAATAATGGCAAAATAACGGATTTTTCGCCGAAAATCAGATTTGTGCAAAAATGGCGAAATAACGAGTTTTTCGACGAAAATCAGATATGTCCAAAAATGACAATATATCGGATTTTTCGACAAATATCAGATATGTCCAAAAATGACAATATAACGGATTTCTCGACGAAAATCAGATATGTGCAAAAATTGCAAAATAACGGATTTTTCGCCGAAAATCAGATACGTTCAAAAATAACAAATTAACGGATTTTTCCGACAAGAATCAGATATGGGAAAAAATGGCAAAAATAGCGGTTATTCCGACAAAAATCAAATATGTCCAAAAATTACAAAATTACGAATTTTTCGACGAAAATCAGATATGTGCAAAAATGGCAAAAATAGAGGTTATTCCGACAAAAATCAAAAATATATCCAAAAATTACATAATAACGGATTTTTCGCCGAAAATCAGATACGTTCAAAAATAACAAATTAACGGATTTTTCCGACAAGAATCAGATATGGGAAAAAATGGCAAAAATAGCGGTTATTCCGACAAAAAATCAAATATGTCCAAAAATGACAAAATTACGAATTTTTCGACGAAAATCAGATATGTGCAAAAATGGCAAAAATAGCGGTTATTCCGAAAAAAATCAAAAATATATCAAAAAATTACATAATAACGGATTTTTCAACGAAAATCAGATACGTTCAAAAATCAGAAAATAACGGATTTTTCCGACAAGAATCAGATATGGGGAAAAATGGCAAAAATAGCGGTTATTCCGACAAAAATAAGATATGTACAAAAATGACAAAATAACGGATTTTTCTGACAAGAATCAGATATGGGTAAAAATGGCAAAAAGAGCGGTTATTCCGACAAAAATCAGATATGTCCAAAAATTGCAACCTAACGGATTTTTTGACGAAAATCAGATATGTAAAAAAATGACAAAATAACGGATTTTTTCGACAACAATCAGATATGTCCAATAATGGCAAAATAACGGATTTTTCGACGAAAATCAGATATGTACAAAAATGACAAAATAACGTATTTTTCCGACAAGAATCAGATAAGGGAAAAAATGGCAAAAATAGCGGTTATTCCGACAAAAATCAGATATGTCCAAAAATGACAAAATATCGAATTTTTCGACGAAAATTAGATATGTGCAAAAATGGTAAACAGCGGTTATTCCGACAAAAATCAAAAATATATCCGAAAATTACATAATACCGGATTTTTCAACGAAAATCAGTTACGTTCAAAAATCACAAAATATCGGATTTTTTCGACAACAATCAGATATGTCCAATAATGGCAAAATAACGAATTTTTCGACGAAAATCAAAAATATATCCAAAAATTACATAACAGCGGATTTTTCAACGAAAATCAGAAACGTTCAAATATCACAATATAACGGATTTTTTCGACAACAATCAGATATGTCCAATAATGGCAAAATAACGGATTTTTCGACGAAAATCAGATATGTACAAAAATGACAAAATAACGGATTTTTCCGACGAGAATCAGATATGGGAAAAAATGGCAAAAATAGCGGTAATTCCGACAAAAATCAGATATGTCCAAAAATTGCAAAATAACGGATTTTTCGCCGAAAATCAGATATGTGCAAAAATGGCAAAATAACGTATTTTTCCGACAAGACTCAGATATGGGAAAAAATGGCAAAAATAGCGGTTATTCCGACAAAAATCAGATATGTCCAAAAATTGCAAAATAACGGATTTTTCGCCGAAAATCAGATATGTACAAAAATGACAAAATAACGTATTTTTCCGACAAGAATCAGATTTGGGAAAAAATGGCAAAAATAGCGGTTATTCCGACAAAAATCAGATATGTCCAAAAATGACAAAATAACGAATTTTTCGACGAAAATAAGATATGTGCAAAAATGGCAAAAGCAGCGGTTATTCCGACAAAAATCAAAAATATATCCAAAAATTACATAGCGGATTTTTCAACGAAAATCAGATACGTTCAAATATCACAATATAACGGATTTTTTCGACAACAATCAGATATGTCCAATAATGGCTAAATAACGAATTTTTCGACGAAAATCAGATATGTCCAAAAATTACAAAATAACGGATCTTTCGACGAAAATCAAATATGTCCAAAAATGACAAAATAACGAATTTTTCGACGAAAATAAGATATGTACAAAAATTGTAAAATAACGGATCTTTCGACAAAAATCAAAAATATATCCAAAAATTACATAATAGCGGATTTTTCAACGAAAATCAGCTACATTCAAATATCACAATATAACGGATTTTTTCGACAACAATCAGATATGTCCAATAATGGCAAAATAACGGATTTTTCGACGAAAATCAGATATGTACAAAAATGACAAAATAACGGATTTTTCCGATCAGATATGGGAAAAAATGGCAAAAATAGCGGTTATTCCGACAAAAATCAGATATGTACCAAAAAGAAAAAATAACGGATTTTTCCGACAAGAATCAGATATGGGCAAAAATTGCAAAAATAGCGGTTATTCCGACAAAAATCAGATATGTCCAAAAATTGCAAAATAACGGATTTTTCGCCGAAAATCAGATATGTACAAAAATGCCAAAATAACGTATTTTTCCGACAAGAATCAGATTTGGGAAAAAATGGCAAAAATAGCGGTTATTCCGACAAAATTCAGATATGTCCAAAAATTGCAAAATAATGGATTTTTTGACGAAAATCAGATATGTAAAAAAATGACAAAATAACGGATTTTTCGACAACAATCAGATATGTCCAAAAATGACAAAGTAACGAATTTTTCGACAAAAATCAGATATGTCCAAAAATTGCAAAATAACGGATTTTTCGCCGGTAATCAGATATGTACAAAAATGACAAAATAACGTATTTTTCCGATAAGAATCAGATTTGGGAAAAAATGATCAATATAGCGGTTATTCCGACAAAAATCAAATATGTCCAAAAATGACAAAATAACGAATTTTTCGACGAAAATCAGATCAGATCAGAAAATCAAATATCAAAATATAACGGATTTTTTCGACAACAATCAGATATGTCCAATAATGGCAAAATAACGAATTTTTCGACGAAAATCAGATATGTCCAAAAATTACAAAATAACGGATCTTTCGACGAAAATCAAATATGTCCAAAAATGACAAAATAACGAATTTTTCGACGAAAATAAGATATGTACAAAAATTGTAAAATAACGGATCTTTCGACAAAAATCAAAAATATATCCAAAAATTACATAATAGCGGATTTTTCAACGAAAATCAGATACGTTCAAATATCACAATATAACGGATTTTTTCGACAACAATCAGATATGTCCAATAATGGCAAAAATAGCGGTTATTCCGACAAAAATCAGATATGTAAAAAAATGACAAAATAACGTATTTTTCCGACAAGAATCAGATTTGGGAAAAAATGGCAAAAATAGCGGTTATTCCGACAAAATTCAGATATGTCCAAAAATTGCAAAATAATGGATTTTTTTGACGAAAATCAGATATGTAAAAAAATGACAAAGTAACCGATTTTTTTCGACAACAATCAGATATGTCCAAACATGACAAAGTAACGAAATTTTCGACAAAAATCAGATATGTCAAAAAATTGCAAAATAACGGATTTTTCGCCGAAAATCAGATATGTACAAAAATGACAAAATAACGTATTTTTCCGACAAGAATCAGATTTGGGAAAAAATGGTCAAAATAGCGGTTATTCCGACAAAAATCAAATATGTCCAAAAATGACAAAATAACGAATTTTTCGACGAAAATCTGATATGTGCAAAAATGGCAAAAATAGCAGTTATTCCGACAAAAATCAAAAATATATCCAAAAATTACATAATAACGGATTTTTCGACGAAAATCAGATATGTACAAAAATGACAAAATAACGGATTTTTCGACAAGAATCACTTATGGGAAAAAATGACAAAAATAGCGGTTATTCCGACAAAATTCAGATATGTCCAAAAATTCCAAAATAATGGATTTTTTGACGAAAATCAGATATGTAAAAAAATGCCAAAATAACGGATTTTTTCGACAACAATCAGATATGTCCAAAAATGACAAAGTAACGAATTTTTCGACAAAAATCAGATATGTCCAAAAATTGCAAAATAACGGATTTTTCGCCGAAAATCAGATATGTATAAAAATGACAAAATAACGTATTTTTCCGACAAGAATCAGATTTGGGAAAAAATGGTCAAAATAGCGGTTATTCCGACAAAAATCAAATATGTCCAAAAATGACAAAATAACGAATTTTTCGACGAAAATCAGATATGTGCAAAAATAGCAGTTATTCCGACAAAAATCAAAAATATATCCAAAAATTACATAACGGATTTTTCAACGAAAATCAGATACGTTCAAAAATCACAAAATAACGGATTTTTTCGACAACAATCAGATATGTCCAATAATGGCAAAATAACGAATTTTTCGACGAAAATCAGATTTGTACAAAAATGACAAAATAACGGATTTTTCCGACAAGAATCAGATATGTCCAATAATGGCAAAATAACGGATTTTTCGACGAAAATCAGATATGTACAAAAATGACAAAATAACGGATTTTTCCGACGAGAATCAGATATGGGAAAAAATGGCAAAAATAGCGGTTATTCCGACAAAAATCAAAAATATATCCAAAAATTACATAATAACGGATTTTTCAACGAAAATCAGATACGTTCAAAAATCACAAAATAACGGAATTTTTCGACAACAATGAGATATGTACAAAAATAACAAAATAACGGATTTTTCGACAAAAATCAGATATGTAAAAAAATGACAAAATAACGGATTTTTCGCCGAAAATCAGATTTGTTAAAAAATAGCGAAATAACGAATTTTTCGACGAAAATCAGATATGTCCAAAAATGACAATATATCGGATTTTTCGACAAATATCAGATATGTCCAAAAATGACAATATAACGGATTTCGCGACGAAAATCGGATATGTCCAAAAATGACAAAATAACGAATTTTTCGACGAAAATCAGATATTTTGCAAAAATTGCAAAATAACGGATTTTTCGCCGAAAATCAGATACGTTCAAAAATCACAAATTAACGGATTTTTCCGACAAAAATCAGATATGGGAAAAAATGGCAACAATAGCAGTTATTCCGACAAAAATCAGATATGTGCAAAAATTGCAAAATAACGGATTTTTCCGACAAAAATCAGATATGGGTAAAAATGGCAAAAAGAGCGGTTATTCCCACAAAAATCAGATATGTCCAAAAATTGCAACCTAACGGATTTTTTGACGAAAATCAGATATGTAAAAAAATGACAAAATAACGCATTTTTTCGACAACAATCAGATATGTCCAATAATGGCAAAATAACGGATTTTTCGACGAAAATCAGATATGTACAAAAATGACAAAATAACGTATTTTTCCGACAAGAATCAGATATGGGAAAAATGGCAAAAATAGCGGTTATTCCGACAAAAAATCAGATATGTTCAAAAATTGCAAAATTTCGACGGATTTTTCGACGAAAATCAGATATGTACAAAAATGACAAAATAACGGATTTTTCCGACGAGAATCAGATTTGGGTAAAAATGACAAAAAGAGCGGTTATTCCGACAAAAATCAGATATGTCCAAAAATTGAAACCTAACGGATTTTTTGACGAAAATCTGATGTGTAAAAAAATGACAAAATAAAGGATTTTTTTCGACAACAATCAGATATGTCCAATAATGGCAAAATAACGGATTTTTCGACGAAAATCAGATATGTACAAAAATGGCAAAATAACGTATTTTTCCGACAAGAATCAGATATGGGAAAAAATGGCAAAAATAGCGGTTATTCCGACAAGAATCAGATTTGGGAAAAAATGGCAAAAATAGCGTTATTCCGACAAAAATGTACAAAAATGACAAAATAACGGATTTTTCCGACAAGAATCAGATATGGGAAAAAATGGCAAAAATAGCGGTTATTCCGACAAAAATCAGATATGTCAAAAAATGACAAAATAACGATTTTTTCGACGAAAATTAGATATGTCCAATAATGGCAAAATAACGGATTTTTCGACGAAAATCAGATATGTACAAAAATGACAAAATAACGGATCTTTTCGACAAGAATCAGATATGGGAAAAAATGGCAAAAATAGCGGTTATTCCGACAAAAATCAGATATGTACAAAAAAGAAAAAATAACGGATTTTTCCGATAAGAATCAGATATGGGCCAAAATGGCAAAAATAGCGGTTATTCCGACAAAATTCAGATATGTCCAAAAATTGCAAAATAACGGATTTTTCGCCGTAATTCAGATATGTACAAAAACGACAAAATAACGTATTTTTCCGACAAGAATCAGATTTGGGAAACAATGGCAAAAATAGCGGTTATTCCGACAAAAATCAGATATGTACAAAAATGACAAAATAACGAATTTTTCGACGAAAATCAGATATGTGCAAAAATGGCAAAAACAGCGGTTATTCCGACAAAAATCAAAAATATATCCAAAAATTACATAATAACGGATTTTTCAACGAAAATCAGATACGTTCAAAAATCACAAATTAACGGATTTTTCCGAAAAGAATCAGATATGGGAAAAAACGGCAAAAATAGCGGTTATTCCGACAAAAATCAAATATGTCCAAAATTGACAAAATTATGAATTTTCCGACGAAAATCAGATATGTGCAAAAATGGCAAAAATAGCGGTTATTCCGACAAAAATCAGATATGTACAAAAATGACAAAATAACGGATTTTTCCGACAAGAATCAGATATGGGAAAAAATGGCAAAAATAGCGGTTATTCCGACAAAAATCAGATATTAACAAAAATGACAAAATAACGGATTTTTCCGACAAGAATCAGATATGGGTAAAAATGGCAAAAAGAGCGGTTATTCCGACAAAAATCAGATATGTCCAAAAATTGCAACCTAACGGATTTTTTGACGAAAATCAGATATGTAAAAAAATGTCAAAATAACGGATTTTTTCGACAACAATCAGATATGTCCAATAATGGCAAAATAACGGTTATTCCGACAAAAATCAGATATGTACAAAAAAGACAAAATAACGGATTTTTCCGACAAGAATCAGATATGGACAAAAATGGCAAAAATAGCGGTTATTCCGACAAAAATCAGATATGTCCAAAAATTGCAAAATAACGGATTTTTCGCCGAAATTCAGATATGTACAAAAATGACAAAATAACGTATTTTTCCGACAAAAATCAGATATGTACAAAAATGACAAAATACGGATTTTTCCGACAAGAATCACATATGGGAAAAAATGGCAAAAATAGCGGTAATTCCGACAAAATTCAGATATGTCCAAAAATTGAAAAATAATGGATTTTTTGACGAAAATCAGATATGCAAAAAAATGACAAAATAACGGATTTTTTCGACAACAATCAGATATGTCCAAAAATGACAAAGTAACGAATTTTTCGACAAAAATCAGATATGTCCAAAAATTACAAAATAACGGATTTTTCGCCGAAAATCAGATATGTACAAATATGACAAAATAACGTATTTTTCCGACAAGAATCAGATTTGGGAAAAAATGGTAAAAATAGCGGTTATTCCGACAAAAATCAAATATGTCCAAAAATGACAAAATAACGATTTTTTCGACGAAAATCAGATATGGGAAAAATGGCAAAAATAGCGGTTATTCCGACAAAAATCAGATATGTCCAAAAATTGCAAAATAACGGATTTTTCGCCGAAATTCAGATATGTACAAAAACGACAAAATAACGTATTTTTCCGACAAGAATCAGATTTGGGAAAAAATGGCAAAAATAGCGGTTATTCCGACAAAAATCAGATATGTACAAAAATGACAAAATAACGAATTTTTCGACGAAAATCAGATATGTGCAAAAATGGCAAAAACAGCGGTTATTCCGACAAAAATCAAAAATATATCCAAAAATTACATAATAACGGATTTTTCAACGAAAATCAGATACGTTCAAAAATCACAAATTAACGGATTTTTCCGAAAAGAATCAGATATGGGAAAAAACGGCAAAAATAGCGGTTATTCCGACAAAAATCAAATATGTCCAAAATTGACAAAATTATGAATTTTCCGACGAAAATCAGATATGTGCAAAAATGGCAAAAATAGCGGTTATTCCGACAAAAATCAGATATGTACAAAAATGACAAAATAACGGATTTTTCCGACAAGAATCAGATATGGGAAAAAATGGCAAAAATAGCGGTTATTCCGACAAAAATCAGATATGTACAAAAATTACAAAATAACGGATTTTTCCGACAAGAATCAGATATGGGTAAAAATGGCAAAAAGAGCGGTTATTCCGACAAAAATCAGATATGTCCAAAAATTGCAACCTAACGGATTTTTTGACGAAAATCAGTTATGTAAAAAAATTACAAAATAACGGATTTTTTCGACAACAATCAGATATGTCCAATAATGGCAAAATATCGGATTTTTCGACAAAAATCAGATATGTACAAAAATGACAAAATAACGTATTTTTCCGACAAAAATCAGATATGGGAAAAAATGGCAAAAATAGCGGTTATTCCGACAAAAATCAGATATGTAAAAAAATGACAAAATAACGAATTTTTCGACGAAAATCAGATATGTGCAAAAATGGCAAAAACTGCGGTTATTCCGACAAAAATCAAAAATATATCCAAAAATTACATAATAACGGATTTTTCGACGAAAATAAGATATGTACAAAAATGACAAAATAACGGATTTTTCCGACAAGAATCAGATATGGGGAAAAATGGCAAAAATAGCGGTTATTCCGACAAAAATCAGATATGTACAAAAAAGAAAAAATAACGGATTTTTCCGACAAGAATCAGATATGGGCAAAAATGGCAAAAATAGCGGTTATTCCGACAAAATTCAGATATGTCCAAAAATTGCAAAATAACGGATTTTTCGCCGAAATTCAGATATGTACAAAAACGACAAAATAACGTATTTTTCCGAAAAGAATCAGATTTGGGAAAAAATGGCAAAAATAGCGGTTATTCCCACAAAAATCAGATATGTACAAAAATGACAATATAACGAATTTTTCGACGAAAATCAGATATGTAAAAAAATGACAAAATAAAGGATTTTTTCGACAACAATCAGATATGTCCAATAATGGCAAAATAACGGATTTTTCGACGAAAATCAGATATGTACAAAAATGGCAAAATAACGGATTTTTCCGACAAGAATCAGATATGGGCAAAAATGGCAAAAATAGCGGTTATTCCGACAAAATTCAGATATGTCCAAAAATTGCAAAATAACGGATTTTTGGCCGAAAATCAGATATGTACAAAAATGACAAAATAACGTATTTTTCCGACAAGAATCAGATTTGGGAAAAAATGGCAAAAATAGCGGTTATTCCGACAAAAATCAGATATGTACAAAAATGACAAAATAACGAATTTTTCGACGAAAATCAGATGTTATGTAAAAAAATGACAAAATAAAGGATTTTTTCGACAACAATCAGATATGTCCAATAATGGCAAAATAACGGATTTTTCGACGAAAATCAGATATGTACAAAAATGGCAAAATAACGTATTTTTCCGACAAGAATCAGATATGGGAAAAAATGGCAAAAATAGCGGTTATTCCGACAAAAATCAGATATGTCCAAAAATTGCAAAATAACGGATTTTTGGCCGAAAATCAGATATGTACAAAAATGACAAAATAACGTATTTTTCCGACAAGAATCAGATTTGGGAAAAAATGGCAAAAATAGCGGTTATTCCGACAAAAATAATATGTACAAAAATGACAAAATAACGGATTTTTCCGACAAGAATCAGATATGGGAAAAAATGGCAAAAATAGCGGTTATTCCGACAAAATTCAGATATGTCCAAAAATGGCAAAATAACGGATTTTTCGCCGAAATTCAGATATGTACAAAAACGACAAAATAACGTATTTTTCCGACAAGAATCAGATTTGGGAAAAAATGGCAAAAATAGCGGTTATTCCGACAAAAATCAGATATGTACAAAAATGACAAAATAACGATTTTTTCGACGAAAATCAGATATGTGCAAAAATGGCAAAAACAGCGGTTATTCCGACAAAAATCAAAAATATATCCAAAAATTACATAATAACGGATTTTTCAACGAAAATCAGATACGTTCAAAAATCACAAATTAACGGATTTTTCCGAAAAGAATCAGATATGGGAAAAAACGGCAAAAATAGCGGTTATTCCGACAAAAATCAAATATGTCCAAAATTGACAAAATTATGAATTTTCCGACGAAAATCAGATATGTGCAAAAATGGCAAAAATAGCGGTTATTCCGACAAAAATCAGATATGTACAAAAATGACAAAATAACGGATTTTTCCGACAAGAATCAGATATGGGAAAAAATGGCAAAAATAGCGGTTATTCCGACAAAAATCAGATATGTACAAAAATGACAAAATAACGGATTTTTCCGACAAGAATCAGATATGGGTAAAAATGGCAAAAAGAGCGGTTATTCCGACAAAAATCAGATATGTCCAAAAATTGCAACCTAACGGATTTTTTGACGAAAATCAGTTATGTAAAAAAATTACAAAATAACGGATTTTTTCGACAACAATCAGATATGTCCAATAATGGCAAAATAACGGATTTTTCGACAAAAATCAGATATGTACAAAAATGACAAAATAACGTATTTTTCCGACAAAAATCAGATATGGGAAAAAATGGCAAAAATAGCGGTTATTCCGACAAAAATCAGATATGTAAAAAAATGACAAAATAACGAATTTTTCGACGAAAATCAGATATGTGCAAAAATGGCAAAAACTGCGGTTATTCCGACAAAAATCAAAAATATATCCAAAAATTACATAATAACGGATTTTTCGACGAAAATCAGATATGTACAAAAATGACAAAATAACGGATTTTTCGACAAGAATCACATATGGGAAAAAATGGCAAAAATAGCGGTTATTCCGACAAAATTCAGATATGTTCAAAAATTGAAAAATAATGGATTTTTTTGACGAAAATCAGATATGCAAAAAAATTACAAAATAACGGATTTTTTCGACAACAATCAGATATATCCAAAAATGACAAAGTAACGAATTTTTCGACAAAAATCAGATATGTCCAAAAATTGCAAAATAACGGATTTTTCGCCGAAAATCAGATATGTACAAAAATGACAAAATAACGTATTTTTCCGACAAGAATCAGATATGGGAAAAAATGGCAAAAATAGCGGTTATTCCGACAAAAATCAGATATGTACAAAAAAGAAAAAATAACGGATTTTTCCGACAAGAATCAGATATGGGCAAAAATGGCAAAAATAGCGGTTATTCCGACAAAAATCAGATATGTCCAAAAATTGCAAAATAACGGATTTTTCGCCGAAATTCAGATATGTACAAAAATGACAAAATAACGTATTTTTCCGACAAAAATCAGATATGTACAAAAATGACAAAATACGGATTTTTCCGACAAGAATCACATATGGGAAAAAATGGCAAAAATAGCGGTTATTCCGACAAAATTCAGATATGTCCAAAAATTGAAAAATAATGGATTTTTTGACGAAAATCAGATATGCAAAAAAATGACAAAATAACGGATTTTTTCGACAACAATCAGATATGTCCAAAAATGACAAAGTAACGAATTTTTCGACAAAAATCAGATATGTCCAAAAATTGCAAAATAACGGATTTTTCGCCGAAAATCAGATATGTACAAATATGACAAAATAACGTATTTTTCCGACAAGAATCAGATTTGGGAAAAAATGGTAAAAATAGCGGTTATTCCGACAAAAATCAAATATGTCCAAAAATGACAAAATAACGAATTTTTCGACGAAAATCAGATATGTGGAAAAATGGCAAAAATAGCGGTTATTCCGACAAAAATCAAAAATATATCCAAAAATTACATAACGGATTTTTCAACAAAAATCAGATACGTTCAAAACTCACAAAATAACGGATTCTTTCGACAACAATCAGATATGTCCAATAATGGCAAAATAACGAATTTTTCGACGAAAATCAGATATGTACAAAAATGACAAAATAACGGATTTTTCCGACGAGAATCAGATATGGGAAAAAATGGCAAAAATAGCGGTTATTCCGACAAAAATCAAAAATATATCCAAAAATTACATAATAACGGATTTTTCAATGAAAATCAGATACGTTCAAAAATTACAAAATAACGGAATTTTTCGACAACAATCAGATATGTCCAATAATGGCAAAATAACGGATTTTTCGACGAAAATCAGATATGTACAAAAATGACAAAATAACGGATTTTTCCGACGAGAATCAGATATGGGAAAAAATGGCAAAAATAGCGGTTATTCCGACAAAAATCAGATATGTACAAAACTGACAAAAATAGCGGTTATTCCGACAAAAATCAGATATGTACAAAAATGACAAAATAACGGATTTTTCGACGAGAATCAGATATGGGAAAAAATGGCAAAAATAGCGGTTATTCCGACAAAAATCAATAATATATCCAAAAATTACATAATAACGGATTTTTCAATGAAAATCAGATACGTTCAAAAATCACAAAATAACGGAATTTTTCGACAACAATCAGATATGTCCAATAATGGCAAAATAACGGATTTTTCGACGAAAATCAGATATGTACAAAAATGACAAAATAACGGATTTTTCCGACAAAAATCAGATATGTCCAAAAATGGCAAAATGACAAAATAACGGATTTTTCGCCGAAAATCAGATATGTACAAAAATGACAAAATAACGTAATTTTCCGACAAGAATCAGATATGGGAAAAAATGGCAAAAATAGCGGTTATTCCGACAAAAATCAGATATGTACAAAAATGACAAAATAACGGATTTTTCCGACAAGAATCAGATATGGGAAAAAATGGCAAAAATAGCGGTTATTCCGACAAAAATCAGATATGTCCAAACATGACACAATAACGAATTTTTCGACAAAAATCAGATATGTGGAAAAATGGCAAAAATAGCGGTTATTCCGACAAAAATCAGATATGTCCAAAAATGACAAAATAACGGATTTTTCGCCGAAAATCAGATATGTACAAAAATCACAAAATAACGTATTTTTCCGACAAGAATCAGATATGGGAAAAAATGGCAAAAATAGCGGTTATTCCGACAAAAATCAAAAATATATCCAAAAATTACATAATAACGGATTTTTCAACGAAAATCAGATATGTACAAAAATGACAAAATAACGGATTTTTCGACAAGAATCACATATGGGAAAAAATGGCAAAAATAGCGGTTATTCCGACAAAAATCAGATATGTCCAAAAATTGCAAAATACTGGATTTTTTGACGAAAATCAGATATGTAAAAAAATGACAAAATAACGGATTTTTTCGACAACATCAGATATGTCCAATAATGGCAAAATAACGGATTTTTCTACAAAAATCAGATATGTACAAAAATGACAAAATAACGGATTTTTCCGACAAAAATCAGATTTGTCCAAAAATGACAAAATAACGAATTTTTCGACAAAAATCAAAAATATATCCAAAAATTACATAATAACGGATTTTTCAACGAAAATCAGATACGTTCAAAAATCACAAAATAACGGATTTTTTCGACAACAATCAGATATGTCCAATAATGGCAAAATAACGGATTTTTCGACAAAAATCAGATATGATACAAAAATGACAAAATAACGGATTTTTCCGACAAGAATCAGATATGGGAAAAAATGGCAAAAATAGCGGTTATTCCGACAAAAATCAGATATGTACAAAAATGACAAAATAACGGATTTTTCGCCGAAAATCAGATTTGTGCAAAAATGGCGAGATAACGAATTTTTCGACAAAAAACAGATATGTCCAAAAATGACAATATATCGGATTTTTCGACAAAAATCAGATATGTCCAAAAATGACAAAATAACGGATTTTTCGACGAAAATCCGATATGTCCAAAAAATGAAAAAATAACGAATTTGTCGACGATAATCAGATATGTGCAAAAATTGCAAAATAACGGATCTTTCGACAAAAATCCGATATGTCCAAAAATGACAAAATAACGAATTTTTCGACAAAAATCAGATATGTGCAAAAATTGCAAAATAACGGATTTTTCAACGAAAATCAGATATGTTCAAAAATCACAAAATAACGGATTTTCCGACAAGAATCAGATATGGGAAAAAATGGCAAAAATAGCGGTTATTCCGACAAAAATCAAATATGTCCAAAAATGACAAAATAACGAATTTTTCGACGAAAATCAGATATGTAAAAATGCAAAAATGGCGAAATAATGTAGGATTTTTCGACGAAAAACAGATATGTCCAAAAATGACAAAATAACGGATTTTTCGACAAATATCAGATATGTCCAAAAATGACAAAATAACGGATTTTTCGACGAAAATCCGATATGTCCAAAAATGACAAAATAACGAATTTTTCGACGATAATCAGATATGTGCAAAAATTGCAAAATAACGGATTTTTCGACAAAAATCAGATATGTACAAAAATGACAAAATAACGGATTTTTCCGACAAGAATCAGATATGGGAAAAAATGGCAAAAATAGCGGTTATTCCGACAAAAATCAGATATGTCCAAAAATGACAAAATTACGAATTTTTCGACGAAAATCAGATATGTGCAAAAATGGCAAAAATAGCGGTTATTCCGACAAAAATCAAAAATATATCCAAAAATTACATAATAACGGATTTTTCAACGAAAATCAGATACGTTCAAAAATCACAAAATAACGGATTTTTTCGACAACAATCAGATATGTCCAATAATGGCAAAATAACGGATTTTTCGACGAAAATCAGATATGTACAAAAATGACAAAATAACGGATTTTTCCGACAAGAATCAGATATGGGAAAAAATGGCAAAAATAGCGGTTATTCCGACAAAAATCAGATATGTCCAAAAATGACAAAATAACGAATTTTTCGACGAAAATCAGATATGTGAAAAAATGGCAAAAATAGCGGTTATTCCGACAAAAATCAAAAATATATCCAAAAATTACATAATAACGGATTTTTCAACGAAAATCAGATACGTTCAAAAATCACAAAATAACGGATTTTTTCGACAACAATCAGATATGTCCAAAAATGGCAAAATAACGGATTTTTCGACGAAAATCAGATATGTGCAAAAATGGCACAAAATAGCGGGTTATTTCCGACAAAAATCAAAAATATGTCCAAAAATTACAAAATAACGGATTTTTCAACGAAAATCAGATATGTTCAAAAATCACAAAATAACGGATTTTTTCGACAACAATCAGATATGTCCAAAAATGGCAAAATAACGGATTTTTCGACGAAAATCAGATATGTACAAAAATAACAAAATAACGGATTTTTCGACGAAAATCAGATATGTGCAAAAATGGCAAAATAACGGATTTTTCGACGAAAATCCAGATATGTCCAAAAATGACAAAATAACGAATTTTCGATCGAATCAAAAATGACAAAATAACGGATTTTTCGACGAAAATCAGATATGTGCAAAAATTGCAAAATAACGGATCTTTCGACAAAAATCAAAAATATATTCAAAAATTACATAATAACGGATTTTTCAACGAAAATCAGATACGTTCAAAAATCACAAAATAACGGATTTTTTCGACAACAATCAGATATGTCCAATAATGGCAAAATAACGGATTTTTCGACGAAAATCAGATATGTACAAAAATGACAAAATAACGGATTTTTCCGACAAGAATCAGATATGGGAAAAAATGGCAAAAATAGCGGTTATTCCGACAAAAATCAGATATGTCCAAAAATGACAAAATAACGGATTTTTCGACGAAAATCAGATATGTGAAAAAATGGCAAAATAACGATTATTCCGACAAAAATCAAAAATATATCCAAAAATTGCAAAATAACGGATTTTTCGACGAAAATCAGATACGTTCAAAAATCACAAAATATCGGATTTTTTCGACAACAATCAGATATGTCCAAAAATGGCAAAATAACGGATTTTTCGACGAAAATCAGATATGTGCAAAAATGGCAAAAATAGCGGTTATTCCGACAAAAATCAAAAATATATCCAAAAATTACATAATAACGGATTTTTCAACGAAAATCAGATACGTTCAAAAATCACAAAATAACGGATTTTTTCGACAACAATCAGATATGTCCAATAATGGCAAAATAACGGATTTTTCGACGAAAATCAGATATGTACAAAAATGACAAAATAACGGATTTTTCCGACAAGAATCAGATATGGGAAAAAATGGCAAAAATAGCGGTTATTCCGACAAAAATCAGATATGTCCAAAAATGACAAAATAACGGATTTTTCGACGAAAATCAGATATGTGCAAAAATGGCAAAATAACGGATTTTTCGACAAAAATCAAATATGTCCAAAAATGACAAAATAACGAATTTTTCGACAAAAATCAGATATGTGCAAAAATTGCAAAATAACGGATTTTTCGACAAAAATCAAATATGTCCAAAAATAACAAAATAACGAATTTTTCGACGAAAATCAGATATGTGCAAAAATTGCAAAATAACGGATTTTTCGACAAAAATCAAAAAATATATTCCAAAAATTACATAATAACGGATTTTTCAACGAAAATCAGATACGTTCAAAAATCACAAAATAACGGATTTTTTCGACAACAATCAGATATGTCCAATAATAGCAAAATAACGGATTTTTCGACGAAAATCAGATATGTACAAAAATGACAAAATAACGGATTTTTCCGACAAGAATCAGATATGGGAAAAAATGGCAAAAATAGCGGTCATTCCGACAAAAATCAGATATGTCCAAAAATAGCAAAATAACGGATTTTTCGCCGAAAATCAGATATGTACAAAAATGGCAAAATAACGTATTTTTCCGACAAAAGTATGCAAAAATGGCAAAAAATTCCGCAAAAAATATCAAAAATCTTATAACGGATTTTTCGACGAAAATCAGATATGTCCAAAAATGACAAAAATAACGGATTTTTTCGACAAAAATCAGATATGTCCAAAAATGACAAAATAACGGATTTTTCGACAAAAATCAGATATGTCCAAAAATGACAAAATAACGAATTTTTCGACAAAAATCAGATATGTGCAAAAATTGCAAAATAACGGATTTTTCGACGAAAATCAGATACGTACAAAAATGACAAAATAACGGATTTTTCCGACAAGAATCAGATATGGGAAAAAATGGCAAAAATAGCGGTTATTCCGACAAAAATCAAATATGTCCAAAAATGACAAAATAACGAATTTTTCGACGAAAATCAGATATGTGCAAAAATGGCAAAAATAGCGGTTATTCCGACAAAAATCAAAAATATATCCAAAAATTACATAATAACGGATTTTTCAACGAAAATCAGATACGTTCAAAAATCACAAAATAACGGATTTTTTCGACAACAATCAGATATGTCCAATAATGGCAAAATAACGGATTTTTCGACGAAAATCAGATATGTACAAAAATGACAAAATAACGGATTTTTCCGACAAGAATCAGATATGGGAAAAAATGGCAAAAATAGCGGTTATTCCGACAAAAATCAGATATGTCCAAAAATGACAAAATAACGAATTTTTCGACGAAAATTAGATATGTGAAAAAATGGTAAAAACAGCGGTTATTCCGACAAAAATCAAAAATATATCCAAAAATTACATAATAACGGATTTTTCAACGAAAATCAGTTACGTTCAAAAATCACAAAATTTCGGATTTTTTGGACAACAATCAGATATGTCCAATAATGGCAAAATAACGGATTTTTCGACGAAAATCAGATATGTACAAAAATAACAAAATAACGGATTTTTCGATGAAAATCAGATTTGTGCAAAAATGGCAATATAACGGATTTCTCGACGAAAATCCAATATGTCCAAAAATGAAAAATAACGAATTTTTCGACGAAAATCAGATATGTGCAAAAATTGCAAAATAACGGATCTTTCGACGAAAATCAAATATGTCCAAAAATAACAAAATAACGAATTTTTCGACGAAAATCAGATATGTGCAAAAATTGCAAAATAACGGATCTTTCGACAAAAATCAAAAATATATTCAAAAATTACATAATAACGGATTTTTCAACGAAAATCAGATACGTTCAAAAATCACAAAATAACGGATTTTTTCGACAACAATCAGATATGTCCAATAATAGCAAAATAACGGATTTTTCGACGAAAATCAGATATGTACAAAAATGACAAAATAACGGATTTTTCCGACAAGAATCAGATATGGGAAAAAATGGCAAAAATAGCGGTCATTCCGACAAAAATCAGATATGTCCAAAAATAGCAAAATAACGGATTTTTCGCCGAAAATCAGATATGTACAAAAATGGCAAAATAACGTATTTTTCCGACAAGACTCAGATATGGGAAAAAATGGCAAAAATAGCGGTTATTCCGACAAAAATCAGATATGTCCAAAAATGACAAAATAACGAATTTTTCGACGAAAATCAGATATGTGCAAAAATGTCAAAAATAGCGGTTATTTCGACAAAAATATATCCAAAAATTACATAATAACGGATTTTTCAACGAAAATCAGATACGTTCAAAAATCACAAAATAACGGATTTTTTCGACAACAATCAGATATGTCCAATAATGGCAAAATAACGGATTTTTCGACGAAAATCAGATATGTACAAAAATGACAAAATAACGGATTTTTCCGACGAGAATCAGAAATGGGAAAAAATGGCAAAAATAGCGGTTATTCCGACAAAAATCAGATATGTTCAAAAATGACAAAATAACGGAATTTTTCGCCGAAAATCAGATATGTACAAAAATGACAAAATAACGTATTTTTCCGACAAGAATCAATATGGGAAAAAATGGCAAAAATAGCGGTTATTCCGACAAAAATCAGATATGTACAAAAATGACAAAATAACGGATTTTTCCGACAAGAATCAGATATGGGAAAAAATGGCAAAAATAGCGGTTATTCCGACAAAAATCAGATATGTCCAAAAATGACACAATAACGAATTTTTCGACAAAAATCAGATATGTGGAAAAATGGCAAAAATAGCGGTTATTCCGACAAAAATCAAAAATATATCCAAAAATTACAAAATAACGGATTTTTCAACGAAAATCAGATATGGACAAAAATGACAAAATAATCTTTTTTCGACAAGACTCAGATATGGCAAAAAATGGCAAAAATAACGGTTTTTCCGACAAAAATCAGATATGTCCAAAAATGGCAAAATAACGGATTTTTCGACGAAAATCAGATATGAAAAAAATGACAAAATAACGGATTTTTTCGACGAAAATCAGATATGTCCAAAAATGGCAAAATAACGGATTTTTCGACAAAAATCAGATATGTCCAAAAATGACAAAATAACGGATTTTTCGACAAAAATCAAATATGTCCAAAAATGACAAAATAACGGATTTTTCCGACAAAAATCAGATATGTCCAAAAATGACAAAATAACGGATTTTTCGACAAAAATCAGATATGTACAAAAATCACAAAATAACGGATTTTTCCGACAAAAATCAGATATGGGAAAAAATGGCAAAAATAGCGGTTATTCCGACAAAAATCAAAAATATATCCAAAAATTACAAAATAACGGATTTTTCAACGAAAATCAGATATGTACAAAAATGACAAAATAACGGATTTTTCGACAAGAATCACATATGGGAAAAAATGGCAAAAATAGCGGTTATTCCGACAAAAATCAGATATGTCCAAAAATTGCAAAATACTGGATTTTTTTGACGAAAATCAGATATGTAAAAAAAATGACAAAATAACGGATTTTTTCGACAACATCAGATATGTCCAATAATGGCAAAATAACGGATTTTTCTACAAAAATCAGATTCTTCTATGTACAAAAATGACAAAATAACGGATTTTTCCGACAAAAATCAGATATGTCCAAAAATGACAAAATAACGAATTTTTCGACAAAAATCAGATATGTGCAAAAATAGCGGTTATTCCGACAAAAATCAAAAATATATCCAAAAATTACATAATAACGGATTTTTCAACGAAAATCAGTTACGTTCAAAAATCACAAAATAACGGATTTTTCGACAAAAATCAGATATGTCCAAAAATGGCAAAATAACGGATTTTTCCGACAAGAATCAGATATGGGAAAAAATGGCAAAAATAGCGGTTATTCCGACAAAAATCAGATATGTACAAAAATGACAAAATAACGGATTTTTCGACGAAAATCAGATATGTGCAAAAATGGCGAAAAATAACGGATTTTTCGACAAAAATCAGATATGTCCAAAAATGACAAAATAACGGATTTTTCGACAAAAATCAGATATGTCCAAAAATGACAAAATAACGGATTTTTCGACAAAAATCAGATATGTCCAAAAATGACAAAATAACGAATTTTTCGACGAAAATCAGATATGTGCAAAAATTGCAAAATAACGGATTTTTCGACAAAAATCAGATATGTCCAAAAATGACAAAAATAACGAATTTTTCCGACAAAAATCAGATATGTGCAAAAATGGCAAAATAACGGATTTTTCAACGAAAATCAGATACGTTCAAAAATCACAAAATAACGGATTTTTCCGACAAGAATCAGATATGGGAAAAAATGGCAAAAATAGCGGTTATTCCGACAAAAATCAAATATGTCCAAAAATGACAAAATAACGGATTTTTCGACGAAAATCAGATATGTGCAAAAATGGCAAAAATAGCGGTTATTCCGACAAGAATCAGATATGGGAAAAAATGGCAAAAATAGCGGTTATTCCGACAAAAATCAGATATGTACAAAAATGACAAAATAACGGATTTTTCCGACAAGAATCAGATATGGGAAAAAATGGCAAAAATAGCGGTTATTCCGACAAAAATCAGATATGTCCAAAAATGACAAAATAACGAATTTTTCGACAAAAATCAGATATGTGGAAAAAATGGCAAAAATAGCGGTTATTCCGACAAAAATCAAAAATATATCCAAAAATTACATAATAACGGATTTTTTCAACGAAAATCAGATATGTAAAAAAATGACAAAATAACGGATTTTTTCGACAACAATCAGAAATGTCCAATAATGGCAAAATAACGGATTTTTCTACAAAAATCATATATGTACAAAAATGACAAAATAACGGATTTTTCTACAAAAATCATATATGTACAAAAATGACAAAATAACGGATTTTTCCGACAAGAATCAGATATGTCCAAAAATGACAAAATAACGGATTTTTCGCCGAAAATCAGATATGTACAAAAATCACAAAATAACGTATTTTTCCGACAAGAATCAATATGGGAAAAAATGGCAAAAATAGCGGTTATTCCGACAAAAATCAAAAATATATCCAAAAATTACATAATAACGGATTTTTCCACGAAAATCAGATATGTACAAAAATGACAAAATAACGGATTTTTCGACAAGAATCACATATGGGAAAAAAATGGCAAAAATAGCGGTTATTCCGACAAAAATCAGATATGTCCAAAAATTGCAAAATACTGGATTTTTTGACGAAAATCAGATATGTAAAAAAATGACAAAATAACGGATTTTTTCGACAACATCAGATATGTCCAATAATGGCAAAATAACGGATTTTTCGACGAAAATCAGATATGTACAAAAATGACAAAATAACGGATTTTCCGACGAGATTCAGATATGGGAAAAAATGCCAAAAATTGCGGTTATTCCGACAAAAATCAGATATGTCCAAAAATGACAAAATAACGAATTTTTCGACGAAAATCAGATATGTGCAAAAATGGCAAAAACAGCGGTTATTCCGACAAAAATCAAAAATATATCCAAAAATTACATAATAACGGATTTTTCGACGAAAATCAGATATGTACAAAAATGACAAAATAACGGATTTTTCCGACAAGAATCAGATATGGGAAAAAATGCCAAAAATTGCGGTTATTCCGACAAAAATCAGATATGTCCAAAAATGACAAAATAACGAATTTTTCGACGAAAATCAGATATGTGCAAAAATGGCAAAAATAGCGGTTATTCCGACAAAAATCAAAAATAGATCCAAAAATTACATAATAACGGATTTTTTAACGAAAATCAGTTACGTTCAAAAATCACAAAATAACGGATTTTTTCGACAACAATCAGATATGTCCAATAATGGCAAAATAACGGATTTTTCGCCGAAAATCAGATATGTACAAAAATGACAAAATAACGGATTTTTCCGACAAGAATCAGATTTGGGAAAAAAGTGGCAAAGATAGCGGTTATTCCGACAAAAATCAGATATGTACAAAAATGACAAAATAACGGATTTTTCGACAAGAATCACATATGGGAAAAAATGGCAAAAATAGCGGTTATTCCGACAAAATTCAGATATGTCCAAAAATTGCAAAATACTGGATTTTTTGACGAAAATCAGATATGTAAAAAAATGACAAAATAACGGATTTTTTCGACGAAAATCAGATATGTACAAAAATGACAAAATAACGGATTTTTCCGACGAGAATCAGATATGGGAAAAAATGGCAAAAATAGCGGTTATTCCGACAAAAATCAAATATGTCCAAAAATGACAAAATAACGGATTTTTCGACGAAAATCAGATATGTGCAAAAATGGCAAAAATAGCGGTTATTCCGACAAAAATCAAAAATATATCCAAAAATTACATAATAACGGACTTTTCAACGAAATCAAAATCAGATACAAGTACAAAAATGACAAAATAACGGATTTTTCCGACAAGAATCAGATATGGGAAAAAATGGCAAAAATAGCGGTTATTCCGACAAAAATCAGATATGTACAAAAATGACAAAATAACGGATTTTTCGCCGAAAATCAGATTTGTGCAAAAATGGCAAAAATAGCGGTTATTCCGACAAAAATAAAAATATATCCAAAAATTACATAATAACGGATTTTTCAACGAAAATCAGATATGTACAAAAATGACAAAATAACGGATTTTTCGACAAGAATCACATATGGGAAAAAATGGCAAAAATAGCGGTTATTCCGACAAAAATCAGATATGTCCAAAAATTGCAAAATACCGGATTTTTTGACAAAAATCAGATATGTAAAAAAATGACAAAATAACGGATTTTTTCGACAACAATCAGATATGTCCAATAATGGCAAAATAACGGATTTTTCGACGAAAATCAGATATGTACAAAAATGACAAAATAACGGATTTTTCCGACGAGAATCAGATATGGGAAAAAATGCCAAAAATAGCGGTTATTCCGACAAAAATCAGATATGTCCAAAAATGACAAAATAACGAATTTTTCGACGAAAATCAGATATGTGCAAAAATGGCAAAAACAGCGGTTATTCCGACAAAAATCAAAAATATATCCAAAAATTACATAATAACGGATTTTTCGACGAAAATCAGATATGTACAAAAATGACAAAATAACGGATTTTTCCGACGAGAATCAGATATGGGAAAAAATGCCAAAAATAGCGGTTATTCCGACAAAAATCAGATATGTCCAAAAATGACAAAATAACGAATTTTTCGACGAAAATCAGATATGTGCAAAAATGGCAAAAATAGCGGTTATTCCGACAAAAATCAAAAATAGATCCAAAAATTACATAATAACGGATTTTTTAACGAAAATAAGTTACGTTCAAAAATCACAAAATAACGGATTTTTCGACAACAATCAGATATGTCCAATAATGGCAAAATAACGGATTTTTCGCCGAAAATCAGATATGTACAAAAATGACAAAATAACGTATTTTTCCGACAAGAATCAGATTTGGGAAAAAATGGCAAAAATAGCGGTTATTCCGACAAAAATCAGATATGTACAAAAATGACAAAATAACGGATTTTTCGACAAGAATCAGATATGGGAAAAAATGGGAAAAATAGCGGTTATTCCGACAAAATTCAGATATGTCCAAAAATTGCAAAATACCGGATTTTTTGACGAAAATCAGATATGTAAAAAAATGACAAAATAACGGATTTTTTCGACGAAAATCAGATATGTACAAAAATGACAAAATAACGGATTTTTCCGACGAGAATCAGATATGGGAAAAAATGGCAAAAATAGCGGTTATTCCGACAAAAATCAAATATGTCCAAAAATGACAAAATTACGAATTTTTCGACGAAAATCAGATATGTGTAAAAATGGCAAAAATAGCGGTTATTCCGACAAAAATCAAAAATATATCCAAAAATTACATAATAACGGACTTTTCAACGAAATCCAAAATACAGATACAAGTACAAAAATGACAAAATAACGGATTTTTCCGACAAGAATCAGATTTGGGAAAAAATGGCAAAAATAGCGGTTATTCCGACAAAAATCAGATATGTACAAAAATGACAAAATAACGGATTTTTCGACGAAAATCAGATTTGTGCAAAAATGGCAAAAACAGCGGTTATTCCGACAAAAATAAAAAATATATCCAAAAATTACATAATAACGGATTTTTCAACGAAAATCAGATATGTACAAAAATGACAAAATAACGGATTTTTCGACAAGAATCACATATGGGAAAAAATGGCAAAAATAGCGGTTATTCCGACAAAAATCAGATATGTCCAAAAATTGCAAAATACCGGATTTTTTGACAAAAATCAGATATGTAAAAAAATGACAAAATAACGGATTTTTTCGACAACATCAAATATGTCCAATAATGGCAAAATAACGGACTTTTCGACGAAAATCAGATATGTACAAAAATGACAAAATAACGGATTTTTCCGACGAGAATCAGATATGGGAAAAAATGCCAAAAATTGCGGTTATTCCGACAAAAATCAGATATGTCCAAAAATGACAAAATAACGAGTTTTTCGACGAAAATCAGATATGTGCAAAAATGGCAAAAATAGCGGTTATTCCGACAAAAATCAAAAATATATCCAAAATTTAAATAATAACGGATTTTTTAACGAAAATCAGTTACGTTCAAAAATCACAAAATAACGGATTTTTTCGACAACAATCAGATATGTCCAATAATGGCAAAATAACGGATTTTTCGCCGAAAATCAGATATGTACAAAAATGACAAACTAACGTATTTTTCCGACAAGAATCAGATTTGGGAAAAAAGTGGCAAAGATAGCGGTTATTCCGACAAAAATCAGATATGTACAAAAATGACAAAATAACGGATTTTTCGACAAGAATCACATATGGGAAAAAATGGGAAAAATAGCGGTTATTCCGACAAAATTCAGATATGTCCAAAAATTGCAAAATACTGGATTTTTTGACGAAAATCAGATATGTAAAAAAATGACAAAATAACGGATTTTTTCGACAACATCAGATATGTCCAATAATGGCAAAATAACGGATTTTTCGACGAAAATCAGATATGTACAAAAATGACAGAATAACGGATTTTTCCGACGAGAATCAGATATGGGAAAAAATGGCAAAAATAGCGGTTATTCCGACAAAAATCAGATATGTCCAAAAATGACAAAATAACGAATTTTTCGACGAAAATCAGATATGCGCAAAAATGGCAAAATAACGGATCTTTCGACAAAAATCCGATATGTCCAAAAATGACAAAATAACGAATTTTTCGACGAAAATCAGATATGTGCAAAAATTGCAAAATAACGGATTTTTCGCCGAAAATCAGATACGTTCAAAAATCACAAATTAACGGATTTTTCCGACAAGAATCAGATATGGAAAAAAATGGCAAAAATAGCGGTTATTCCGACAAAAATCAAATATGTCCAAAAATGACAAAATTACGAATTTTTCGACGAAAATCAGATATGTGTAAAAATGGCAAAAATAGCGGTTATTCCGACAAAAATCAAAAATATATCCAAAAATTACATAATAACGGACTTTTCAACGAAAATCAGATACGTTCAAAAATCACAAAATAACGGATTTTTCCGACAAGAATCAGATATGGGAAAAATGGCAAAAATAGCGGTTATTCCGACAAAAATCAGATATGTACAAAAATGGCAAAATAACGGAATTTTCCGACAAGAATCAGATATGGGAAAAAATGGCAAAAATAGCGGTTATTCCGACAAAAATCAGATATGTACAAAAATTACAAAATAACGGATTTTTCCGACAAGAATCAGATATGGGTCAAAATGGCAAAAAGAGCGGTTATTCCGACAAAAATCAGATATGTCCAAAAATTGCAACCTAACGGATTTTTTGACGAAAATCAGATATGTAAAAAAATGACAAAATAACGGATTTTTTCGACAAGAATCAGATTTGGGAAAAAATGGCAAAAATAGCGGTTATTCCGACAAAAATCAGATATGTACAAAAATGACAAAATAACGGATTTTTCCGACAAGAATCAGATATGGGGAAAAAAAGCAAAAATAGCGGTTATTCCGACAAAAATCAGATATGTCCAATAATGGCAAAATAACGGATTTTTCGACGAAAATCAGATATGTACAAAAATGACAAAATAACGGATTTTTCCGACGAGAATCAGATATGGGAAAAAATGGCAAAAATAGCGGTTACTCCGACAAAAATCAGATATGTACAAAAATGACAAAATAACGGATTTTTCCGACAAGAATCAGATATGTGCAAAAATGGCAAAAATAGCGGTTATTCCGACAAAAATCAGATATGTCCAAAAATTGCAAAATAACGGATTTTTCGCCGAAAATCAGATATGTACAAAAATGGTAAAATAACGTATTTTTCCGACAAGACTCAGATATGGGAAAAAATGGCAAAAATTGCGGTTATTCCGACAAAACTCAGATATGTCCAAAAATTGCAAAATAACGGATTTTTCGCCGAAAATCAGATATGTACAAAAATGACAAAATAACGTATTTTTCCGACAAGAATCAGATTTGGGAAAAAATATCAAAAATAGCGGTTATTCCGACAAAAATCAGATATGTCCAAAAATGACAAAATAACGAATTTTTCGACGAAAATCAGATATGTGCAAAAATGGCAAAAACAGCGGTTATTCCGACAAAAGTCAAAAATATATCCAAAAATTACATAATAACGGATTTTTCGACGAAAATCAGATATGTACCAAAATGACAAAATAACGGATTTTTCGACAAGAATCACATACGGGAAAAAATGGCAAAAATAGCGGTTATTCCGACAAAATTCAGATATGTACAAAAATGACAAAATAACGGATTTTTCCGACAAGAATCAGATATGGGAAAAAATGGCAAAATAACGGATTTTTCTACAAAAATCAGATAAGTACAAAAATGACAAAATAACGGATTTTTCCGACAAGAATCAGATATGGGAAAAAATGGCAAAATAACGGATTTTTCTACAAAAATCAGATAAGTACAAAAATGACAAAATAACGGATTTTTCCGACAAGAATCAGATATGGGAAAAAATGGCAAAAATAACGGATTTTTCGACAAAAATCAGATATGTACAAAAATGACAAAATAACGGATTTTTCCGACAAAAATCAGATATGTGCAAAAATGGCAAAAATAGCGGTTATTCCGACAAAAATCAGATATGTCCAAAAATTACAAAATAACGGATTTTTCGACGAAAATCAGATATGTACAAAAATGGCAAAATAACGGATTTTTCCGACAAGAATCAGATATGGGCAAAAATGGCAAAAATAGCGGTTATTCCGACAAAAACTCAGATATGTCCAAAAATTGCAAAATAACGGATTTTTCGACGAAAATCAGATATGTACAAAAATGACAAAATAACGGATTTTTCCGACAAGAATCAGATATGGGAAAAAATGGCAAAAATAGCGGTTATTCCGACAAAAATCAGATATGTCCAAAAATGACAAAATAACGAATTTTTCGACGAAAATCAGATATGTGCAAAAATGGCAAAAACAGCGGTTATTCCGACAAAAATCAAAAATATATCCAAAAATTGCAAAATAACGGATTTTTCGACGAAAATCAGATATGTACAAAAATGACAAAATAACGGATTTTTCGACAAGAATCACATATGGGAAAAAATGGCAAAAATAGCGGTTATTCCGACAAAAATTCAGATATGTCCAAAAATGACAAAATAACGGATTTTTCGACAAAAATCAGATATGTGCAAAAATTGCAAAATAACGGATCTTTCGACAAAAATCAGATAATGTCCAAATCCAAAAATGACAAAATAACGGATTTTTCGACAAAAATCAGATATGTGCAAAAATGGCAAAATAACGGATTTTTCGACGAAAATCAGATACGTTCAAAAATCACAAAATAACGGATTTTTCCGACAAGAATCAGATATGGGAAAAAATGGCAAAAATAGCGGTTATTCCGACAAAAATCAGATATGTCCAAAAATGACAAAATAACGAATTTTTCGACGAAAATCAGATATGTGCAAAAATGGCAAAATAACGGATTTTTCGCCGAAAATCAGATATGTACAAAAATCACAAAATAACGGATTTTTCCGACAAGAATCAGATATGGGAAAAATGGCAAAAATAGCGGTTATTCCGACAAAAATCAGATATGTACAAAAATGACAAAATAACGGATTTTTCCGACGAGAATCAGATATGGAAAAAATGGCAAAAATAGCGGTTATTCCGACAAAAATCAGATATGTCCAAAAATTGCAAAATAACGGATTTTTCGACGAAAATCAGATATGTCCAAAAATGACAAAATAACGAATTTTTCGACAAAAATCAGATATGGGCAAAAATGGCAAAATAACGGATTTTTCGACAAAAATCAGATATGTACAAAAATGACAAAATAACGGATTTTTCCGACAAGAATCAGATATGGGAAAAAATGGCAAAAATAGCGGTTATTCCGACAAAAATCAGATATGTACAAAAATGAAAAAATAACGGATTTTTCCGACAAGAATCAGATATGGGCAAAAATGGAAAAAATAGCGGTTATTCCGACAAAAATCAGATATGTCCAAAAATTGCAAAATAACGGATTTTTCGCCGAAAATCAGATATGTACAAAAATGACAAAATAACGTATTTTTCCGACAAGAATCAGATTTGGGAAAAAATGGCAAAAATAGCGGTTATTCCGACAAAAATCAGATATGTCCAAAAATGACAAAATAACGAATTTTTCGACGAAAATCAGATATGTGCAAAAATGGCAAAAACAGCGGTTATTCCGACAAAAATCAAAAATATATCCAAAAATTACATAATAACGGATTTTTCGACGAAAATCAGATATGTACAAAAATGACAAAATAACGGATTTTTCGACAAGAATCACATATGGGAAAAAATGGCAAAAATAGCGGTTATTCCGACAAAATTCAGATATGTCCAAAAATTGCAAAATAATGGATTTTTTGACGAAAATCAGATATGTAAAAAAATCAATTATGTCCAAAAATGACAAAGTAACGAATTTTTCGACAAAAATCAGATATGTCCAAAAATTGCAAAATAACGGATTTTTCGCCGAAAATCAGATATGTACAAAAATGACAAAATAACGGATTTTTCCGACAAGAATCAGATTTGGGAAAAAATGGTCAAAATAGCGGTTATTCCGACAAAAATCAAATATGTCCAAAAATGACAAAATAACGAATTTTTCGACGAAAATCAGATATGTGCAAAAATGGCAAAAATAGCGGTTATTCCGACAAAAATCAAAAATATATCCAAAAATTACATAATAACGGATTTTTCAACGAAAATCAGTTACGTTCAAAAATCACAAAATATCGGATTTTTTCGACAACAATCAGATATGTCCAATAATGGCAAAATAACGAATTTTTCGACGAAAATCAGATATGTCCAAAAATTGCAAAATAACGGATCTTTCGACGAAAATCAAATATGTCCAAAAATGACAAAATAACGAATTTTTCGAGGAAAATCAGATATGTACAAAAATTGCAAAATAACGGATCTTTCGACAAAAATCAAAAATATATCCAAAAATTACATAATAGCGGATTTTTCAACGAAAATCAGATACGTTCAAATATCACAATATAACGGATTTTTTCGACAACAATCAGATATGTCCAATAATGGCAAAATAACGGATTTTTCGACGAAAATCAGATATGTACAAAAATGACAAAATAACGGATTTTTCCGACAAGAATCAGATTTGGGAGAAAATGGCAAAAATAGCGGTTATTCCGACAAAAATCAGATATGTACAAAAAAGAAAAAATAACGGATTTTTCCGACAAGAATCAGATATGGGCAAAAATGGAAAAATAGCGGTTATTCCGACAAAAATCAGATATGTCCAAAAATGACAAAATAACGGATTTTTCGACGAAAATCACATATGGGAAAAAATGGCAAAAATAGCGGTTATTCCGACAAAAATCAGATATGTCCAAAAATTGACAAAATAACGGATTTTTTTGACGAAAATCAGATATGTAAAAAAATGACAAAATAACGGATTTTTTCGACAACAATCAGATATGTCCAAAAATGACAAAAGTAACGAATTTTTTCGACAAAAATCAGATATGTCCAAAAATTGCAAAATAACGGATTTTTCGCCGAAAATCAGATATGTACAAAAATGACAAAATAACGTATTTTTCCGACAAGAATCAGATTTGGAAAAAATGGTCAAAATAGCGGTTATTCCGACAAAAATCAAATATGTCCAAAAATGACAAAATAACGAATTTTTCGACGAAAATCAGATATGTGCAAAAATGGCAAAAATAGCGGTTATTCCGACAAAAATCAAAAATATATCCAAAAATTAACATAACGGATTTTTCAACGAAAATCAGTTACGTTCAAAAATCACAAAATATCGGATTTTTTCGACAACAATCAGATATGTCCAATAATGGCAAAATAACGAATTTTTCGACGAAAATCAGATATGTCCAAAAATTGCAAAATAACGGATCTTTCGACGAAAATCAAATATGTCCAAAAATGACAAAATAACGAATTTTTCGACGAAAATCAGATATGTACAAAAATTGCAAAATAACGGATCTTTCGACAAAAATCAAAAATATATCCAAAAATTACATAATAGCGGATTTTTCAACGAAAATCAGATACGTTCAAATATCACAATATAACGGATTTTTTCGACAACAATCAGATATGTCCAATAATGGCAAAATAACGGATTTTTCGACGAAAATCAGATATGTACAAAAATGACAAAATAACGGATTTTTCCGACAAGAATCAGATTTGGGAAGAAAATGGCAAAAATAGCGGTTATTCCGACAAAAATCAGATATGTACAAAAATGAAAAAATAACGGATTTTTCCGACAAGAATCAGATATGGGCAAAAATGGAAAAAATAGCGGTTATTTCGACAAAAATCAGATATGTCCAAAAATGACAAAATAACGGATTTTTCGACGAAAATCACATATGGGAAAAAATGGCAAAAATAGCGGTTATTCCGACAAAAATCAGATATGTCCAAAAATTGCAAAATAATGGATTTTTTGACGAAAATCAGATATGTAAAAAAATGACAAAATAACGGATTTTTTCGACAACAATCAGATATGTCCAAAAATGACAAAGTAACGAATTTTTCGACAAAAATCAGATATGTCCAAAAATTGCAAAATAACGGATTTTTCGCCGAAAATCAGATATGTACAGAAATGACAAAATAACGTATTTTTCCGACAAGAATCAGATTTGGAAAAAAATGGTCAAAATAGCGGTTATTCCGACAAAAATCAAATATGTCCAAAAATGACAAAATAACGAATTTTTCGACGAAAATCAGATATGTGCAAAAATGGCAAAAATAGCAGTTATTCCGACAAAAATCAAAAATATATCCAAAAATTACATAACGGATTTTTCAACGAAAATCAGTTACGTTCAAAAATCACAAAATATCGGATTTTTTCGACAACAATCAGATATGTCCAATAATGGCAAAATAACGAATTTTTCGACGAAAATCAGATATGTCCAAAAATTGCAAAATAACGGATCTTTCGACGAAAATCAAATATGTCCAAAAATGACAAAATAACGAATTTTTCGAGGAAAATCAGATATGTACAAAAATTGCAAAATAACGGATCTTTCGACAAAAATCAAAAATATATCCAAAAATTACATAATAGCGGATTTTTCAACGAAAATCAGATACGTTCAAATATCACAATATAACGGATTTTTTCGACAACAATCAGATATGTCCAATAATGGCAAAATAACGGATTTTTCGACGAAAATCAGATATGTACAAAAATGACAAAATAACGGATTTTTCCGACAAGAATCAGATTTGGGAGAAAATGGCAAAAATAGCGGTTATTCCGACAAAAATCAGATATGTACAAAAAAGAAAAAATAACGGATTTTTCCGACAATAAATCAGATATGGGCAAAAATGGAAAAAATAGCGGTTATTCCGACAAAAATCAGATATGTCCAAAAATGACAAAATAACGGATTTTTCGACGAAAATCAGATATGTGCAAAAATGGCAAAAACAGCGGTTATTCCGACAAAAATCAAAAATATATCCAAAAATTACATAATAACGGATTTTTCGACGAAAATCAGATATGTACAAAAATGACAAAATAACGGATTTTTCGACAAGAATCACATATGGGAAAAAATGGCAAAAATAGCGGTTATTCCGACAAAAATCAGATATGTCCAAAAATTGCAAAATAACGGATTTTTCGCCGAAAATCAGATATGTACAAAAATGACAAAATAACGTATTTTTCCGACAAGAATCAGATTTGGGAAAAAATGGTCAAAATAGCGGTTATTCCGACAAAAATCAAATATGTCCAAAAATGACAAAATAACGAATTTTTCGACGAAAATCAGATATGTGCAAAAATGGCAAAAATAGCAGTTATTCCGACAAAAATCAAAAATATATCCAAAAATTACATAACGGATTTTTCAACGAAAATCAGATACGTTCAAAAATCACAAAATAACGGATTTTTTCGACAACAATCAGATATGTCCAATAATGGCAAAATAACGAATTTTTCGACGAAAATCAGATATGTCCAAAAATTGCAAAATAACGGATCTTTCGACGAAAATCAAATATGTCCAAAAATGACAAAATAACGAATTTTTCGACGAAAATCAGATATGTACAAAAATTGCAAAATAACGGATCTTTCGACAAAAATCAAAAATATATCCAAAAATTACATAATAGCGGATTTTTCAACGAAAATCAGATACGTTCAAATATCACAAAATAACGGATTTTTCGACAACAATCAGATATGTCCAATAATGGCAAAATAACGGATTTTTCGACGAAAATCAGATATGTACAAAAATGACAAAATAACGGATTTTTCGACAAGAATCAGATATGGGAAAAAATGGCAAAAATAGCGGTTATTCCGACAAAAATCAGATATGTCCAAAAATTGCAAAATAACGGATTTTTTGACGAAAATCAGATATGTAAAAAAATGACAAAATAACGGATTTTTTCGACAACAATCAGATATGTCCAAAAATGACAAAGTAACGAATATTTCGACAAAAATCAGATATGTCCAAAAATTGCAAAATAACGGATTTTTCGCCGAAAATCAGATATGTACAAAAATGACAAAATAACGTATTTTTCCGACAAGAATCAGATTTGGGAAAAAATGGTCAAAATAGCGGTTATTCCGACAAAAATCAAATATGTCCAAAAATGACAAAATAACGAATTTTTCGACGAAAATCAGATATGTGCAAAAATGGCAAAAATAGCAGTTATTCCGACAAAAATCAAAAATATATCCAAAAATTACATAACGGATTTTTCAACGAAAATCAGTTACGTTCAAAAATCACAAAATAACGGATTTTTTCGACAACAATCAGATATGTCCAATAATGGCAAAATAACGAATTTTTCGACGAAAATCAGATATGTCCAAAAATTGCAAAATAACGGATCTTTCGACGAAAATCAAATATGTCCAAAAATGACAAAATAACGAATTTTTCGAGGAAAATCAGATATGTACAAAAATTGCAAAATAACGGATCTTTCGACAAAAATCAAAAATATATCCAAAAATTACATAATAGCGGATTTTTCAACGAAAATCAGATACGTTCAAATATCACAATATAACGGATTTTTTCGACAACAATCAGATATGTCCAATAATAAATGGCAAAAATGGCAAAATAACGGATTTTTCGACGAAAATCAGATATGTACAAAAATGACAAAATAACGGATTTTTTCGACAAGAATCACATATGGGAAAAAATGGCAAAAATAGCGGTTATTCCGACAAAATTCAGATATGTCCAAAAATTGCAAAATAATGGATTTTTTGACGAAAATCAGATATGTAAAAAAATGACAAAATAACGGATTTTTTCGACAACAATCAGATATGTCCAAAAATGACAAAGTAACGAATTTTTCGACAAAAATCAGATATGTCCAAAAATTGCAAAATAACGGATTTTTCGCCGAAAATCAGATATGTACAGAAATGACAAAATAACGTATTTTTCCGACAAGAATCAGATTTGGAAAAAAATGGTCAAAATAGCGGTTATTCCGACAAAAATCAAATATGTCCAAAAATGACAAAATAACGAATTTTTCGACGAAAATCAGATATGTGCAAAAATGGCAAAAATAGCGGTTATTCCGACAAAAATCAAAAATATATCCAAAAATTACAAATAACGGATTTTTCAACGAAAATCAGATACGTTCAAAAATCACAAAATAACGGATTTTTTCGACAACAATCAGATATGTCCAATAATGGCAAAATAACGAATTTTTCGACGAAAATCAGATATGTCCAAAAATTGCAAAATAACGGATTTTTCGACGAAAATCAAATATGTCCAAAAATGACAAAATAACGAATTTTTCGACAAAAATCAGATATGTACAAAAATTGCAAAATAACGGATCTTTCGACAAAAATCAAAAATATATCCAAAAATTACATAATAGCGGATTTTTCAACGAAAATCAGATACGTTCAAAAATCACAAAATAACGGATTTTTTCGACAACAATCAGATATGTCCAATAATGGCAAAATAACGGATTTTTCGACGAAAATCAGATATGTACAAAAATGACAAAATAACGGATTTTTCCGACAAGAATCAGATTTGGGAAAAAATGGCAAAAATAGCGGTTATTCCGACAAAAATCAGATATGTACCAAAAAATGACAAAATAACGGATTTTTCCGACACAAAAATCAGATATGGGTGCAAAAATGGCAAAAATAGCGGTTATTCCGACAAAAATCAGATATGTCCAAAAATGACAAAATAACGGATTTTTCGACGAAAATCAGATATGTGACAAAAATGGCACAAAATAACGGATTATTTCGACAAAAATCAAGATATGTCCAAAAATTGCAAAATAACGGATTTTTCGACAAAAATCAGATATGTACAAAAATGACAAAATAACGGATTTTTCGACAAAAATCAGATATGGGCAAAAATGGCAAAAATAGCGGTTATTCCGACAAAAATCAGATATGTCCAAAAATTGCAAAATAACGGATTTTTCGACGAAAATCAGATATGTACAAAAATGACAAAATAACGGATTTTTCCGACAAGAATCAGATATGGGAAAAAAATGGTCAAAAATAGCGGTTATTCCGACAAAAATCAAATATGTCCAAAAATGACAAAATAACGAATTTTTCGACGAAAATCAGATATGTGCAAAAATGGCAAAAATAGCGGTTATTCCGACAAAAATCAAAAATATATCCAAAAATTACAAAATAACGGATTTTTCAACGAAAATCAGATACGTTCAAAAATCACAAAATAACGGATTTTTTCGACAACAATCAGATATGTCCAAAAATGGCAAAATAACGAATTTTTCGACGAAAATCAGATATGTCCAAAAATTGCAAAATAACGGATCTTTCGACGAAAATCAAATATGTCCAAAAATGACAAAATAACGAATTTTTCGACGAAAATCAGATATGTGCAAAAAATTGCAAAAATAACGGATCTTTCGACAAAAATCAAAAATATGTCCAAAAATTACATGCAAAATAACGGATTTTTCGACGAAAATCAGATACGTACAAATATCACAAAATAACGGATTTTTCCGACAAGAATCAGATATGGCCAATAATGGCAAAAATAACGGATTTTTCGACAAAAATCAGATATGTACAAAAATGACAAAATAACGGATTTTTCCGACAAGAATCAGATATGGGAAAAAATGGCAAAAATAGCGGTTATTCCGACAAAAATCAGATATGTCCAAAAATGACAAAATAACGGATTTTTCGACGAAAATCAGATATGTGCAAAAATGGCAAAATAGCGGTTATTCCGACAAAAATCAAAATATGTCCAAAAATTGCAAAATAACGGATTTTTCGACGAAAATCAGATATGTACAAAAATGACAAAATAACGGATTTTTTCGACAAGAATCAGATATGGGAAAAAATGGCAAAATAGCGGTTATTCCGACAAAAATCAGATATGTCCAAAAATGACAAAATAACGGATTTTTCGACGAAAATCAGATATGTAAAAAAATGACAAAATAACGGATTTTTTCGACAAGAATCAGATATGTCCAAAAATGACAAAATAACGGATTTTTCGACAAAAATCAGATATGTCCAAAAATGACAAAATAACGGATTTTTCGACGAAGAATCAGATATGTGCAAAAAATGGCAAAAATATCGGTTATTTCGACAAAAATCAAAGATATGTCCAAAAAATGAAAAAATAACGGATTTTTCCGACAAGAATCAGATATGGGCAAAAATGGAAAAAATAGCGGTTATTTCGACAAAAATCAGATATGTCCAAAAATTGCAAAATAACGGATTTTTTCGCCGAAAATCAGATATGTACAAAAATGACAAAATAACGGATTTTTCCGACAAGAATCAGATTTGGGAAAAAATGGCAAAAATAGCGGTTATTCCGACAAAAATCAGATATGTCCAAAAATGACAAAATAACGAATTTTTCGACGAAAATCAGATATGTACAAAAATGGCAAAAATAGCGGTTTTTTCGACAAAAATCAAAAATATGTCCAAAAATGACAAAATAACGGATTTTTCGACAAAAATCAGATATGTCCAAAAATTACAAAATAACGGATTTTTCCGACAAAAATCAGATATGTCCAAAAAATGGCAAAATAACGGATTTTTCCGACGAAAATCAGATATGTACAAAAATGACAAAATAACGTATTTTTCCGACAAGAATCAGATATGGGAAAAAATGGCAAAAATAGCGGTTATTCCGACAAAAATCAGATATGTCCAAAAATGACAAAATAACGGATTTTTCCGACAAGAATCAGATATGGGCAAAAATGGCAAAAATAGCGGTTATTCCGACAAAAATCAGATATGTCCAAAAATTGCAAAATAACGGATTTTTCGACGAAAATCAGATATGTACAAAAATGACAAAATAACGGATTTTTTCGACAAGAATCAGATATGGGCAAAAATGGCAAAATAGCGAGTTATTCCGACAAAAAATCAGATATGTCCAAAAAATGACAAAATAACGGATTTTTCGACGAAGAATCAGATATGGGCAAAAAAGGACAAAATAACGAGTTATTCCGACAAAAATCAGATATGTCCAAAAATTGCAAAATAACGGATTTTTCGACAAAAATCAAGATATGTACAAAAATTACAAAATAACGGATTTTTCCGACAAAAATCAGATATGTTCAAAAATCACAAAATAACGGATTTTTTCGACAAAAATCAGATATGTGCAAAAATGGCAAAAACAGCGGTTATTCCGACAAAAATCAAAATATATCCAAAATTACAAAATAACGGATTTTTCGACGAAAATCAGATATGTACAAAAATGACAAAATAACGGATTTTTCCGACAAGAATCAGATATGGGAAAAAATGGCAAAAATAGCGGTTATTCCGACAAAAATCAGATATGTCCAAAAATGACAAAATAACGGATTTTTCCGACAAAAATCAGATATGTGCAAAAATGACAAAATAACGGATTTTTCCGACAAAAATCAGATATGTCCAAAAATGGCAAAATAACGGATTTTTCGACGAAAATCAGATATGTACAAAAATGGCAAAATAACGGATTTTTCCGACAAAAATCAAAGATATGGCCAAAAATTGCAAAATAACGGATTTTTCGACGAAAATCAGATATGTACAAAAATTGACAAAATAACGGATTTTTTCGACAAGAATCAGATATGGGAAAAAATGGCAAAAATAGCGGTTATTCCGACAAAATTCAGATATGTCCAAAAATGCAAAATAATGGATTTTTCGACGAAAATCAGATATGTAAAAAAATGACAAAATAACGGATTTTTCCGACAACAATCAGATATGGCAAAAAATGGCAAAATAGCGGTTTTTCCGACAAAAATCAGATATGTCCAAAAATGGCAAAATAACGGATTTTTCGACGAAAATCAGATATGTACAGAAATGACAAAATAACGTATTTTTCCGACAAGAATCAGATTTGGGAAAAAAATTGTCAAAATAGCGGTTATTCCGACAAAAATCAAATATGTCCAAAAATGACAAAATAACGAATTTTTCGACGAAAATCAGATATGTGCAAAAATGGCAAAAAAATAGCAGTTATTCCGACAAAAATCAAAAATATATCCAAAAATTACATAACGGATTTTTCAACGAAAATCAGTTACGTTCAAAAATCACAAAATATCGGATTTTTCGACAACAATCAGATATGTCCAATAATGGCAAAATAACGAATTTTTCGACGAAAATCAGATATGTCCAAAAATTGCAAAATAACGGATCTTTCGACGAAAATCAAATATGTCCAAAAATGACAAAATAACGAATTTTTCGACAAACAAAATGAAGATATGTACAAAAATCAAAATAACGGATCTTTCGACAAAAATCAAAAATATATCCAAAAATTACATAATAGCGGATTTTTCAACGAAAAATCAGATACGTTCAAATATCACAATATAACGGATTTTTCGCACAACAATCAGATATGTCCAATAATGGCAAAATAACGGATTTTTCGACGAAAATCAGATATGTACAAAAAATGACAAAATAACCGATTTTTCCGACAAGAATCAGATTTGGGAGAAAATGGCAAAAATAGCGGTTATTCCGACAAAACCAAAACAAAATACGGATTTTTCGACGAAAATCAGATATGTACAAAATGACAAAAATAACGTATTTTTCCGACAAGAATCAGATATGGGAAAAAATGGACAAAATAGCGGTTATTCCGACAAAAATCAATATGTCCAAAAATGACAAAATAACGAATTTTTCGACGAAAATCAGATATGTGCAAAAATGGCAAAAACAGCAGTTATTCCGACAAAAATCAAAAATATATCCAAAAATTACAAATAACGGATTTTTCAACGAAAATCAGATATGTTCAAAAATCACAAAATAACGGATTTTTCGACAAGAATCAGATATGTCCAAAAATGGCAAAAATAACGGATTTTTCGACGAAAATCAGATATGTCCAAAAATTGCAAAATAACGGATCTTTCGACGAAAATCAAATATGTCCAAAAATGACAAAATAACGAATTTTTCGAGGAAAATCAGATATGTACAAAAATTGCAAAATAACGGATCTTTCTGACAAAATCAAAAATATATCCAAAAAATTACATAATAGCGGATTTTTCAACGAAAATCAGATACGTTCAAATATCA
>JAEIFK010000327.1:0-109067 GCA_018901825.1 Drosophila funebris
TTCTGCATTTACTGCAGTCGTTCTCAGTCTCGCTCGCACACATGGCCTGCCCGTAAAGCCCAACGATTCAATGGAAAAAATACTTATATTTCTATTCTGATTATCTGTCTTATTTATTAACCGATCATGATGAAACTTTCAGCATTGCTTCTTTATAATATTCTTTACGCATTTGATCAGTTAGAGGTGTCTACGATGAAAAATGAGGCCAATATTCGTTTTTTTCGTTTTTCGCTGGAAATGGGGGAGCTTTTTAAAATTTAAAATAAACTTGATTGTGGTATAAAGGAATTTTCTTGTCAAATTTATAGTTCATAGATCTTATAATTGCTGAGATCGACCCGTTCATATAGAAGGTCGGACGGACAGCAGACGAAAATGGCTCAATCGACTCGGATGTTGATACTGATCAAGAATATATATACTTTATGGGGTGATGCTTCCTTTTGCCCGTTACATACTTTTTGCACAAAACTAATATATCTCTGTACAGAGTGTAAAATGGCTACAGTCGACCGTAACCGGCAGTATAATACTCTGTAAAGGGTTCTATAATAAAAGTATTTTGATAAGTCTATTGATTCAAGTACATAACAAGTATTTAAAAAATAATATTTTGAAACTCTCATTTCGCAAATGAAGTCTTTGCATACTTATAGGACGAAGATTTTGCATATGTGTACACACTCGAACAAAAGCTGAGTATTACGTCGCTTCATTTATTTCTGCATTTACTGCAGTCGTTCTCAGTCTCGCTCGCACACATGGCCTGCCCGTAAAGCCCAACGATTCAATGGAAAAAATACTTATATTTCTATTCTGATTATCTGTCTTATTTATTAACCGATCATGATGAAACTTTCAGCATTGCTTCTTTATAATATTCTTTACGCATTTGATCAGTTAGAGGTGTCTACGATGAAAAATGAGGCCAATATTCGTTTTTTTCGTTTTTCGCTGGAAATGGGGGAGCTTTTTAAAATTTAAAAATAAACTTGATTGTGGTATAAAGGAATTTTCTTGTCAAATTTATAGTTCATAGATCTTATAATTGCTGAGATCGACCCGTTCATATAGAAGGTCGGACGGACAGCAGACGAAAATGGCTCAATCGACTCGGATGTTGATACTGATCAAGAATATATATACTTTATGGGGTGATGCTTCCTTTTGCCCGTTACATACTTTTTGCACAAAACTAATATATCTCTGTACAGAGTGTAAAATGGCTACAGTCGACCGTAACCGGCAGTATAATACTCTGTAAAGGGTTCTATAATAAAAGTATTTTGATAAGTCTATTGATTCAAGTACATAACAAGTATTTAAAAAATAATATTTTGAAACTCTCATTTCGCAAATGAAGTCTTTGCATACTTATAGGACGAAGATTTTGCATATGTGTACACACTCGAACAAAAGCTGAGTATTACGTCGCTTCATTTATTTCTGCATTTACTGCAGTCGTTCTCAGTCTCGCTCGCACACATGGCCTGCCCGTAAAGCCCAACGATTCAATGGAAAAAATACTTATATTTCTATTCTGATTATCTGTCTTATTTATTAACCGATCATGATGAAACTTTCAGCATTGCTTCTTTATAATATTCTTTACGCATTTGATCAGTTAGAGGTGTCTACGATGAAAAATGAGGCCAATATTCGTTTTTTTCGTTTTTCGCTGGAAATGGGGGAGCTTTTTAAAATTTAAAATAAACTTGATTGTGGTATAAAGGAATTTTCTTGTCAAATTTATAGTTCATAGATCTTATAATTGCTGAGATCGACCCGTTCATATAGAAGGTCGGACGGACAGCAGACGAAAATGGCTCAATCGACTCGGATGTTGATACTGATCAAGAATATATATACTTTATGGGGTGATGCTTCCTTTTGCCCGTTACATACTTTTTGCACAAAACTAATATATCTCTGTACAGAGTGTAAAATGGCTACAGTCGACCGTAACCGGCAGTATAATACTCTGTAAAGGGTTCTATAATAAAAGTATTTTGATAAGTCTATTGATTCAAGTACATAACAAGTATTTAAAAAATAATATTTTGAAACTCTCATTTCGCAAATGAAGTCTTTGCATACTTATAGGACGAAGATTTTGCATATGTGTACACACTCGAACAAAAGCTGAGTATTACGTCGCTTCATTTATTTCTGCATTTACTGCAGTCGTTCTCAGTCTCGCTCGCACACATGGCCTGCCCGTAAAGCCCAACGATTCAATGGAAAAAATACTTATATTTCTATTCTGATTATCTGTCTTATTTATTAACCGATCATGATGAAACTTTCAGCATTGCTTCTTTATAATATTCTTTACGCATTTGATCAGTTAGAGGTGTCTACGATGAAAAATGAGGCCAATATTCGTTTTTTTCGTTTTTCGCTGGAAATGGGGGAGCTTTTTAAAATTTAAAATAAACTTGATTGTGGTATAAAGGAATTTTCTTGTCAAATTTATAGTTCATAGATCTTATAATTGCTGAGATCGACCCGTTCATATAGAAGGTCGGACGGACAGCAGACGAAAATGGCTCAATCGACTCGGATGTTGATACTGATCAAGAATATATATACTTTATGGGGTGATGCTTCCTTTTGCCCGTTACATACTTTTTGCACAAAACTAATATATCCCTGTACAGAGTGTAAAATGGCTACAGTCGACCGTAACCGGCAGTATAATACTCTGTAAAGGGTTCTATAATAAAAGTATTTTGATAAGTCTATTGATTCAAGTACATAACAAGTATTTAAAAAATAATATTTTGAAACTCTCATTTCGCAAATGAAGTCTTTGCATACTTATAGGACGAAGATTTTGCATATGTGTACACACTCGAACAAAAGCTGAGTATTACGTCGCTTCATTTATTTCTGCATTTACTGCAGTCGTTCTCAGTCTCGCTCGCACACATGGCCTGCCCGTAAAGCCCAACGATTCAATGGAAAAAATACTTATATTTCTATTCTGATTATCTGTCTTATTTATTAACCGATCATGATGAAACTTTCAGCATTGCTTCTTTATAATATTCTTTACGCATTTGATCAGTTAGAGGTGTCTACGATGAAAAATGAGGCCAATATTCGTTTTTTTCGTTTTTCGCTGGAAATGGGGGAGCTTTTTAAAATTTAAAATAAACTTGATTGTGGTATAAAGGAATTTTCTTGTCAAATTTATAGTTCATAGATCTTATAATTGCTGAGATCGACCCGTTCATATAGAAGGTCGGACGGACAGCAGACGAAAATGGCTCAATCGACTCGGATGTTGATACTGATCAAGAATATATATACTTTATGGGGTGATGCTTCCTTTTGCCCGTTACATACTTTTTGCACAAAACTAATATATCTCTGTACAGAGTGTAAAATGGCTACAGTCGACCGTAACCGGCAGTATAATACTCTGTAAAGGGTTCTATAATAAAAGTATTTTGATAAGTCTATTGATTCAAGTACATAACAAGTATTTAAAAAATAATATTTTGAAACTCTCATTTCGCAAATGAAGTCTTTGCATACTTATAGGACGAAGATTTTGCATATGTGTACACACTCGAACAAAAGCTGAGTATTACGTCGCTTCATTTATTTCTGCATTTACTGCAGTCGTTCTCAGTCTCGCTCGCACACATGGCCTGCCCGTAAAGCCCAACGATTCAATGGAAAAAATACTTATATTTCTATTCTGATTATCTGTCTTATTTATTAACCGATCATGATGAAACTTTCAGCATTGCTTCTTTATAATATTCTTTACGCATTTGATCAGTTAGAGGTGTCTACGATGAAAAATGAGGCCAATATTCGTTTTTTTCGTTTTTCGCTGGAAATGGGGGAGCTTTTTAAAATTTAAAATAAACTTGATTGTGGTATAAAGGAATTTTCTTGTCAAATTTATAGTTCATAGATCTTATAATTGCTGAGATCGACCCGTTCATATAGAAGGTCGGACGGACAGCAGACGAAAATGGCTCAATCGACTCGGATGTTGATACTGATCAAGAATATATATACTTTATGGGGTGATGCTTCCTTTTGCCCGTTACATACTTTTTGCACAAAACTAATATATCTCTGTACAGAGTGTAAAATGGCTACAGTCGACCGTAACCGGCAGTATAATACTCTGTAAAGGGTTCTATAATAAAAGTATTTTGATAAGTCTATTGATTCAAGTACATAACAAGTATTTAAAAAATAATATTTTGAAACTCTCATTTCGCAAATGAAGTCTTTGCATACTTATAGGACGAAGATTTTGCATATGTGTACACACTCGAACAAAAGCTGAGTATTACGTCGCTTCATTTATTTCTGCATTTACTGCAGTCGTTCTCAGTCTCGCTCGCACACATGGCCTGCCCGTAAAGCCCAACGATTCAATGGAAAAAATACTTATATTTCTATTCTGATTATCTGTCTTATTTATTAACCGATCATGATGAAACTTTCAGCATTGCTTCTTTATAATATTCTTTACGCATTTGATCAGTTAGAGGTGTCTACGATGAAAAATGAGGCCAATATTCGTTTTTTTCGTTTTTCGCTGGAAATGGGGGAGCTTTTTAAAATTTAAAATAAACTTGATTGTGGTATAAAGGAATTTTCTTGTCAAATTTATAGTTCATAGATCTTATAATTGCTGAGATCGACCCGTTCATATAGAAGGTCGGACGGACAGCAGACGAAAATGGCTCAATCGACTCGGATGTTGATACTGATCAAGAATATATATACTTTATGGGGTGATGCTTCCTTTTGCCCGTTACATACTTTTTGCACAAAACTAATATATCCCTGTACAGAGTGTAAAATGGCTACAGTCGACCGTAACCGGCAGTATAATACTCTGTAAAGGGTTCTATAATAAAAGTATTTTGATAAGTCTATTGATTCAAGTACATAACAAGTATTTAAAAAATAATATTTTGAAACTCTCATTTCGCAAATGAAGTCTTTGCATACTTATAGGACGAAGATTTTGCATATGTGTACACACTCGAACAAAAGCTGAGTATTACGTCGCTTCATTTATTTCTGCATTTACTGCAGTCGTTCTCAGTCTCGCTCGCACACATGGCCTGCCCGTAAAGCCCAACGATTCAATGGAAAAAATACTTATATTTCTATTCTGATTATCTGTCTTATTTATTAACCGATCATGATGAAACTTTCAGCATTGCTTCTTTATAATATTCTTTACGCATTTGATCAGTTAGAGGTGTCTACGATGAAAAATGAGGCCAATATTCGTTTTTTTCGTTTTTCGCTGGAAATGGGGGAGCTTTTTAAAATTTAAAATAAACTTGATTGTGGTATAAAGGAATTTTCTTGTCAAATTTATAGTTCATAGATCTTATAATTGCTGAGATCGACCCGTTCATATAGAAGGTCGGACGGACAGCAGACGAAAATGGCTCAATCGACTCGGATGTTGATACTGATCAAGAATATATATACTTTATGGGGTGATGCTTCCTTTTGCCCGTTACATACTTTTTGCACAAAACTAATATATCCCTGTACAGAGTGTAAAATGGCTACAGTCGACCGTAACCGGCAGTATAATACTCTGTAAAGGGTTCTATAATAAAAGTATTTTGATAAGTCTATTGATTCAAGTACATAACAAGTATTTAAAAAATAATATTTTGAAACTCTCATTTCGCAAATGAAGTCTTTGCATACTTATAGGACGAAGATTTTGCATATGTGTACACACTCGAACAAAAGCTGAGTATTACGTCGCTTCATTTATTTCTGCATTTACTGCAGTCGTTCTCAGTCTCGCTCGCACACATGGCCTGCCCGTAAAGCCCAACGATTCAATGGAAAAAATACTTATATTTCTATTCTGATTATCTGTCTTATTTATTAACCGATCATGATGAAACTTTCAGCATTGCTTCTTTATAATATTCTTTACGCATTTGATCAGTTAGAGGTGTCTACGATGAAAAATGAGGCCAATATTCGTTTTTTTCGTTTTTCGCTGGAAATGGGGGAGCTTTTTAAAATTTAAAATAAACTTGATTGTGGTATAAAGGAATTTTCTTGTCAAATTTATAGTTCATAGATCTTATAATTGCTGAGATCGACCCGTTCATATAGAAGGTCGGACGGACAGCAGACGAAAATGGCTCAATCGACTCGGATGTTGATACTGATCAAGAATATATATACTTTATGGGGTGATGCTTCCTTTTGCCCGTTACATACTTTTTGCACAAAACTAATATATCCCTGTACAGAGTGTAAAATGGCTACAGTCGACCGTAACCGGCAGTATAATACTCTGTAAAGGGTTCTATAATAAAAGTATTTTGATAAGTCTATTGATTCAAGTACATAACAAGTATTTAAAAAATAATATTTTGAAACTCTCATTTCGCAAATGAAGTCTTTGCATACTTATAGGACGAAGATTTTGCATATGTGTACACACTCGAACAAAAGCTGAGTATTACGTCGCTTCATTTATTTCTGCATTTACTGCAGTCGTTCTCAGTCTCGCTCGCACACATGGCCTGCCCGTAAAGCCCAACGATTCAATGGAAAAAATACTTATATTTCTATTCTGATTATCTGTCTTATTTATTAACCGATCATGATGAAACTTTCAGCATTGCTTCTTTATAATATTCTTTACGCATTTGATCAGTTAGAGGTGTCTACGATGAAAAATGAGGCCAATATTCGTTTTTTTCGTTTTTCGCTGGAAATGGGGGAGCTTTTTAAAATTTAAAATAAACTTGATTGTGGTATAAAGGAATTTTCTTGTCAAATTTATAGTTCATAGATCTTATAATTGCTGAGATCGACCCGTTCATATAGAAGGTCGGACGGACAGCAGACGAAAATGGCTCAATCGACTCGGATGTTGATACTGATCAAGAATATATATACTTTATGGGGTGATGCTTCCTTTTGCCCGTTACATACTTTTTGCACAAAACTAATATATCCCTGTACAGAGTGTAAAATGGCTACAGTCGACCGTAACCGGCAGTATAATACTCTGTAAAGGGTTCTATAATAAAAGTATTTTGATAAGTCTATTGATTCAAGTACATAACAAGTATTTAAAAAATAATATTTTGAAACTCTCATTTCGCAAATGAAGTCTTTGCATACTTATAGGACGAAGATTTTGCATATGTGTACACACTCGAACAAAAGCTGAGTATTACGTCGCTTCATTTATTTCTGCATTTACTGCAGTCGTTCTCAGTCTCGCTCGCACACATGGCCTGCCCGTAAAGCCCAACGATTCAATGGAAAAAATACTTATATTTCTATTCTGATTATCTGTCTTATTTATTAACCGATCATGATGAAACTTTCAGCATTGCTTCTTTATAATATTCTTTACGCATTTGATCAGTTAGAGGTGTCTACGATGAAAAATGAGGCCAATATTCGTTTTTTTCGTTTTTCGCTGGAAATGGGGGAGCTTTTTAAAATTTAAAATAAACTTGATTGTGGTATAAAGGAATTTTCTTGTCAAATTTATAGTTCATAGATCTTATAATTGCTGAGATCGACCCGTTCATATAGAAGGTCGGACGGACAGCAGACGAAAATGGCTCAATCGACTCGGATGTTGATACTGATCAAGAATATATATACTTTATGGGGTGATGCTTCCTTTTGCCCGTTACATACTTTTTGCACAAAACTAATATATCCCTGTACAGAGTGTAAAATGGCTACAGTCGACCGTAACCGGCAGTATAATACTCTGTAAAGGGTTCTATAATAAAAGTATTTTGATAAGTCTATTGATTCAAGTACATAACAAGTATTTAAAAAATAATATTTTGAAACTCTCATTTCGCAAATGAAGTCTTTGCATACTTATAGGACGAAGATTTTGCATATGTGTACACACTCGAACAAAAGCTGAGTATTACGTCGCTTCATTTATTTCTGCATTTACTGCAGTCGTTCTCAGTCTCGCTCGCACACATGGCCTGCCCGTAAAGCCCAACGATTCAATGGAAAAAATACTTATATTTCTATTCTGATTATCTGTCTTATTTATTAACCGATCATGATGAAACTTTCAGCATTGCTTCTTTATAATATTCTTTACGCATTTGATCAGTTAGAGGTGTCTACGATGAAAAATGAGGCCAATATTCGTTTTTTTCGTTTTTCGCTGGAAATGGGGGAGCTTTTTAAAATTTAAAATAAACTTGATTGTGGTATAAAGGAATTTTCTTGTCAAATTTATAGTTCATAGATCTTATAATTGCTGAGATCGACCCGTTCATATAGAAGGTCGGACGGACAGCAGACGAAAATGGCTCAATCGACTCGGATGTTGATACTGATCAAGAATATATATACTTTATGGGGTGATGCTTCCTTTTGCCCGTTACATACTTTTTGCACAAAACTAATATATCCCTGTACAGAGTGTAAAATGGCTACAGTCGACCGTAACCGGCAGTATAATACTCTGTAAAGGGTTCTATAATAAAAGTATTTTGATAAGTCTATTGATTCAAGTACATAACAAGTATTTAAAAAATAATATTTTGAAACTCTCATTTCGCAAATGAAGTCTTTGCATACTTATAGGACGAAGATTTTGCATATGTGTACACACTCGAACAAAAGCTGAGTATTACGTCGCTTCATTTATTTCTGCATTTACTGCAGTCGTTCTCAGTCTCGCTCGCACACATGGCCTGCCCGTAAAGCCCAACGATTCAATGGAAAAAATACTTATATTTCTATTCTGATTATCTGTCTTATTTATTAACCGATCATGATGAAACTTTCAGCATTGCTTCTTTATAATATTCTTTACGCATTTGATCAGTTAGAGGTGTCTACGATGAAAAATGAGGCCAATATTCGTTTTTTTCGTTTTTCGCTGGAAATGGGGGAGCTTTTTAAAATTTAAAATAAACTTGATTGTGGTATAAAGGAATTTTCTTGTCAAATTTATAGTTCATAGATCTTATAATTGCTGAGATCGACCCGTTCATATAGAAGGTCGGACGGACAGCAGACGAAAATGGCTCAATCGACTCGGATGTTGATACTGATCAAGAATATATATACTTTATGGGGTGATGCTTCCTTTTGCCCGTTACATACTTTTTGCACAAAACTAATATATCCCTGTACAGAGTGTAAAATGGCTACAGTCGACCGTAACCGGCAGTATAATACTCTGTAAAGGGTTCTATAATAAAAGTATTTTGATAAGTCTATTGATTCAAGTACATAACAAGTATTTAAAAAATAATATTTTGAAACTCTCATTTCGCAAATGAAGTCTTTGCATACTTATAGGACGAAGATTTTGCATATGTGTACACACTCGAACAAAAGCTGAGTATTACGTCGCTTCATTTATTTCTGCATTTACTGCAGTCGTTCTCAGTCTCGCTCGCACACATGGCCTGCCCGTAAAGCCCAACGATTCAATGGAAAAAATACTTATATTTCTATTCTGATTATCTGTCTTATTTATTAACCGATCATGATGAAACTTTCAGCATTGCTTCTTTATAATATTCTTTACGCATTTGATCAGTTAGAGGTGTCTACGATGAAAAATGAGGCCAATATTCGTTTTTTTCGTTTTTCGCTGGAAATGGGGGAGCTTTTTAAAATTTAAAATAAACTTGATTGTGGTATAAAGGAATTTTCTTGTCAAATTTATAGTTCATAGATCTTATAATTGCTGAGATCGACCCGTTCATATAGAAGGTCGGACGGACAGCAGACGAAAATGGCTCAATCGACTCGGATGTTGATACTGATCAAGAATATATATACTTTATGGGGTGATGCTTCCTTTTGCCCGTTACATACTTTTTGCACAAAACTAATATATCCCTGTACAGAGTGTAAAATGGCTACAGTCGACCGTAACCGGCAGTATAATACTCTGTAAAGGGTTCTATAATAAAAGTATTTTGATAAGTCTATTGATTCAAGTACATAACAAGTATTTAAAAAATAATATTTTGAAACTCTCATTTCGCAAATGAAGTCTTTGCATACTTATAGGACGAAGATTTTGCATATGTGTACACACTCGAACAAAAGCTGAGTATTACGTCGCTTCATTTATTTCTGCATTTACTGCAGTCGTTCTCAGTCTCGCTCGCACACATGGCCTGCCCGTAAAGCCCAACGATTCAATGGAAAAAATACTTATATTTCTATTCTGATTATCTGTCTTATTTATTAACCGATCATGATGAAACTTTCAGCATTGCTTCTTTATAATATTCTTTACGCATTTGATCAGTTAGAGGTGTCTACGATGAAAAATGAGGCCAATATTCGTTTTTTTCGTTTTTCGCTGGAAATGGGGGAGCTTTTTAAAATTTAAAATAAACTTGATTGTGGTATAAAGGAATTTTCTTGTCAAATTTATAGTTCATAGATCTTATAATTGCTGAGATCGACCCGTTCATATAGAAGGTCGGACGGACAGCAGACGAAAATGGCTCAATCGACTCGGATGTTGATACTGATCAAGAATATATATACTTTATGGGGTGATGCTTCCTTTTGCCCGTTACATACTTTTTGCACAAAACTAATATATCCCTGTACAGAGTGTAAAATGGCTACAGTCGACCGTAACCGGCAGTATAATACTCTGTAAAGGGTTCTATAATAAAAGTATTTTGATAAGTCTATTGATTCAAGTACATAACAAGTATTTAAAAAATAATATTTTGAAACTCTCATTTCGCAAATGAAGTCTTTGCATACTTATAGGACGAAGATTTTGCATATGTGTACACACTCGAACAAAAGCTGAGTATTACGTCGCTTCATTTATTTCTGCATTTACTGCAGTCGTTCTCAGTCTCGCTCGCACACATGGCCTGCCCGTAAAGCCCAACGATTCAATGGAAAAAATACTTATATTTCTATTCTGATTATCTGTCTTATTTATTAACCGATCATGATGAAACTTTCAGCATTGCTTCTTTATAATATTCTTTACGCATTTGATCAGTTAGAGGTGTCTACGATGAAAAATGAGGCCAATATTCGTTTTTTTCGTTTTTCGCTGGAAATGGGGGAGCTTTTTAAAATTTAAAATAAACTTGATTGTGGTATAAAGGAATTTTCTTGTCAAATTTATAGTTCATAGATCTTATAATTGCTGAGATCGACCCGTTCATATAGAAGGTCGGACGGACAGCAGACGAAAATGGCTCAATCGACTCGGATGTTGATACTGATCAAGAATATATATACTTTATGGGGTGATGCTTCCTTTTGCCCGTTACATACTTTTTGCACAAAACTAATATATCCCTGTACAGAGTGTAAAATGGCTACAGTCGACCGTAACCGGCAGTATAATACTCTGTAAAGGGTTCTATAATAAAAGTATTTTGATAAGTCTATTGATTCAAGTACATAACAAGTATTTAAAAAATAATATTTTGAAACTCTCATTTCGCAAATGAAGTCTTTGCATACTTATAGGACGAAGATTTTGCATATGTGTACACACTCGAACAAAAGCTGAGTATTACGTCGCTTCATTTATTTCTGCATTTACTGCAGTCGTTCTCAGTCTCGCTCGCACACATGGCCTGCCCGTAAAGCCCAACGATTCAATGGAAAAAATACTTATATTTCTATTCTGATTATCTGTCTTATTTATTAACCGATCATGATGAAACTTTCAGCATTGCTTCTTTATAATATTCTTTACGCATTTGATCAGTTAGAGGTGTCTACGATGAAAAATGAGGCCAATATTCGTTTTTTTCGTTTTTCGCTGGAAATGGGGGAGCTTTTTAAAATTTAAAATAAACTTGATTGTGGTATAAAGGAATTTTCTTGTCAAATTTATAGTTCATAGATCTTATAATTGCTGAGATCGACCCGTTCATATAGAAGGTCGGACGGACAGCAGACGAAAATGGCTCAATCGACTCGGATGTTGATACTGATCAAGAATATATATACTTTATGGGGTGATGCTTCCTTTTGCCCGTTACATACTTTTTGCACAAAACTAATATATCCCTGTACAGAGTGTAAAATGGCTACAGTCGACCGTAACCGGCAGTATAATACTCTGTAAAGGGTTCTATAATAAAAGTATTTTGATAAGTCTATTGATTCAAGTACATAACAAGTATTTAAAAAATAATATTTTGAAACTCTCATTTCGCAAATGAAGTCTTTGCATACTTATAGGACGAAGATTTTGCATATGTGTACACACTCGAACAAAAGCTGAGTATTACGTCGCTTCATTTATTTCTGCATTTACTGCAGTCGTTCTCAGTCTCGCTCGCACACATGGCCTGCCCGTAAAGCCCAACGATTCAATGGAAAAAATACTTATATTTCTATTCTGATTATCTGTCTTATTTATTAACCGATCATGATGAAACTTTCAGCATTGCTTCTTTATAATATTCTTTACGCATTTGATCAGTTAGAGGTGTCTACGATGAAAAATGAGGCCAATATTCGTTTTTTTCGTTTTTCGCTGGAAATGGGGGAGCTTTTTAAAATTTAAAATAAACTTGATTGTGGTATAAAGGAATTTTCTTGTCAAATTTATAGTTCATAGATCTTATAATTGCTGAGATCGACCCGTTCATATAGAAGGTCGGACGGACAGCAGACGAAAATGGCTCAATCGACTCGGATGTTGATACTGATCAAGAATATATATACTTTATGGGGTGATGCTTCCTTTTGCCCGTTACATACTTTTTGCACAAAACTAATATATCCCTGTACAGAGTGTAAAATGGCTACAGTCGACCGTAACCGGCAGTATAATACTCTGTAAAGGGTTCTATAATAAAAGTATTTTGATAAGTCTATTGATTCAAGTACATAACAAGTATTTAAAAAATAATATTTTGAAACTCTCATTTCGCAAATGAAGTCTTTGCATACTTATAGGACGAAGATTTTGCATATGTGTACACACTCGAACAAAAGCTGAGTATTACGTCGCTTCATTTATTTCTGCATTTACTGCAGTCGTTCTCAGTCTCGCTCGCACACATGGCCTGCCCGTAAAGCCCAACGATTCAATGGAAAAAATACTTATATTTCTATTCTGATTATCTGTCTTATTTATTAACCGATCATGATGAAACTTTCAGCATTGCTTCTTTATAATATTCTTTACGCATTTGATCAGTTAGAGGTGTCTACGATGAAAAATGAGGCCAATATTCGTTTTTTTTCGTTTTTCGCTGGAAATGGGGGAGCTTTTTAAAATTTAAAATAAACTTGATTGTGGTATAAAGGAATTTTCTTGTCAAATTTATAGTTCATAGATCTTATAATTGCTGAGATCGACCCGTTCATATAGAAGGTCGGACGGACAGCAGACGAAAATGGCTCAATCGACTCGGATGTTGATACTGATCAAGAATATATATACTTTATGGGGTGATGCTTCCTTTTGCCCGTTACATACTTTTTGCACAAAACTAATATATCCCTGTACAGAGTGTAAAATGGCTACAGTCGACCGTAACCGGCAGTATAATACTCTGTAAAGGGTTCTATAATAAAAGTATTTTGATAAGTCTATTGATTCAAGTACATAACAAGTATTTAAAAAATAATATTTTGAAACTCTCATTTCGCAAATGAAGTCTTTGCATACTTATAGGACGAAGATTTTGCATATGTGTACACACTCGAACAAAAGCTGAGTATTACGTCGCTTCATTTATTTCTGCATTTACTGCAGTCGTTCTCAGTCTCGCTCGCACACATGGCCTGCCCGTAAAGCCCAACGATTCAATGGAAAAAATACTTATATTTCTATTCTGATTATCTGTCTTATTTATTAACCGATCATGATGAAACTTTCAGCATTGCTTCTTTATAATATTCTTTACGCATTTGATCAGTTAGAGGTGTCTACGATGAAAAATGAGGCCAATATTCGTTTTTTTTCGTTTTTCGCTGGAAATGGGGGAGCTTTTTAAAATTTAAAATAAACTTGATTGTGGTATAAAGGAATTTTCTTGTCAAATTTATAGTTCATAGATCTTATAATTGCTGAGATCGACCCGTTCATATAGAAGGTCGGACGGACAGCAGACGAAAATGGCTCAATCGACTCGGATGTTGATACTGATCAAGAATATATATACTTTATGGGGTGATGCTTCCTTTTGCCCGTTACATACTTTTTGCACAAAACTAATATATCCCTGTACAGAGTGTAAAATGGCTACAGTCGACCGTAACCGGCAGTATAATACTCTGTAAAGGGTTCTATAATAAAAGTATTTTGATAAGTCTATTGATTCAAGTACATAACAAGTATTTAAAAAATAATATTTTGAAACTCTCATTTCGCAAATGAAGTCTTTGCATACTTATAGGACGAAGATTTTGCATATGTGTACACACTCGAACAAAAGCTGAGTATTACGTCGCTTCATTTATTTCTGCATTTACTGCAGTCGTTCTCAGTCTCGCTCGCACACATGGCCTGCCCGTAAAGCCCAACGATTCAATGGAAAAAATACTTATATTTCTATTCTGATTATCTGTCTTATTTATTAACCGATCATGATGAAACTTTCAGCATTGCTTCTTTATAATATTCTTTACGCATTTGATCAGTTAGAGGTGTCTACGATGAAAAATGAGGCCAATATTCGTTTTTTTCGTTTTTCGCTGGAAATGGGGGAGCTTTTTAAAATTTAAAATAAACTTGATTGTGGTATAAAGGAATTTTCTTGTCAAATTTATAGTTCATAGATCTTATAATTGCTGAGATCGACCCGTTCATATAGAAGGTCGGACGGACAGCAGACGAAAATGGCTCAATCGACTCGGATGTTGATACTGATCAAGAATATATATACTTTATGGGGTGATGCTTCCTTTTGCCCGTTACATACTTTTTGCACAAAACTAATATATCCCTGTACAGAGTGTAAAATGGCTACAGTCGACCGTAACCGGCAGTATAATACTCTGTAAAGGGTTCTATAATAAAAGTATTTTGATAAGTCTATTGATTCAAGTACATAACAAGTATTTAAAAAATAATATTTTGAAACTCTCATTTCGCAAATGAAGTCTTTGCATACTTATAGGACGAAGATTTTGCATATGTGTACACACTCGAACAAAAGCTGAGTATTACGTCGCTTCATTTATTTCTGCATTTACTGCAGTCGTTCTCAGTCTCGCTCGCACACATGGCCTGCCCGTAAAGCCCAACGATTCAATGGAAAAAATACTTATATTTCTATTCTGATTATCTGTCTTATTTATTAACCGATCATGATGAAACTTTCAGCATTGCTTCTTTATAATATTCTTTACGCATTTGATCAGTTAGAGGTGTCTACGATGAAAAATGAGGCCAATATTCGTTTTTTTCGTTTTTCGCTGGAAATGGGGGAGCTTTTTAAAATTTAAAATAAACTTGATTGTGGTATAAAGGAATTTTCTTGTCAAATTTATAGTTCATAGATCTTATAATTGCTGAGATCGACCCGTTCATATAGAAGGTCGGACGGACAGCAGACGAAAATGGCTCAATCGACTCGGATGTTGATACTGATCAAGAATATATATACTTTATGGGGTGATGCTTCCTTTTGCCCGTTACATACTTTTTGCACAAAACTAATATATCCCTGTACAGAGTGTAAAATGGCTACAGTCGACCGTAACCGGCAGTATAATACTCTGTAAAGGGTTCTATAATAAAAGTATTTTGATAAGTCTATTGATTCAAGTACATAACAAGTATTTAAAAAATAATATTTTGAAACTCTCATTTCGCAAATGAAGTCTTTGCATACTTATAGGACGAAGATTTTGCATATGTGTACACACTCGAACAAAAGCTGAGTATTACGTCGCTTCATTTATTTCTGCATTTACTGCAGTCGTTCTCAGTCTCGCTCGCACACATGGCCTGCCCGTAAAGCCCAACGATTCAATGGAAAAAATACTTATATTTCTATTCTGATTATCTGTCTTATTTATTAACCGATCATGATGAAACTTTCAGCATTGCTTCTTTATAATATTCTTTACGCATTTGATCAGTTAGAGGTGTCTACGATGAAAAATGAGGCCAATATTCGTTTTTTTCGTTTTTCGCTGGAAATGGGGGAGCTTTTTAAAATTTAAAATAAACTTGATTGTGGTATAAAGGAATTTTCTTGTCAAATTTATAGTTCATAGATCTTATAATTGCTGAGATCGACCCGTTCATATAGAAGGTCGGACGGACAGCAGACGAAAATGGCTCAATCGACTCGGATGTTGATACTGATCAAGAATATATATACTTTATGGGGTGATGCTTCCTTTTGCCCGTTACATACTTTTTGCACAAAACTAATATATCCCTGTACAGAGTGTAAAATGGCTACAGTCGACCGTAACCGGCAGTATAATACTCTGTAAAGGGTTCTATAATAAAAGTATTTTGATAAGTCTATTGATTCAAGTACATAACAAGTATTTAAAAAATAATATTTTGAAACTCTCATTTCGCAAATGAAGTCTTTGCATACTTATAGGACGAAGATTTTGCATATGTGTACACACTCGAACAAAAGCTGAGTATTACGTCGCTTCATTTATTTCTGCATTTACTGCAGTCGTTCTCAGTCTCGCTCGCACACATGGCCTGCCCGTAAAGCCCAACGATTCAATGGAAAAAATACTTATATTTCTATTCTGATTATCTGTCTTATTTATTAACCGATCATGATGAAACTTTCAGCATTGCTTCTTTATAATATTCTTTACGCATTTGATCAGTTAGAGGTGTCTACGATGAAAAATGAGGCCAATATTCGTTTTTTTCGTTTTTCGCTGGAAATGGGGGAGCTTTTTAAAATTTAAAATAAACTTGATTGTGGTATAAAGGAATTTTCTTGTCAAATTTATAGTTCATAGATCTTATAATTGCTGAGATCGACCCGTTCATATAGAAGGTCGGACGGACAGCAGACGAAAATGGCTCAATCGACTCGGATGTTGATACTGATCAAGAATATATATACTTTATGGGGTGATGCTTCCTTTTGCCCGTTACATACTTTTTGCACAAAACTAATATATCCCTGTACAGAGTGTAAAATGGCTACAGTCGACCGTAACCGGCAGTATAATACTCTGTAAAGGGTTCTATAATAAAAGTATTTTGATAAGTCTATTGATTCAAGTACATAACAAGTATTTAAAAAATAATATTTTGAAACTCTCATTTCGCAAATGAAGTCTTTGCATACTTATAGGACGAAGATTTTGCATATGTGTACACACTCGAACAAAAGCTGAGTATTACGTCGCTTCATTTATTTCTGCATTTACTGCAGTCGTTCTCAGTCTCGCTCGCACACATGGCCTGCCCGTAAAGCCCAACGATTCAATGGAAAAAATACTTATATTTCTATTCTGATTATCTGTCTTATTTATTAACCGATCATGATGAAACTTTCAGCATTGCTTCTTTATAATATTCTTTACGCATTTGATCAGTTAGAGGTGTCTACGATGAAAAATGAGGCCAATATTCGTTTTTTTTCGTTTTTCGCTGGAAATGGGGGAGCTTTTTAAAATTTAAAATAAACTTGATTGTGGTATAAAGGAATTTTCTTGTCAAATTTATAGTTCATAGATCTTATAATTGCTGAGATCGACCCGTTCATATAGAAGGTCGGACGGACAGCAGACGAAAATGGCTCAATCGACTCGGATGTTGATACTGATCAAGAATATATATACTTTATGGGGTGATGCTTCCTTTTGCCCGTTACATACTTTTTGCACAAAACTAATATATCCCTGTACAGAGTGTAAAATGGCTACAGTCGACCGTAACCGGCAGTATAATACTCTGTAAAGGGTTCTATAATAAAAGTATTTTGATAAGTCTATTGATTCAAGTACATAACAAGTATTTAAAAAATAATATTTTGAAACTCTCATTTCGCAAATGAAGTCTTTGCATACTTATAGGACGAAGATTTTGCATATGTGTACACACTCGAACAAAAGCTGAGTATTACGTCGCTTCATTTATTTCTGCATTTACTGCAGTCGTTCTCAGTCTCGCTCGCACACATGGCCTGCCCGTAAAGCCCAACGATTCAATGGAAAAAATACTTATATTTCTATTCTGATTATCTGTCTTATTTATTAACCGATCATGATGAAACTTTCAGCATTGCTTCTTTATAATATTCTTTACGCATTTGATCAGTTAGAGGTGTCTACGATGAAAAATGAGGCCAATATTCGTTTTTTTCGTTTTTCGCTGGAAATGGGGGAGCTTTTTAAAATTTAAAATAAACTTGATTGTGGTATAAAGGAATTTTCTTGTCAAATTTATAGTTCATAGATCTTATAATTGCTGAGATCGACCCGTTCATATAGAAGGTCGGACGGACAGCAGACGAAAATGGCTCAATCGACTCGGATGTTGATACTGATCAAGAATATATATACTTTATGGGGTGATGCTTCCTTTTGCCCGTTACATACTTTTTGCACAAAACTAATATATCCCTGTACAGAGTGTAAAATGGCTACAGTCGACCGTAACCGGCAGTATAATACTCTGTAAAGGGTTCTATAATAAAAGTATTTTGATAAGTCTATTGATTCAAGTACATAACAAGTATTTAAAAAATAATATTTTGAAACTCTCATTTCGCAAATGAAGTCTTTGCATACTTATAGGACGAAGATTTTGCATATGTGTACACACTCGAACAAAAGCTGAGTATTACGTCGCTTCATTTATTTCTGCATTTACTGCAGTCGTTCTCAGTCTCGCTCGCACACATGGCCTGCCCGTAAAGCCCAACGATTCAATGGAAAAAATACTTATATTTCTATTCTGATTATCTGTCTTATTTATTAACCGATCATGATGAAACTTTCAGCATTGCTTCTTTATAATATTCTTTACGCATTTGATCAGTTAGAGGTGTCTACGATGAAAAATGAGGCCAATATTCGTTTTTTTTTCGTTTTTCGCTGGAAATGGGGGAGCTTTTTAAAATTTAAAATAAACTTGATTGTGGTATAAAGGAATTTTCTTGTCAAATTTATAGTTCATAGATCTTATAATTGCTGAGATCGACCCGTTCATATAGAAGGTCGGACGGACAGCAGACGAAAATGGCTCAATCGACTCGGATGTTGATACTGATCAAGAATATATATACTTTATGGGGTGATGCTTCCTTTTGCCCGTTACATACTTTTTGCACAAAACTAATATATCCCTGTACAGAGTGTAAAATGGCTACAGTCGACCGTAACCGGCAGTATAATACTCTGTAAAGGGTTCTATAATAAAAGTATTTTGATAAGTCTATTGATTCAAGTACATAACAAGTATTTAAAAAATAATATTTTGAAACTCTCATTTCGCAAATGAAGTCTTTGCATACTTATAGGACGAAGATTTTGCATATGTGTACACACTCGAACAAAAGCTGAGTATTACGTCGCTTCATTTATTTCTGCATTTACTGCAGTCGTTCTCAGTCTCGCTCGCACACATGGCCTGCCCGTAAAGCCCAACGATTCAATGGAAAAAATACTTATATTTCTATTCTGATTATCTGTCTTATTTATTAACCGATCATGATGAAACTTTCAGCATTGCTTCTTTATAATATTCTTTACGCATTTGATCAGTTAGAGGTGTCTACGATGAAAAATGAGGCCAATATTCGTTTTTTTCGTTTTTCGCTGGAAATGGGGGAGCTTTTTAAAATTTAAAATAAACTTGATTGTGGTATAAAGGAATTTTCTTGTCAAATTTATAGTTCATAGATCTTATAATTGCTGAGATCGACCCGTTCATATAGAAGGTCGGACGGACAGCAGACGAAAATGGCTCAATCGACTCGGATGTTGATACTGATCAAGAATATATATACTTTATGGGGTGATGCTTCCTTTTGCCCGTTACATACTTTTTGCACAAAACTAATATATCCCTGTACAGAGTGTAAAATGGCTACAGTCGACCGTAACCGGCAGTATAATACTCTGTAAAGGGTTCTATAATAAAAGTATTTTGATAAGTCTATTGATTCAAGTACATAACAAGTATTTAAAAAATAATATTTTGAAACTCTCATTTCGCAAATGAAGTCTTTGCATACTTATAGGACGAAGATTTTGCATATGTGTACACACTCGAACAAAAGCTGAGTATTACGTCGCTTCATTTATTTCTGCATTTACTGCAGTCGTTCTCAGTCTCGCTCGCACACATGGCCTGCCCGTAAAGCCCAACGATTCAATGGAAAAAATACTTATATTTCTATTCTGATTATCTGTCTTATTTATTAACCGATCATGATGAAACTTTCAGCATTGCTTCTTTATAATATTCTTTACGCATTTGATCAGTTAGAGGTGTCTACGATGAAAAATGAGGCCAATATTCGTTTTTTTCGTTTTTCGCTGGAAATGGGGGAGCTTTTTAAAATTTAAAATAAACTTGATTGTGGTATAAAGGAATTTTCTTGTCAAATTTATAGTTCATAGATCTTATAATTGCTGAGATCGACCCGTTCATATAGAAGGTCGGACGGACAGCAGACGAAAATGGCTCAATCGACTCGGATGTTGATACTGATCAAGAATATATATACTTTATGGGGTGATGCTTCCTTTTGCCCGTTACATACTTTTTGCACAAAACTAATATATCCCTGTACAGAGTGTAAAATGGCTACAGTCGACCGTAACCGGCAGTATAATACTCTGTAAAGGGTTCTATAATAAAAGTATTTTGATAAGTCTATTGATTCAAGTACATAACAAGTATTTAAAAAATAATATTTTGAAACTCTCATTTCGCAAATGAAGTCTTTGCATACTTATAGGACGAAGATTTTGCATATGTGTACACACTCGAACAAAAGCTGAGTATTACGTCGCTTCATTTATTTCTGCATGTACTGCAGTCGTTCTCAGTCTCGCTCGCACACATGGCCTGCCCGTAAAGCCCAACGATTCAATGGAAAAAATACTTATATTTCTATTCTGATTATCTGTCTTATTTATTAACCGATCATGATGAAACTTTCAGCATTGCTTCTTTATAATATTCTTTACGCATTTGATCAGTTAGAGGTGTCTACGATGAAAAATGAGGCCAATATTCGTTTTTTTCGTTTTTCGCTGGAAATGGGGGAGCTTTTTAAAATTTAAAATAAACTTGATTGTGGTATAAAGGAATTTTCTTGTCAAATTTATAGTTCATAGATCTTATAATTGCTGAGATCGACCCGTTCATATAGAAGGTCGGACGGACAGCAGACGAAAATGGCTCAATCGACTCGGATGTTGATACTGATCAAGAATATATATACTTTATGGGGTGATGCTTCCTTTTGCCCGTTACATACTTTTTGCACAAAACTAATATATCCCTGTACAGAGTGTAAAATGGCTACAGTCGACCGTAACCGGCAGTATAATACTCTGTAAAGGGTTCTATAATAAAAGTATTTTGATAAGTCTATTGATTCAAGTACATAACAAGTATTTAAAAAATAATATTTTGAAACTCTCATTTCGCAAATGAAGTCTTTGCATACTTATAGGACGAAGATTTTGCATATGTGTACACACTCGAACAAAAGCTGAGTATTACGTCGCTTCATTTATTTCTGCATGTACTGCAGTCGTTCTCAGTCTCGCTCGCACACATGGCCTGCCCGTAAAGCCCAACGATTCAATGGAAAAAATACTTATATTTCTATTCTGATTATCTGTCTTATTTATTAACCGATCATGATGAAACTTTCAGCATTGCTTCTTTATAATATTCTTTACGCATCTGATCAGTTAGAGGTGTCTACGATGAAAAATGAGGCCAATATTCGTTTTTTTTCGTTTTTCGCTGGAAATGGGGGGAGCTTTTTAAAATTTAAAATAAACTTGATTGTGGTATAAAGGAATTTTCTTGTCAAATTTATAGTTCATAGATCTTATAATTGCTGAGATCGACCCGTTCATATAGAAGGTCGGACGGACAGCAGACGAAAATGGCTCAATCGACTCGGATGTTGATACTGATCAAGAATATATATACTTTATGGGGTGATGCTTCCTTTTGCCCGTTACATACTTTTTGCACAAAACTAATATATCCCTGTACAGAGTGTAAAATGGCTACAGTCGACCGTAACCGGCAGTATAATACTCTGTAAAGGGTTCTATAATAAAAGTATTTTGATAAGTCTATTGATTCAAGTACATAACAAGTATTTAAAAAATAATATTTTGAAACTCTCATTTCGCAAATGAAGTCTTTGCATACTTATAGGACGAAGATTTTGCATATGTGTACACACTCGAACAAAAGCTGAGTATTACGTCGCTTCATTTATTTCTGCATGTACTGCAGTCGTTCTCAGTCTCGCTCGCACACATGGCCTGCCCGTAAAGCCCAACGATTCAATGGAAAAAATACTTATATTTCTATTCTGATTATCTGTCTTATTTATTAACCGATCATGATGAAACTTTCAGCATTGCTTCTTTATAATATTCTTTACGCATCTGATCAGTTAGAGGTGTCTACGATGAAAAATGAGGCCAATATTCGTTTTTTTCGTTTTTCGCTGGAAATGGGGGAGCTTTTTTAAAATTTAAAATAAACTTGATTGTGGTATAAAGGAATTTTCTTGTCAAATTTATAGTTCATAGATCTTATAATTGCTGAGATCGACCCGTTCATATAGAAGGACGGACGGACAGCAGACGAAAATGGCTCAATCGACTCGGATGTTGATACTGATGAAGAATATATATACTTAGAGGTGTCTACGATGAAAAATGAGGCCAATATTCGTTTTTTTCGTTTTTCGCTGGAAATGGGGGAGCTTTTTAAAATTTAAAATAAACTTGATTGTGGTATAAAGGAATTTTCTTGTCAAATTTATAGTTCATAGATCTTATAATTGCTGAGATCGACCCGTTCATATAGAAGGACGGACGGACAGCAGACGAAAATGGCTCAATCGACTCGGATGTTGATACTGATCAAGAATATATATACTTTATGGGGTGATGCTTCCTTTTGCCCGTTACATACTTTTTGCACAAAACTAATATATCCCTGTACAGAGTGTAAAATGGCTACAGTCGACCGTAACCGGCAGTATAATACTCTGTAAAGGGTTCTATAATAAAAGTATTTTGATAAGTCTATTGATTCAAGTACATAACAAGTATTTAAAAAATAATATTTTGAAACTCTCATTTCGCAAATGAAGTCTTTGCATACTTATAGGACGAAGATTTTGCATATGTGTACACACTCGAACAAAAGCTGAGTATTACGTCGCTTCATTTATTTCTGCATGTACTGCAGTCGTTCTCAGTCTCGCTCGCACACATGGCCTGCCCGTAAAGCCCAACGATTCAATGGAAAAAATACTTATATTTCTATTCTGATTATCTGTCTTATTTATTAACCGATCATGATGAAACTTTCAGCATTGCTTCTTTATAATATTCTTTACGCATCTGATCAGTTAGAGGTGTCTACGATGAAAAATGAGGCCAATATTCGTTTTTTTCGTTTTTCGCTGGAAATGGGGGAGCTTTTTAAAATTTAAAATAAACTTGATTGTGGTATAAAGGAATTTTCTTGTCAAATTTATAGTTCATAGATCTTATAATTGCTGAGATCGACCCGTTCATATAGAAGGACGGACGGACAGCAGACGAAAATGGCTCAATCGACTCGGATGTTGATACTGATCAAGAATATATATACTTTATGGGGTGATGCTTCCTTTTGCCCGTTACATACTTTTTGCACAAAACTAATATATCCCTGTACAGAGTGTAAAATGGCTACAGTCGACCGTAACCGGCAGTATAATACTCTGTAAAGGGTTCTATAATAAAAGTATTTTGATAAGTCTATTGATTCAAGTACATAACAAGTATTTAAAAAATAATATTTTGAAACTCTCATTTCGCAAATGAAGTCTTTGCATACTTATAGGACGAAGATTTTGCATATGTGTACACACTCGAACAAAAGCTGAGTATTACGTCGCTTCATTTATTTCTGCATGTACTGCAGTCGTTCTCAGTCTCGCTCGCACACATGGCCTGCCCGTAAAGCCCAACGATTCAATGGAAAAAATACTTATATTTCTATTCTGATTATCTGTCTTATTTATTAACCGATCATGATGAAACTTTCAGCATTGCTTCTTTATAATATTCTTTACGCATCTGATCAGTTAGAGGTGTCTACGATGAAAAATGAGGCCAATATTCGTTTTTTTCGTTTTTCGCTGGAAATGGGGGAGCTTTTTAAAATTTAAAATAAACTTGATTGTGGTATAAAGGAATTTTCTTGTCAAATTTATAGTTCATAGATCTTATAATTGCTGAGATCGACCCGTTCATATAGAAGGACGGACGGACAGCAGACGAAAATGGCTCAATCGACTCGGATGTTGATACTGATCAAGAATATATATACTTTATGGGGTGATGCTTCCTTTTGCCCGTTACATACTTTCTGCACAAAACTAATATATCCCTGTACAGAGTGTAAAATGGCTACAGTCGACCGTAACCGGCAGTATAATACTCTGTAAAGGGTTCTATAATAAAAGTATTTTGATAAGTCTATTGATTCAAGTACATAACAAGTATTTAAAAAATAATATTTTGAAACTCTCATTTCGCAAATGAAGTCTTTGCATACTTATAGGACGAAGATTTTGCATATGTGTACACACTCGAACAAAAGCTGAGTATTACGTCGCTTCATTTATTTCTGCATGTACTGCAGTCGTTCTCAGTCTCGCTCGCACACATGGCCTGCCCGTAAAGCCCAACGATTCAATGGAAAAAATACTTATATTTCTATTCTGATTATCTGTCTTATTTATTAACCGATCATGATGAAACTTTCAGCATTGCTTCTTTATAATATTCTTTACGCATCTGATCAGTTAGAGGTGTCTACGATGAAAAATGAGGCCAATATTCGTTTTTTTTCGTTTTTCGCTGGAAATGGGGGAGCTTTTTAAAATTTAAAATAAACTTGATTGTGGTATAAAGGAATTTTCTTGTCAAATTTATAGTTCATAGATCTTATAATTGCTGAGATCGACCCGTTCATATAGAAGGTCGGACGGACAGCAGACGAAAATGGCTCAATCGACTCGGATGTTGATACTGATCAAGAATATATATACTTTATGGGGTGATTCATGTTCAATAAATACTTTTAAACTATAATTTCTGTAAATATTTCTATTCTGATTATCTTGTGTCTAACGATGAAAAATGAGGCCAATATTTTTTTTCGTTTTTCGCTGGAAATGGGGGAGCTTTTTAAAATTTAAAATAAACTTGATTGTGGTATAAAGGAATTTTCTTGTCAAATTTATAGTTCATAGATCTTATAATTGCTGAGATCGACCCGTTCATATAGAAGGACGGACGGACAGCAGACGAAAATGGCTCAATCGACTCGGATGTTGATACTGATGAAGAATATATATACTTTATGGGGTGATGCTTCCTTTTGCCCGTTACATACTTTTTGCACAAAACTAATATATCCCTGTACAGAGTGTAAAATGGCTACAGTCGACCGTAACCGGCAGTATAATACTCTGTAAAGGGTTCTATAATAAAAGTATTTTGATAAGTCTATTGATTCAAGTACATAACAAGTATTTAAAAAATAATATTTTGAAACTCTCATTTCGCAAATGAAGTCTTTGCATACTTATAGGACGAAGATTTTGCATATGTGTACACACTCGAACAAAAGCTGAGTATTACGTCGCTTCATTTATTTCTGCATGTACTGCAGTCGTTCTCAGTCTCGCTCGCACACATGGCCTGCCCGTAAAGCCCAACGATTCAATGGAAAAAATACTTATATTTCTATTCTGATTATCTGTCTTATTTATTAACCGATCATGATGAAACTTTCAGCATTGCTTCTTTATATTTTTATAATATTCTTTACGCATCTGATCAGTTAGAGGTGTCTACGATGAAAAATGAGGCCAATATTCGTTTTTTTTCGTTTTTCGCTGGAAATGGGGGAGCTTTTTAAAATTTAAAATAAACTTGATTGTGGTATAAAGGAATTTTCTTGTCAAATTTATAGTTCATAGATCTTATAATTGCTGAGATCGACCCGTTCATATAGAAGGTCGGACGGACAGCAGACGAAAATGGCTCAATCGACTCGGATGTTGATACTGGACAAGAATATATATACTTTATGGGGTGATGCTTCCTTTGGCCGTTACATACTTTTTGCAAAAAACTAATATATCTCTGTACAGATTAAAATGGCTACAGTCGTCCGTAACCGGCAGTATAAAAATGTAAAGGGTCTCAATAAAAGTTTTTGATAAGTCTATTGATTCAGTACATCAAGTATTTAAAAAATAATATTTTGAAACTCTCATTTCGCAAATGAAGTCTTTGCATACTTATAGGTACGAAGGAATTTTTTGTCATATGTGTAGTTCACTCGAACAAAGGAGTCTTAGTGCTTCATTTATTTCTGATGTACTGCAGTCGTTCTCAGTTCGCTGCACACATGGCCGGCCGTAAAGCCCAACGATTCAATGGAAAAAATGGCTCATATTTCTATTCGGATTGTCTGTCTTATTTATTAACCGATCATGATAGAAACTTTAAGGGTTGCTTCAATAATAATACTTATTTTCTATTCTGATTAGCTGTGTCTACGATGAAAAATGAGGCCAATATTCGTTTTTTTCGTTTTTCGCTGGAAATGGGGGAGCTTTTTAAAATTTAAAATAAACTTGATTGTGGTATAAAGGAATTTTCTTGTCAAATTTATAGTTCATAGATCTTATAATTGCTGAGATCGACCCGTTCATATAGAAGGACGGACGGACAGCAGACGAAAATGGCTCAATCGACTCGGATGTTGATACTGATGAAGAATATATATACTTTATGGGGTCATGCTTCCTTTTGCCCGTTACATACTTTTTGCACAAAACTAATATATCCCTGTACAGAGTGTAAAATGGCTACAGTCGACCGTAACCGGCAGTATAATACTCTGTAAAGGGTTCTATAATAAAAGTATTTTGATAAGTCTATTGATTCAAGTACATAACAAGTATTTAAAAAATAATATTTTGAAACTCTCATTTCGCAAATGAAGTCTTTGCATACTTATAGGACGAAGATTTTGCATATGTGTACACACTCGAACAAAAACTGAGTATTACGTCGCTTCATTTATTTCTGCATGTACTGCAGTCGTTCTCAGTCTCGCTCGCACACATGGCCTGCCCGTAAAGCCCAATGATTCAATGGAAAAAATACTTATATTTCTATTCTGATTATCTGTCTTATTTATTAACCGATCATGATGAAACTTTCAGCATTGCTTCTTCTTATTTATATTTTATTCTGATTATCTGTCTTATTTATTAACCGATGATGATGAAACTTTCAGCATTGCTTCTTTATAATATTCTTTACGCATCTGATCAGTTAGAGGTGTCTACGATGAAAAATGAGGCCAATATTCGTTTTTTTCGTTTTTCGCTGGAAATGGGGGAGCTTTTTAAAATTTAAAATAAACTTGATTGTGGTATAAAGGAATTTTCTTGTCAAATTTATAGTTCATAGATCTTATAATTGCTGAGATCGACCCGTTCATATAGAAGGTCGGACGGACAGCAGACGAAAATGGCTCAATCGACTCGGATGTTGATACTGGACATGAATATATATACTTTATGGGGTGATTCAATGGAAAAATACTTATATTTCTATTCTGATTATCTGTGTCTACGATGAAAAATGAGGCCAATATTCGTTTTTTTCGTTTTTCGGTGGAAATGGGGGAGCTTTTTAAAATTTAAAATAAACTTGATTGTGGTATAAAGGAATTTTCTTGTCAAATTTATAGTTCATAGATCTTATAATTGCTGAGATCGACCCGTTCATATAGAAGGACGGACGGACAGCAGACGAAAATGGCTCAATCGACTCGGATGTTGATACTGATGAAGAATATATATACTTTATGGGGTGATGCTTCCTTTTGCCCGTTACATACTTTTTGCACAAAACTAATATATCCCTGTACAGAGTGTAAAAAGGCTACAGTCGACCGTAATCGGCAGTATAATACTCTGTAAAGGGTTCTATAATAAAAGTATTTTGATAAGTCTATTGATTCAAGTACATAACAAGTATTTAAAAAATAATATTTTGAAACTCTTATTTCGCAAATGAAATCTTTGCATACTTATAGGACGAAGATTTTGCATATGTGTACACACTCGAACAAAAGCTGAGTATTACGTCGCTTCATTTATTTCTGCATGTACTGCAGTCGTTCTCAGTCTCGCTCGCACACATGGCCTGCCCGTAAAGCCCAATGATTCAATGGAAAAAATACTTATATTTCTATTCTGATTATCTGTCTTATTTATTAACCGATCATGATGAAACTTTCAGCATTGCTTCTTTTATATTCTATATTTCTATTCTGATTATCTGTCTTATATATTAACCGATGATGATGAAACTTTCAGCATTGCTTCTTTATAATATTCTTTACGCATCTGATCAGTTAGAGGTGTCTACGATGAAAAATGAGGCCAATATTCGTTTTTTTTCTTTTTTCGCTGGAAATGGGGGAGCTTTTTAAAATTTAAAATAAACTTGATTGTGGTATAAAGGAATTTTCTTGTCAAATTTATAGTTCATAGATCTTATAATTGCTGAGATCGACCCGTTCATATAGAAGGTCGGACGGACAGCAGACGAAAATGGCTCAATCGACTCGGATGTTGATACTGATCAAGAATATATATACTTTATGGGGTGATTTCAATGGAAAAATTCTTATATTTCTATTCTGATTATCTGTGTCTACGAGTGAAAAATGAGGCCAATATTCGTTTTTTTCGTTTTTCGCTGGAAATGGGGGAGCTTTTTAAAATTTAAAATAAACTTGATTGTGGTATAAAGGAATTTTCTTGTCAAATTTATAGTTTATAGATCTTATAATTGCTGAGATCGACCCGTTCATATAGAAGGTCGGACGGACAGCAGACGAAAATGGCTCAATCGACTCGGATGTTGATACTGATCAAGAATATATATACTTTATGGGGAGATTCAATGGAAAAAATACTTATATTTCTATTCTGATTATCTGTCTTATTTATTAACCGATCATGATGAAACTTTCAGCATTGCTTCTTCTATAATTCTTATATTTCTATTCTGATTATCTGTCTTATTTATTAACCGATGATGATGAAACTTTCAGCATTGCTTCTTTATAATATTCTTTACGCATCTGATCAGTTAGAGGTGTCTACGATGAAAAATGAGGCCAATATTCGTTTTTTTCGTTTTTCGCTGGAAATGGGGGAGCTTTTTAAAATTTAAAATAAAGTTGATTGTGGTATAAAGGAATTTTCTTGTCAAATTTATAGTTCATAGATCTTATAATTGCTGAGATCGACCCGTTCATATAGAAGGTCGGACGGACAGCAGACGAAAATGGCTCAATCGACTCGGATGTTGATACTGATCAAGAATATATATACTTTATGGGGTGATTCAATGGAAAAAATACTTATATTTCTATTCTGATTATCTGTGTCTACGATGAAAAATGAGGTCAATATTCGTTTTTTTCGTTTTTCGCTGGAAATGGGGGAGCTTTTTAAAATTTAAAATAAACTTGATTGTGGTATAAAGGAATTTTCTTGTCAAATTTATAGTTCATAGATCTTATAATTGCTGAGATCGACCCGTTCATATAGAAGGACGGACGGACAGCAGACGAAAATGGCTCAATCGACTCGGATGTTGATACTGATGAAGAATATATAGACTTTATGGTGTCATGCTTCCTTTTGCCCGTTACATACTTTTTGCACAAAACTAATATATCCCTGTACAGAGTGTAAAATGGCTACAGTAGACCGTAACCGGCAGTATAATACTCTGTAAAGGGTTCTATAATAAAAGTATTTTGATAAGTCTATTGATTCAAGTACATAACAAGTATTTAAAAAATAATATTTTGAAACTCTCATTTCGCAAATGAAGTCTTTGCATACTTATAGGACGAAGATTTTGCATATGTGTACACACTCGAACAAAAGCTGAGTATTACGTCGCTTCATTTATTTCTGCATGTACTGCAGTCGTTCTCAGTCTCGCTCGCACACATGGCCTGCCCGTAAAGCCCAACGATTCAATGGAAAAAATACTTATATTTCTATTCTGATTATCTGTCTTATTTATTAACCGATCATGATGAAACTTTCAGCATTGCTTCTTTATAATATTCTTTACGCATCTGATTAGTTAGAGGTGTCTACGATGAAAAATGAGGCCAATATTTGTTTTTTTCGTTTTTCGCTGGAAATGGGGGAGCTTTTATAAAATTTAAAATAAACTTGATTGTGGTATAAAGGAATTTTCTTGTCAAATTTATAGTTCATAGATCTTATAATTGCTGAGATCGACCCGTTCATATAGAAGGACGGACGGACAGCAGACGAAAATGGCTCAATCGACTCGGATGTTGATACTGATCAAGAATATATATACTTTATGGGGTCATGCTTCCTTTTGCCCGTTACATACTTTTTGCACAAAACTAATATATCCCTGTACAGAGTGTAAAATGGCTACAGTAGACCGTAACCGGCAGTATAATACTCTGTAAAGGGTTCTATAATAAAAGTATTTTGATAAGTCTATTGATTCAAGTACATAACAAGTAATTAAAAAATAATATTTTGAAACTCTCATTTCGCAAATGAAGTCTTTGCATACTTATAGGACGAAGATTTTGCATATGTGTACACACTCGAAAAAAAGCTGAGTATTACGTCGCTTCATTTATTTCTGCATTTACTGCAGTCGTTCTCAGCCTCCCTCCACACATGGCCTGCCCGTAAAGCCCAATGATTCAATGGAAAAAATACTTATATTTCTATTCTGATTATCTGTCTTATTTATTAACCGATCATGATGAAACTTTCTTTTTATTTATATTTTATTCTGATTATCTGTCTTATTTATTAACTGATCATGATGAAACTTTCAGCATTGCTTTTTTATAATATTCTTTACGCATCTGATCAGTTAGAGGTGTCTACGATGAAAAATGAGGCCAATATTCGTTTTTTTCGTTTTTCGCTGGAAATGGGGGAGCTTTTTAAAATTTAAAATAAACTTGATTGTGGTATAAAGGAATTTTCTTGTCAAATTTATAGTTCATAGATCTTATAATTGTTGAGATCGACCCGTTCATATAGAAGGACGGACGGACAGCAGACGAAAATGGCTCAATCGACTCGGATGTTGATACTGATCAAGAATATATATACTTTATGGGGTCATGCTTCCTTTTGCCCGTTACATACTTTTTGCACAAAACTAATATATCCCTGTACAGAGTGTAAAATGGCTACAGTAGACCGTAACCGGCAGTATAATACTCTGTAAAGGGTTCTATAATAAAAGTATTTTGATAAGTCTATTGATTCAAGTACATAACAAGTATTTAAAAAATAATATTTTGAAACTCTCATTTCGCAAATGAAGTCTTTGCGTACTTATAGGACGAAGATTTTGCATATGTGTACACACTCGAACAAAAGCTGAGTATTACGTCCTTCATTTATTTTTTACTGCCGCGTTCTCCTCTCCACGCACACATGGCCTGCCCGTAAAGCCCAATGATTCAATGGAAAAAATACTTATATTTCTATTCTGATTATCTGTCTTATTTATTAACCGATCATGATGAAACTTTCAGCATTGCTTCTTTTATATTCTATATTTCTATTCTGATTATCTGTCTTATTTATTAACCGATGATGATGAAACTTTCAGCATTGCTTTTAATAATATTCTTTACGCATCTGATCAGTTAGAGGTGTCTACGATGAAAAATATGACGCCAATATTCGTTTTTTTCGTTTTTCGCTGGAAATGGGGGAGCTTTTTAAAATTTAAAATAAACTTGATTGTGGTATAAAGGAATTTTCTTGTCAAATTTATAGTTCATAGATCTTATAATTGCTGAGATCGACCCGTTCATATAGAAGGTCGGACGGACAGCAGACGAAAATGGCTCAATCGACTCGGATGTTGATACTGATCAAGAATATATATACTTTATGGGGTGATTCAATGGAAAAAATACTTATATTTCTATTCTGATTATCTGTGTCTACGATGAAAAATGAGGCCAATATTCGTTTTTTTCGTTTTTCGCTGGAAATGGGGGAGCTTTTTAAAATTTAAAATAAACTTGATTGTGGTATAAAGGAATTTTCTTGTCAAATTTATAGTTCATAGATCTTATAATTGCTGAGATCGACCCGTTCATATAGAAGGACGGACGGACAGCAGACGAAAATGGCTCAATCGACTCGGATGTTGATACTGATGAAGAATATATAGACTTTATGGTGTGATGCTTCCTTTTGCCCGTTACATACTTTTGCACAAAACTAATATATCCCTGTACAGAGTGTAAAATGGCTACAGTAGACCGTAACCGGCAGTATAATACTCTGTAAAGGGTTCTATAATAAAAGTATTTTGATAAGTCTATTGATTCAAGTACATAACAAGTATTTAAAAAATAATATTTTGAAACTCTCATTTCGCAAATGAAGTCTTTGCATACTTATAGGACGAAGATTTTGCATATGTGTACACACTCGAACAAAAGCTGAGTATTACGTCGCTTCATTTATTTCTGATCAGTTAGAGGTGTCTACGATGAAAATGAGGCCAATATTCGTTTTTTTCTTTTTTCGCTGGAAATGGGGGGGCTTTTTAAAATTTAAAATAAACTTGATTGTGGTATAAAGAAATTTTTTTTGTTAAATTTATAGTTCATAGATCTTATAATTGCTGAGATCGACCCGTTCATATAGAAGGTCGGACGGCAGCAGACGAAAATGGCTCAATCGACTCGGATGTTGATACTGATCAAGAATATATATACTTTTATGGGGGTTATTCAATGGAAAAAATACTTATATTTCTATTCTGATTAGCTGTGTCTACGATGAAAAATGAGGCCAATATTCGTTTTTTTCGTTTTTCGCTGGAAATGGGGGAGCTTTATAAAATTTAAAAATAAACTTGATTGTGGTATAAAGGAATTTTCTTGTCAAATTTATAGTTCATAGATCTTATAATTGCTGAGATCGACCCGTTCATATAGAAGGACGGACGGACAGCAGACGAAAATGGCTCAATCGACTCGGATGTTGATACTGATCAAGAATATATATACTTTATGGGGTGATGCTTCCTTTTGCCCGTTACATACTTTTTGCACAAAACTAATATATCCCTGTACAGAGTGTAAAATGGCTACAGTCGACCGTAACCGGCAGTATAATACTCTGTAAAGGGTTCTATAATAAAAGTATTTTGATAAGTCTATTGATTCAAGTACATAACAAGTAATTTAAAAAATAATATTTTGAAACTCTCATTTCGCAAATGAAGTCTTTGCATACTTATAGGACGAAGATTTTGCATATGTGTACACACTCGAACAAAAGCTGAGTATTTTTTTTTTTTTTCACGCACACATGGCCTGCCCGTAAAGCCCAATGATTCAATGGAAAAAATACTTATATTTCTATTCTGATTATCTGTCTTATTTATTAACCGATCATGATGAAACTTTCAGCATTGCTTCTTTTATATTCTATATTTCTATTCTGATTATCTGTCTTATTTATTAACTGATGATGATGAAACTTTCAGCATTGCTTTTTAATAATATTCTTTACGCATCTGATCAGTTAGAGGTGTCTACGATGAAAAATGAGGCCAATATTCGTTTTTTTCGTTTTTCGCTGGAAATGGGGGAGCTTTTTAAAATTTAAAATAAACTTGATTGTGGTATAAAGGAATTTTCTTGTCAAATTTATAGTTCATAGATCTTATAATTGCTGAGATCGACCCGTTCATATAGAAGGACGGACGGACAGCAGACGAAAATGGCTCAATCGACTCGGATGTTGATACTGATCAAGAATATATATACTTTATGGGGTGATGCTTCCTTTTGCCCGTTACATACTTTTTGCACAAAACTAATATATCCCTGTACAGAGTGTAAAATGGCTACAGTCGACCGTAACCGGCAGTATAATACTCTGTAAAGGGTTCTATAATAAAAGTATTTTGATAAGTCTATTGATTCAAGTACATAACAAGTATTTAAAAAATAATATTTTGAAACTCTCATTTCGCAAATGAAGTCTTTGCGTACTTATAGGACGAAGATTTTGCATATGTGTACACACTCGAACAAAAGCTGAGTATTACGTCGCTTCATTTATTTTCATGTACTGCAGTCGTTCTCATCTCCCTCCCCACATGGCCTGCCCGTAAAGCCCAATGATTCAATGGAAAAAAATACTTATATTTCTATTCTGATTATCTGTCTTATTTATTAACCGATCATGATGAAACTTTCAGATTGTTCTTTATATTTATATTTTATTCGATTATCTGTCTTATTTATTAACCGATGATGATGAAACTTTCAGCATTGCTTCTTTATAATATTCTTTACGCATCTGATCAGTTAGAGGTGTCTACGATGAAAAATGAGGCCAATATTCGTTTTTTTCGTTTTTCGCTGGAAATGGGGGAGCTTTTTAAAATTTAAAATAAACTTGATTGTGGTATAAAGGAATTTTCTTGTCAAATTTATAGTTCATAGATCTTATAATTGCTGAGATCGACCCGTTCATATAGAAGGTCGGACGGACAGCAGACGAAAATGGCTCAATCGACTCGGATGTTGATACTGATCAAGAATATATATACTTTATGGGGTGATTCAATGGAAAAAATACTTATATTTCTATTCTGATTATCTGTGTCTACGATGAAAATGAGGCCAATATTCGTTTTTTCGTTTTTCGCTGGAAATGGGGAGCTTTTTAAAATTTAAAATAAACTTGATTGTGGTATAAAGGAATTTTCTTGTCAAATTTATAGTTCATAGATCTTATAATTGCTGAGATCGACCCGTTCATATAGAAGGACGGACGGACAGCAGACGAAAATGGCTCAATCGACTCGGATGTTGATACTGATCAAGAATATATATACTTTATGGGGTCATGCTTCCTTTTGCCCGTTACATACTTTTTGCACAAAACTAATATATCCCTGTACAGAGTGTAAAATGGCTACAGTAGCCCCCGTAACCGGCAGTATAATACTCTGTAAAGGGTTCTATAATAAAAGTATTTTGATAAGTCTATTGATTCAAGTACATAACAAGTATTTAAAAAATAATATTTTGAAACTCTCATTTCGCAAATGAAGTCTTTGCATACTTATAGGACGAAGATTTTGCATATGTGTACACACTCGAACAAAAGCTGAGTATATACGTCGCTTCATTTATTTCTGCATGTACTGCAGTCGTTCTCAGTCTCGCTCGGCACACACCTGCCTGCCCGTAAAGCCCAACGATTCAATGGAAAAAATACTTATATTTCTATTCTGATTATCTGTCTTATTTATTAACCGATCATGATGAAACTTTCAGCATTGCATGATTGCTTCTTTATAATATTCTTTACGCATCTGATCAGTTAGAGGTGTCTACGATGAAAAATGAGGCCAATATTCGTTTTCGTTTTTCGCTGGAAATGGGGGAGCTTTTAAAATTTAAAATAAACTTGATTGTGGTATAAAGGAATTTTTTTGTCAAATTTATAGTTCTAGATCTTATAATTGCTGAGATCGACCCGTTCATATAGAAGGTCGGACGGACAGCAGACGAAAATGGTCAATCGACTCGGATGTTGATACTGATCAAGAATATATATACTTTATGGGGTGATTCAATGGAAAAATACTTATATTTCTATTCTGATTATCTGTGTCTACGATGAAAAATGAGGCCAATATTCGTTTTTTCGTTTTTCGCTGGAAATGGGGGAGCTTTTTAAAATTTAAAATAAACTTGATTGTGGTATAAAGGAATTTTCTTGTCAAATTTATAGTTCATAGATCTTATAATTGCTGAGATCGACCCGTTCATATAGAAGGACGGACGGACAGCAGACGAAAATGGCTCAATCGACTCGGATGTTGATACTGATCAAGAATATATATACTTTATGGGGTGATGCTTCCTTTTGCCCGTTACATACTTTTTGCACAAAACTAATATATCCCTGTACAGAGTGTAAAAAGGCTACAGTCGACCGTAACCGGCAGTATAATACTCTGTAAAGGGTTCTATAATAAAAGTATTTTGATAAGTCTATTGATTCAAGTACATAACAAGTATTTAAAAAATAATATTTTGAAACTCTCATTTCGCAAATGAAGTCTTTGCATACTTATAGGACGAAGATTTTGCATATGTGTACACACTCGAACAAAAGCTGAGTATTACGTCGCTTCATTTATTTCTGCATGTACTGCAGTCGTTCTCAGTCTCGCTCGCACACATGGCCTGCCCGTAAAGCCCAACGATTCAATGGAAAAAATACTTATATTTCTATTCTGATTATCTGTCTTATTTATTAACCGATCATGATGAAACTTTCAGCATTGCTTCTTTATAATATTCTTTACGCATCTGATCAGTTAGAGGTGTCTACGATGAAAAATGAGGCCAATATTCGTTTTTTTCGTTTTGCGCTGGAAATGGGGGAGCTTTTTAAAATTTAAAATAAACTTGATTGTGGTATAAAGGAATTTTCTTGTCAAATTTATAGTCTCATAGATCTTATAATTGCTGAGATCGACCCGTTCATATAGAAGGACGGACGGACAGCAGACGAAAATGGCTCAATCGACTCGGATGTTGATACTGATCAAGAATATATATACTTTATGGGGTGATGCTTCCTTTTGCCCGTTACATACTTTTTGCACAAAACTAATATATCCCTGTACAGAGTGTAAAAAAGGCTACAGTCGACCGTAACCGGCAGTATAATACTCTGTAAAGGGTTCTATAATAAAAGTATTTTGATAAGTCTATTGATTCAAGTACATAACAAGTATTAAAAAATAATATTTTGAAACTCTCATTTCGCAAATGAAGTCTTTGCATACTTATAGGACGAAGATTTTGCATATGTGTACACACTCGAACAAAAGCTGAGTATTACGTCGCTTCATTTATTTCTGCATTAAATCAAAGCCTTTTCACATTGGCACTGCCCGTAAAGCCCAACGATTCAATGGAAAAAATACTTATATTTCTATTCTGATTATCTGTCTTATTTATTAACCGATCATGATGAAACTTTCAGATTTTATTGAAGCTTTCAATTCTTCTTTATAATATTCTTTACGCATCTGATCAGTTAGAGGTGTCTACGATGAAAAATGAGGCCAATATTCGTTTTTTTCGTTTTGCGCTGGAAATGGGGGAGCTTTTTAAAATTTAAAATAAACTTGATTGTGGTATAAAGGAATTTTCTTGTCAAATTTATAGTCTCATAGATCTTATAATTGCTGAGATCGACCCGTTCATATAGAAGGACGGACGGACAGCAGACGAAAATGGCTCAATCGACTCGGATGTTGATACTGATCAAGAATATATATACTTTATGGGGTGATGCTTCCTTTTGCCCGTTACATACTTTTTGCACAAAACTAATATATCCCTGTACAGAGTGTAAAAAGGCTACAGTCGACCGTAACCGGCAGTATAATACTCTGTAAAGGGTTCTATAATAAAAGTATTTTGATAAGTCTATTGATTCAAGTACATAACAAGTATTTAAAAAATAATATTTTGAAACTCTCATTTCGCAAATGAAGTCTTTGCATACTTATAGGACGAAGATTTTGCATATGTGTACACACTCGAACAAAAGCTGAGTATTTACGTTTATTTATTTTATGTATATCACACATGGCCTGCCCGTAAAGCCCAACGATTCAATGGAAAAAATACTTATATTTCTATTCTGATTATCTGTCTTATTTATTAACCGATCATGATGAAACTTTCAGCATTGCTTCTTTTTATAATATTCTTTACGCATCTGATCAGTTAGAGGTGTCTACGATGAAAAATGAGGCCAATATTCGTTTTTTTTCGTTTTGCGCTGGAAATGGGGGAGCTTTTTAAAATTTAAAATAAACTTGATTGTGGTATAAAGGAATTTTCTTGTCAAATTTATAGTCTCATAGATCTTATAATTGCTGAGATCGACCCGTTCATATAGAAGGACGGACGGACAGCAGACGAAAATGGCTCAATCGACTCGGATGTTGATACTGATCAAGAATATATATACTTTATGGGGTGATGCTTTCCTTTTGCCCGAAAAATACTTTATTTCTATACTGATATATCTGTGTCTACAGAGTGAAAAATGAGGCCAATATTCGTTTTTTTCATTTTTCGCTGGAAATGGGGGAGCTTTTTAAAAATTTAAAAAATAAACTTGATTGTGGTATAAAGGAATTTTCTTGTCAAATTTATAGTTCATAGATCTTTATAATTGCTGAGATTCGACCCGTTCATATAGAAGGTCTGGACGGACAGCAGACGAAAATGGCTCAATCGACTCGGATGTTGTACTGATCAAGATATATATACTTTATGGGTGATTCAATGGAAAAAATACTTATATTTCTATTCTGATTATCTTTTATTTATGTGTCTACGATGAAAAATGAGGCCAATATTCGTTTTTTTCGTTTTGCGCTGGAAATGGGGGAGCTTTTTAAAATTTAAAATAAACTTGATTGTGGTATAAAGGAATTTTCTTGTCAAATTTATAGTCTCATAGATCTTATAATTGCTGAGATCGACCCGTTCATATAGAAGGACGGACGGACAGCAGACGAAAATGGCTCAATCGACTCGGATGTTGATACTGATCAAGAATATATATACTTTATGGGGTGATGCTTCCTTTTGCCCGTTACATACTTTTTGCACAAAACTAATATATCCCTGTACAGAGTGTAAAAAGGCTACAGTCGACCGTAACCGGCAGTATAATACTCTGTAAAGGGTTCTATAATAAAAGTATTTTGATAAGTCTATTGATTCAAGTACATAACAAGTATTTAAAAAATAATATTTTGAAACTCTCATTTCGCAAATGAAGTCTTTGCATACTTATAAGACGAAGATTTTGCATATGTGTACACACTCGAACAAAAGCTGAGTATTACGTCGCTTCATTTATTTCTGCATGTACTGCAGTCGTTCTCAGTCTCGCTCGCACAGGCTGCCCGTAAAGCCCAACGATTCAATGGAAAAAATACTTATATTTCTATTCTGATTATCTGTCTTATTTATTAACCGATCTTGATGAAGCTTTCAGCATTCCTTCTTTATAATATTCTTTACGCATCTGATCAGTTAGAGGTGTCTACGATGAAAAATGAGGCCAATATTCGTTTTTTTCGTTTTTCGCTGGAAATGGGGGAGCTTTTTAAAATTTAAAATAAACTTGATTGTGGTATAAAGGAATTTTCTTGTCAAATTTATAGTTCATAGATCTTATAATTGCTGAGATCGACCCGTTCATATAGAAGGTCGGACGGACAGCAGACGAAAATGGCTCAATCGACTCGGATGTTGATACTGATCAAGAATATATATACTTTATGGGGTGATTCAATGGAAAAAATACTTATATTTCTATTCTGATTATCTGTGTCTACGATGAAAAATGAGGCCTTCTTTTTTTTGAAAATTCACAAGAGTTTTTGTGAATTGTTAATATTAATTTATTAACAATTAATTTATTTTGGTGGCTTTTAAAATTGATTTTTGCTGCGATTATGCGTGTTTTTAATTCTCGTTCGACAAATTCAACTGATTTTTCATTTTCTTCTTAAGCCTAGCTTAACCTGTGGTGGCGAAGTGAGGCGAATTCGCTCTCAGAGCGAATGACGAAAACTTTATTGCGCTCTCACTTCGCCCTAAACCTAAGAATCCAAGTACTCTTATCTCTCTTATCTTAACTTCGAAAATTATTCTAACAATTCAATAAAAAATACACGCCGAAGTGCGGCGACATCGGCCCCCATGAAGCCCTGTGCTTCATTCAATTGGAAGCCGCGCTAATTTGTGGATCGGCCTCTTGAACGCGGATCCCGTCGCCGTCCTAATGTCTACGACGCGCACGACGCCGTCCTCTCCCTTGTGTGCCGCCGTCACTCTGCCGACCAGCCAATTCTGGGGCGGCATATTGTCCTCCGCGACCACCACCAGGTCTCCCACGACGACATCTGGCATGCGATGGTGCCACTTGCTCCTGGCTTGGAGTCCCAGAATGTATTCCTTGGACCATCGCCGCCAGAACTGTTGCTTGAGCGACGAGACAGCTCGCCATCGACTTAAGCAAGTCAGGCCCTCCTGGTCCGGTGCCCTTCCTGCTGGCATTGCTGTCAATGGGCCTCCCACTAGTGCGTGGCCCGGTGTGAGTGCCTCGCCGTCGCTGGGGTCGTCGCTTAGCGCTCCTATTGGCCGGGAGTTGAGTACGGCCTCCACTGCGACGAGCGTCGTTTGCAGCTCCTCTGCCGTCAGTAGCAGGCTGCCTACCGTCCGTAGGAGTAGGTGCTTTGCAGATTTCACACCTGCCTCCCACAGACCCCCGAAGTGCGGAGCCCTGGGCGGTATGAACGCAAATTCGCATCCGCTTTTTGATGCGAATTCCTGAATCGCGTCCGCCTCCTGCTCGATTCGGGCCCGCAACTCCCGAAACTGGCGACTTGCGCCGACGAAATTCGTCGCGTTGTCGCAATGGACGGTCTGTGGGACTCCTCGACGGCCGACGAACCTTTGAAAAGCCATTAAGAAGGTATTAGTTGATAAATCGGACACAAGCTCTAAGTGAACCGCTTTGGAGGCGAAGCAAACAAAAAGTGCTATGTACGATTTATAAATCGGCTTCCCACGCATTCGAAAGGTCGTGCTAATTGGGCCACAAAAATCAACGCCGCAAATAGAGAATGGGCGGAGTGCTCGGAGTCGGTCTGCTGGCAAATTACCCATTATTTGGGTTAGCAGACGAGGCTTGCATTTGAAGCAAGGGATGCAGGATCTCACTGTCTGCCGACAGACCTCTTGAGCATTGACTAACCAAATTCGCTCACGAAGAAGACTCACGAGTGCTCTTGGACCAGCATGACAATTCGTTAAATGCAGGTATCTAATATAGCTTCTAGCAAAGAGTGAGCTTTTAGGAAGGAGCATCGGAAACTTAGCATCATATGAAAGAGGAGCATTGGCAAGTCGTCCCCCCCACTCGCAACATCTTAAAGGAGCAACAAGATCCGTTATACTCATGTATAAACGGATTGAGACGCTGTAGGCTATGACCCACACGCGTGCCTTTCCGAACCCTATCTATGTCATCTTTAAATTCAAATTGTTGGATGACTTCAACTATCTTTTCAAAAACTTCTTTTCTTTCTTGCGCCGTAGGTATTTTTTCAAAAACTTCATTTTTGTTCTTGCATTTCTTAATGAAACGGAACACATATGCGAACACTCTCAGCAACTTAGCATGCGATGAATAACTATCGATCGTTTTCAAGAGATCTGGGCGGTCTACCATAGCTGTCAGTCCAACAGCTGTTTTACGTACCTCCAAGGTACGCATCTCGTCTGTTACCAGATGCTGGTTAACCGGCCAGAAATCTCTTGGTTCCCTCAGAAATGAAGGACCATCATACCAAATCGATGTAATTAATTCGTCAACATCGCAGCCTCTCGAAACGATATCTGCTGGGTTCTGTTTTGTCGGTACATGGCGCCATTCAGCCTTCTCTGTCCACTCTTGTATTTCAGCCACACGGTTCGACACAAATGTTGCCAAGGAAGAAGGATGTGACTTAATCCAATGAAGCGTAACTTCAGAATCAGACCAAAGAACAGTCCGCTCAATCGGTAATCTTATTAGATTTCTGATTCGGTGACAGAGCTCTGCAAGAAGGTGAGCCGCGCACAGCTCAAGTCTAGGAAGAGTCTTAGTCTTGAGGGGGGCTACTTTGGACTTAGATGTCAACAAGGAAACATGACAGCCTTCTGCAGTATGACTACGTATATAAACGCATGCGCCAAACGCTCGCATTGAGGCGTCGGCGAAGCCATGAATCTCGATCGGTATCGTTGGCTCTGTAAAAACGTATCGTGGTATCCTAATTCTTTGCAACTGAATCAAAGTTGACTTCAGCTGCTGCCACGAGTTGTCTAAGCTCAGAGGGATAGACTCATCCCAGTCTAGCTTTTGAAGCCAGAGCTCTTGGAGCAGGATCTTTGCCTTGATAATCAGAGGGCTTAACAAGCCAAGCGGATCAAATAACCGCGACGAAACCGAGAGAATGTTCCGTTTAGTCGCTCTAAGACCCATAAATGAATTGTCTATCTTAAATTGAAAGACGTCTTCATTTGGCAACCACAACACGCCTAGTGCTTTGGTTGAATCAGACTCTGAGATCGTTATCGGCTTTACTGCATTTGTTGCGGAGAACTCAGGAGAATTCGAAAACCATTTGGTAAGTTCGAATCCTGCGCTTTCCAGGATTTGCGCAACCTCAGATTTTATTATCTGAAGATTCTCAACGCAAGCAGCACCAGTTAGAAGATCATCGACATAAAAGTCGTGCCTGATAACGTCAGCAGCTTTTGGTTGTGACGACTCCACCATGTCACTAAGCTTTGTTAAACACCGTATAGCCAAAAATGGGGCAGGCGCAGTGCCATAAGTTACGGTGTTTAACCTGAAGGACCTCAAAGAGTCAGATGGGTTCTTTCTCCATACTACTAGCTGGAAATTTCTATCTGCTTCATGCACCATGACTTGCCGGTACATCTTTTTGATGTCAGCTGTCAGTGCATACTTATGTAGTCTAAATCGGAGCAGAGTTGAATACAGCTCTTCTTGAATGGTCGGTCCAACCATCAAAAGGTCATTCAACGCATGGTGAGACGAAGTACGGCAAGATGCGTCAAAAACGACACGTAGCTTCGTCGACGTGCTTTGTGGTCTAAGAACACACTGATGCGGAATGAAGTAGTGAGGCGTACTTGGAATCTGGGTGCCTATTTCAGACATGTGACCAAGCGATAGATATTCTTCCATGAATTCCAAGTACATACGCTTAAGATCAGGATCACGAGTTAAGCGTTTCTCGAGCGACAAAAAACGACGCTTGGCAACTTCGAAAGAGTTACCAAGCTGATTTGGATCAGACTTAAATGGTAGTCGTACTTCAAATCGACCTGACGGCAATATTTTTAAATTATTTAGAAAGTGGCTCTCACATAACTGGTGCTCAACTGTTCGCACCTTTTTGACCAAAGGCAATTCTTCCAATGACCAGAATTTCTGCAATGTGGTGTCTATAGATGTATATGTATCTTCCTGACAACTCAGGTTTACTACCTGACCTGTCTTCGGACCTGTAGGCGTATAGCGTCCTGACACGATCCATCCTAAAAGAGTTTTTTGCAAAATCGGACAATTCGGACCTTGTTTAATTTGACCGACAGAGAGCAGTTCAAAGAACGTTTCAGCTCCGATGAGCATGTCGATCTTCTGTGGCTTGTGGAAATATGGGTCAGCTAATTGCAGGTTCTCAGGGATTTTCCAGCCACTGACATTGACCGTGTGGTCAGGCTGATATCCAGAAATGGTCTTTAAAATCCAAAGATCCAGCGAAAACTCACTGCAATTGACTCGCGACTTCACCACAGAATGTATCTTGCTTTTAACTTGTGTGTTGCACTGAGCAATTCCAAGCAAGCTGATACTAGCCTCTTCTCTACTCAGCTGCAATCGTTGAGCTAGCTCGTCTGTTACGCAATTAATTTGCGAACCAGAATCAAGCAGAGCTCTGGCCAAAACGAAATCGCCACTTTTCGTTTTGACACTAACGACTGCTGTGGCTAGGATCACACTATCAGACGAATTCGCATGCATAGCATGTGATGTCGATGGTTGATCCTGGGCAGAGTCAAGGGGTGGTGGTAACGCTCGAGTGCCAGAAACGGCAGAGTATCTATGCAGCAGCGTATTATGTGAACGACTGCATACTCTGCATTTGTTCGCCTTACATCTGGCGACAGTGTGTCCCTTCCGAAGACAATTAATGCATAATGGAGCTGCTTTAGCGAACTCGAAACGCTGTTGCACTGATTGTGCAGCATATGCAGAACAATTCAATATTGTATGGTCTTCGGAACTACAATATAAGCATTTAGGGGACACCTGGTCGTTTCTAACACTGGCCACAGAACATGAAAACAAACTGCGATTATTGTTTTTGGAAGCAGTCTTTGGCTCTGACTTAGAGCTATCGGATAATGGTTTTGACGAAGCTCCAGCAATTAAGTGCTGATATCTACGATTCAAAACTGCTTCGCAATCATTCCACATTGGAATGGCTGCATAATCGCGTTGATCTTCCCATTTAGCTTTGGTCATTGGATCAACGCTGCTCATTACGAGGTGAACGATGATTGCATTGGATATCTTTTTATCATCACCTATCGAGAGAAGTGAGCCATATATGGCGGAGACTGTGTCTATTCTCGATCGTAAAGCAGCAGCAGAAGGCTGCGCTATTTTTGGTAGGCTAAAGAGAGCGTTAATATTATCATTAAATATTAGACAATCATTGTCATACACTGTCTTTAGCCTGTCCAAGGCCTTCGGATAATTCTCCTCATCTACATGGTATGCTCTTACAGTCCCCAGAGCTTCACCGGACAGACAAGATATCAGATGATTAAATTTCTCTATGGCTGGAATTGACGTATCATTATGGACGAGGGTTTCAAACAGTCTAATAAAATTTTTGAACTCTGAGTATTTCCCGCTAAACTTGGGAAGTGCCAGAAGAGGAAGACGTGTACGAGGAGCCGCAACGGGATTGACTGCTTGTGCAACAGGAGCAAGTCTCTGAATAATGGACTTTAAGCGAGCCTTCGTTGTTATGCAGAGCTCTTCCAACTCGCCACGATATTCATCGTCTGGATCAAAAGATTCTACTCGAGTTTGATATTTTAACGCTGTATCTATATGAGTAGCCAACATTTCTAGTCTACATTCCAATTCTGTAGCTTCAAGGTTTAATTTACCCTTGGTAATTTGGTCATTTACACGTTGTATGCTTTTCATGCATACATTACGTTTCTTTTTCGAATCATCAAAAGTTTCCTTAGTGTTTGCCATGACGATAATTAAATTCGAATCTCTTTATTAAATTAAAATAAGATTGAATTTATTATTAATAGCACTCGTTTAGACGTAAACGTTAAAAGAAGCAAAAAATAAACGAACGCTAACAAATGACGAACGACTTTTGAAAATGAATATGCCTGACCAACAATGTAGGGGAGCGAGTGACGCTTGCACAAAGCGCGCCAACGAAAACGGCCAACAACAACTGCACAGCTGCCGCTATGCACAAAACGAAAACGACAATAGCGGACTGCAGCTGGGCAGCTATGTGAGTGTGTGTGTATATATGTGCGCTTTGGGTCAGTCAACTGGTCAACTTCCAGTGACTGCAAGTGTAGGCAAGAGGGGGGGGAACGAACGACTGAGCGAAGTGAAATTAATAAAGCAACTATTGCTTCTAATTTAACAGCCGCTCTGCACTAATCGCACAAAATTATAAGTAAAAAACTCCAAAGCGGTTACTTATTTTATTAAGTGCTCAACTACTTTACATATGTGCTAAGAATTGAAAGCGTTGGCTTTATTAGCACAACCAATAAAATTGTGGCTGTTTAGCTTTCAATTTTTAGCACAGTACCTGCTGTTCGGGACTTTTAATTGCCGATGCAACTTCCCTTGGCATTTCCAGTTCCAATGACCTCCAAAGGGACTCCAAGGTGAATGCCAATATGGTAACGTCCAACGACGATCACAGGAAGCAATTTTTTTTGGTACGACCGGCGCGATAATTTATAATTATTATTTATATTTTCAATTTGTCGCGGGCCACACAAAGTCTCAATTGAGCACTGCACTGCACTTAGAATTGTCAACAAAAAAAATCAAATTAAAATTGTCCACCCGGGGGCGCCATGAAAATTCACAAGAGTTTTTGTGAATTGTTAATATTAATTTATTAACAATTAATTTATTTTGGTGGCTTTTAAAATTGATTTTTGCTGCGATTATGCGTGTTTTTAATTCTCGTTCGACAAATTCAACTGATTTTATAAATTTCTTCTTAAGCCTAGCTTAACCTGTGGTGGCGAAGTGAGGCGAATTCGCTCTCAGAGCGAATGACGAAAACTTTATTGCGCTCTCACTTCGCCCTAAACCTAAGAATCCAAGTACTCTTATCTCTCTTATCTTAACTTCGAAAATTATTCTAACAATTCAATAAAAAATACACGCCGAAGTGCGGCGTACAGAGTGTAAAATGGCTACAGTCGACCGTAACCGGCAGTATAATACTCTGTAAAGGGTTCTATAATAAAAGTATTTTGATAAGTCTATTGATTCAAGTACATAACAAGTATTTAAAAAATAATATTTTGAAACTCTCATTTCGCAAATGAAGTCTTTGCATACTTATAGGACGAAGATTTTGCATATGTGTACACACTCGAACAAAAGCTGAGTATTACGTCGCTTCATTTATTTTCATTTCTTCACACATGGCACTGCCCGTAAAGCCCAACGATTCAATGGAAAAAATACTTATATTTCTATTCTGATTATCTGTCTTATTTATTAACCGATCATGATGAAACTTTCAGCATTGCTTCTTTTTATAATATTCTTTACGCATCTGATCAGTTAGAGGTGTCTACGATGAAAAATGAGGCCAATATTCGTTTTTTTCGTTTTGCGCTGGAAATGGGGGAGCTTTTTAAAATTTAAAATAAACTTGATTGTGGTATAAAGGAATTTTCTTGTCAAATTTATAGTCTCATAGATCTTATAATTGCTGAGATCGACCCGTTCATATAGAAGGTCGGACGGACAGCAGACGAAAATGGCTCAATCGACTCGGATGTTGATACTGATCAAGAATATATATACTTTATGGGTGATAATGGAAAAATACTTATATTTCTATTCTGATTATCTGTGTCTACGATGAAAAATGGGAAATTTTTTTCGTTTTTCGTGGAAATGGGGGAGCTTTTTAAAATTTAAAATAAACTTGATTGTGGTATAAAGGAATTTTCTTGTCAAATTTATAGTTCATAGATCTTATAATTGCTGAGATCGACCCGTTCATATAGAAGGACGGACGGACAGCAGACGAAAATGGCTCAATCGACTCGGATGTTGATACTGATCAAGAATATATATACTTTATGGGGTGATGCTTCCTTTTGCCCGTTACATACTTTTTGCACAAAACTAATATATCCCTGTACAGAGTGTAAAAAGGCTACAGTCGACCGTAACCGGCAGTATAATACTCTGTAAAGGGTTCTATAATAAAAGTATTTTGATAAGTCTATTGATTCAAGTACATAACAAGTATTTAAAAAATAATATTTTGAAACTCTCATTTCGCAAATGAAGTCTTTGCATACTTATAGGACGAAGATTTTGCATATGTGTACACACTCGAACAAAAGCTGAGTATTACGTCGCTTCATTTATTTCTGCATGTACTGCAGTCGTTCTCAGTCTCGCTCGCACACATGGCTGCCCGTAAAGCCCAACGATTCAATGGAAAAAATACTTATATTTCTATTCTGATTATCTGTCTTATTTATTAACCGATCATGATGATTTATATATTTTTATTTATTAAGATATGATGAAACTTTCAGCATTGCTTCTTTATAATATTCTTTACGCATCTGATCAGTTAGAGGTGTCTACGATGAAAAATGAGGCCAATATTCGTTTTTTTCGTTTTGCGCTGGAAATGGGGGAGCTTTTTAAAATTTAAAATAAACTTGATTGTGGTATAAAGGAATTTTCTTGTCAAATTTATAGTTCATAGATCTTATAATTGCTGAGATCGACCCGTTCATATAGAAGGTCGGACGGACAGCAGACGAAAATGGCTCAATCGACTCGGATGTTGATACTGATCAAGAATATATATACTTTATGGGGTGATTCAATGGAAAAAATACTTATATTTCTATTCTGATTATCTGTGTCTACGATGAAAAATGAGGCCAATATTCGTTTTTTTTCGTTTTTCGCTGGAAATGGGGGAGCTTTTTAAAATTTAAAATAAACTTGATTGTGGTATAAAGGAATTTTCTTGTCAAATTTATAGTTCATAGATCTTATAATTGCTGAGATCGACCCGTTCATATAGAAGGACGGACGGACAGCAGACGAAAATGGCTCAATCGACTCGGATGTTGATACTGATCAAGAATATATATACTTTATGGGGTGATGCTTCCTTTTGCCCGTTACATACTTTTTGCACAAAACTAATATATCCCTGTACAGAGTGTAAAAATGGCTACAGTCGACCGTAACCGGCAGTATAATACTCTGTAAAGGGTTCTATAATAAAAGTATTTTGATAAGTCTATTGATTCAAGTACATAACAAGTATTTAAAAAATAATATTTTGAAACTCTCATTTCGCAAATGAAGTCTTTGCATACTTATAGGACGAAGATTTTGCATATGTGTACACACTCGAACAAAAGCTGAGTATTACGTCGCTTCATTTATTTCTGCATGTACTGCAGTCGTTCTCAGTCTCGCTCGCACACATGGCCTGCCCGTAAAGCCCAACGATTCAATGGAAAAAATACTTATATTTCTATTCTGATTATCTGTCTTATTTATTAACCGATCATGATGAAACTTTCAGCATTGCTTCTTCTTATTCTATATTTCTATTCTGATTATCTGTCTTTTTATTAACCGATTTGATGAAACTTTCAGCATTGCTTCTTTATAATATTCTTTACGCATCTGATCAGTTAGAGGTGTCTACGATGAAAAATGAGGCCAATATTCGTTTTTTTCGTTTTTCGCTGGAAATGGGGGAGCTTTTTAAAATTTAAAATAAACTTGATTGTGGTATAAAGGAATTTTCTTGTCAAATTTATAGTCTCATAGATCTTATAATTGCTGAGATCGACCCGTTCATATAGAAGGACGGACGGACAGCAGACGAAAATGGCTCAATCGACTCGGATGTTGATACTGATCAAGAATATATATACTTTATGGGGTCATGCTTCCTTTTGCCCGTTACATACTTTTTGCACAAAACTAATATATCCCTGTACAGAGTGTAAAAAAGGCTACAGTCGACCGTAACCGGCAGTATAATACTCTGTAAAGGGTTCTATAATAAAAGTATTTTGATAAGTCTATTGATTCAAGTACATAACAAGTATTTAAAAAATAATATTTTGAAACTCTCATTTCGCAAATGAAGTCTTTGCATACTTATAGGACGAAGATTTTGCATATGTGTACACACTCGAACAAAAGCTGAGTATTACGTCGCTTCATTTATTTCTGCATGTACTGCAGTCGTTCTCAGTCTCGCTCGCACACATGGCCTGCCCGTAAAGCCCAACGATTCAATGGAAAAAATACTTATATTTCTATTCTGATTATCTGTCTTATTTATTAACCGATCATGATGAAACTTTCGATTCTATAATTGATTATCTGTTTATTTATTAACATATGATGAAACTTTCAGCATTGCTTCTTTATAATATTCTTTACGCATCTGATCAGTTAGAGGTGTCTACGATGAAAAATGAGGCCAATATTGTTTTTTTTCGTTTTTCGCTGGAAATGGGGGGAGCTTTTTAAAATTTAAAATAAACTTGATTGTGGTATAAAGGAATTTTCTTGTCAAATTTATAGTCTCATAGATCTTATAATTGCTGAGATCGACCCGTTCATATAGAAGGACGGACGGACAGCAGACGAAAATGGCTCAATCGACTCGGATGTTGATACTGATCAAGAATATATATACTTTATGGGGTGATTCAATGGAAAAAATACTTATATTTCTATTCTGATTATCTGTGTCTACGATGAAAAATGAGGCCAATATTCGTTTTTTTCGTTTTTCGCTGGAAATGGGGGAGCTTTTTAAAATTTAAAATAAACTTGATTGTGGTATAAAGGAATTTTCTTGTCAAATTTATAGTTCATAGATCTTATAATTGCTGAGATCGACCCGTTCATATAGAAGGACGGACGGACAGCAGACGAAAATGGCTCAATCGACTCGGATGTTGATACTGATCAAGAATATATATACTTTATGGGGTGATGCTTCCTTTTGCCCGTTACATACTTTTTGCACAAAACTAATATATCCCTGTACAGAGTGTAAAATGGCTACAGTCGACCGTAACCGGCAGTATAATACTCTGTAAAGGGTTCTATAATAAAAGTATTTTGATAAGTCTATTGATTCAAGTACATAACAAGTATTTAAAAAATAATATTTTGAAACTCTCATTTCGCAAATGAAGTCTTTGCATACTTATAGGACGAAGATTTTGCATATGTGTACACACTCGAACAAAAGCTGAGTATTACGTCGCTTCATTTATTTCTGCATGTACTGCAGTCGTTCTCAGTCTCGCTCGCACACATGGCCTGCCCGTAAAGCCCAACGATTCAATGGAAAAAATACTTATATTTCTATTCTGATTATCTGTCTTATTTATTAACCGATCATGATGAAACTTTCAGCATTGCTTCTTTATATTCTATATTTTTTCTGATTATCTGTCTTATTTATTAACCGATGATGATGAAACTTTCAGCATTGCTTCTTTATAATATTCTTTACGCATCTGATCAGTTAGAGGTGTCTACGATGAAAAATGAGGCCAATATTCGTTTTTTTCGTTTTTCGCTGGAAATGGGGGAGCTTTTTAAAATTTAAAATAAACTTGATTGTGGTATAAAGGAATTTTCTTGTCAAATTTATAGTTCATAGATCTTATAATTGCTGAGATCGACCCGTTCATATAGAAGGACGGACGGACAGCAGACGAAAATGGCTCAATCGACTCGGATGTTGATACTGATCAAGAATATATATACTTTATGGGGTGATTCAATGGAAAAAATACTTATATTTCTATTCTGATTATCTGTGTCTACGATGAAAAATGAGGCCAATATTCGTTTTTTTCGTTTTTCGCTGGAAATGGGGGAGCTTTTTAAAATTTAAAATAAACTTGATTGTGGTATAAAGGAATTTTCTTGTCAAATTTATAGTTCATAGATCTTATAATTGCTGAGATCGACCCGTTCATATAGAAGGACGGACGGACAGCAGACGAAAATGGCTCAATCGACTCGGATGTTGATACTGATGAAGAATATATATACTTTATGGGGTCATGCTTCCTTTTGCCCGTTACATACTTTTTGCACAAAACTAATATATCCCTGTACAGAGTGTAAAATGGCTACAGTCGACCGTAACCGGCAGTATAATACTCTGTAAAGGGTTCTATAATAAAAGTATTTTGATAAGTCTATTGATTCAAGTACATAACAAGTATTTAAAAAATAATATTTTGAAACTCTCATTTCGCAAATGAAGTCTTTGCATACTTATAGGACGAAGATTTTGCATATGTGTACACACTCGAACAAAAGCTGAGTATCACGTCGCTTCATTTATTTCTGCATGTACTGCAGTCGTTCTCAGTCTCGCTCGCACACATGGCCTGCCCGTAAAGCCCAACGATTCAATGGAAAAAATACTTATATTTCTATTCTGATTATCTGTCTTATTTATTAACCGATCATGATGAAACTTTCAGCATTGCTTCTTCTATATTCTATATTTCTATTCTGATTATCTGTCTTATTTATTAACCGATGATGATGAAACTTTCAGCATTGCTTCTTTATAATATTCTTTACGCATCTGATCAGTTAGAGGTGTCTACGATGAAAAATGAGGCCAATATTCGTTTTTTTCGTTTTTCGCTGGAAATGGGGGAGCTTTTTAAAATTTAAAATAAACTTGATTGTGGTATAAAGGAATTTTCTTGTCAAATTTATAGTTCATAGATCTTATAATTGCTGAGATCGACCCGTTCATATAGAAGGACGGACGGACAGCAGACGAAAATGGCTCAATCGACTCGGATGTTGATACTGATGAAGAATATATATACTTTATGGGGTCATGCTTCCTTTTGCCCGTTACATACTTTTTGCACAAAACTAATATATCCCTGTACAGAGTGTAAAATGGCTACAGTCGACCGTAACCGGCAGTATAATACTCTGTAAAGGGTTCTATAATAAAAGTATTTTGATAAGTCTATTGATTCAAGTACATAACAAGTATTTAAAAAATAATATTTTGAAACTCTCATTTCGCAAATGAAGTCTTTGCATACTTATAGGACGAAGATTTTGCATATGTGTACACACTCGAACAAAAGCTGAGTATTACGTCGCTTCATTTATTTCTGCATGTACTGCAGTCGTTCTCAGTCTCGCTCGCACACATGGCCTGCCCGTAAAGCCCAACGATTCAATGGAAAAAATACTTATATTTCTATTCTGATTATCTGTCTTATTTATTAACCGATCATGATGAAACTTTCAGCATTGCTTCTTCTATATTCTATATTTCTATTCTGATTATCTGTCTTATTTATTAACCGATGATGATGAAACTTTCAGCATTGCTTCTTTATAATATTCTTTACGCATCTGATCAGTTAGAGGTGTCTACGATGAAAAATGAGGCCAATATTCGTTTTTTTTCGTTTTTCGCTGGAAATGGGGGAGCTTTTTAAAATTTAAAATAAACTTGATTGTGGTATAAAGGAATTTTCTTGTCAAATTTATAGTTCATAGATCTTATAATTGCTGAGATCGACCCGTTCATATAGAAGGTCGGACGGACAGCAGACGAAAATGGCTCAATCGACTCGGATGTTGATACTGATCAAGAATATATATACTTTATGGGGTGATTCAATGGAAAAAATACTTATATTTCTATTCTGATTATCTGTGTCTACGATGAAAAATGAGGCCAATATTCGTTTTTTTCGTTTTTCGCTGGAAATGGGGGAGCTTTTTAAAATTTAAAATAAACTTGATTGTGGTATAAAGGAATTTTCTTGTCAAATTTATAGTTCATAGATCTTATAATTGCTGAGATCGACCCGTTCATATAGAAGGACGGACGGACAGCAGACGAAAATGGCTCAATCGACTCGGATGTTGATACTGATCAAGAATATATATACTTTATGGGGTCATGCTTCCTTTTGCCCGTTACATACTTTTTGCACAAAACTAATATATCCCTGTACAGAGTGTAAAATGGCTACAGTCGACCGTAACCGGCAGTATAATACTCTGTAAAGGGTTCTATAATAAAAGTATTTTGATAAGTCTATTGATTCAAGTACATAACAAGTATTTAAAAAATAATATTTTGAAACTCTCATTTCGCAAATGAAGTCTTTGCATACTTATAGGACGAAGATTTTGCATATGTGTACACACTCGAACAAAAGCTGAGTATTACGTCGCTTCATTTATTTCTGCATGTACTGCAGTCGTTCTCAGTCTCGCTCGCACACATGGCCTGCCCGTAAAGCCCAACGATTCAATGGAAAAAATACTTATATTTCTATTCTGATTATCTGTCTTATTTATTAACCGATCATGATGAAACTTTCAGCATTGCTTCTTCTATATTCTATATTTCTATTCTGATTATCTGTCTTATTTATTAACCGATGATGATGAAACTTTCAGCATTGCTTCTTTATAATATTCTTTACGCATCTGATCAGTTAGAGGTGTCTACGATGAAAAATGAGGCCAATATTCGTTTTTTTCGTTTTTCGCTGGAAATGGGGGAGCTTTTTAAAATTTAAAATAAACTTGATTGTGGTATAAAGGAATTTTCTTGTCAAATTTATAGTTCATAGATCTTATAATTGCTGAGATCGACCCGTTCATATAGAAGGACGGACGGACAGCAGACGAAAATGGCTCAATCGACTCGGATGTTGATACTGATCAAGAATATATATACTTTATGGGGTGATTCAATGGAAAAAATACTTATATTTCTATTCTGATTATCTGTGTCTACGATGAAAAATGAGGCCAATATTCGTTTTTTTCGTTTTTCGCTGGAAATGGGGGAGCTTTTTAAAATTTAAAATAAACTTGATTGTGGTATAAAGGAATTTTCTTGTCAAATTTATAGTTCATAGATCTTATAATTGCTGAGATCGACCCGTTCATATAGAAGGACGGACGGACAGCAGACGAAAATGGCTCAATCGACTCGGATGTTGATACTGATGAAGAATATATATACTTTATGGGGTCATGCTTCCTTTTGCCCGTTACATACTTTTTGCACAAAACTAATATATCCCTGTACAGAGTGTAAAATGGCTACAGTCGACCGTAACCGGCAGTATAATACTCTGTAAAGGGTTCTATAATAAAAGTATTTTGATAAGTCTATTGATTCAAGTACATAACAAGTATTTAAAAAATAATATTTTGAAACTCTCATTTCGCAAATGAAGTCTTTGCATACTTATAGGACGAAGATTTTGCATATGTGTACACACTCGAACAAAAGCTGAGTATCACGTCGCTTCATTTATTTCTGCATGTACTGCAGTCGTTCTCAGTCTCGCTCGCACACATGGCCTGCCCGTAAAGCCCAACGATTCAATGGAAAAAATACTTATATTTCTATTCTGATTATCTGTCTTATTTATTAACCGATCATGATGAAACTTTCAGCATTGCTTCTTCTATATTCTATATTTCTATTCTGATTATCTGTCTTATTTATTAACCGATGATGATGAAACTTTCAGCATTGCTTCTTTATAATATTCTTTACGCATCTGATCAGTTAGAGGTGTCTACGATGAAAAATGAGGCCAATATTCGTTTTTTTCGTTTTTCGCTGGAAATGGGGGAGCTTTTTAAAATTTAAAATAAACTTGATTGTGGTATAAAGGAATTTTCTTGTCAAATTTATAGTTCATAGATCTTATAATTGCTGAGATCGACCCGTTCATATAGAAGGACGGACGGACAGCAGACGAAAATGGCTCAATCGACTCGGATGTTGATACTGATGAAGAATATATATACTTTATGGGGTCATGCTTCCTTTTGCCCGTTACATACTTTTTGCACAAAACTAATATATCCCTGTACAGAGTGTAAAATGGCTACAGTCGACCGTAACCGGCAGTATAATACTCTGTAAAGGGTTCTATAATAAAAGTATTTTGATAAGTCTATTGATTCAAGTACATAACAAGTATTTAAAAAATAATATTTTGAAACTCTCATTTCGCAAATGAAGTCTTTGCATACTTATAGGACGAAGATTTTGCATATGTGTACACACTCGAACAAAAGCTGAGTATTACGTCGCTTCATTTATTTCTGCATGTACTGCAGTCGTTCTCAGTCTCGCTCGCACACATGGCCTGCCCGTAAAGCCCAACGATTCAATGGAAAAAATACTTATATTTCTATTCTGATTATCTGTCTTATTTATTAACCGATCATGATGAAACTTTCAGCATTGCTTCTTCTATATTCTATATTTCTATTCTGATTATCTGTCTTATTTATTAACCGATGATGATGAAACTTTCAGCATTGCTTCTTTATAATATTCTTTACGCATCTGATCAGTTAGAGGTGTCTACGATGAAAAATGAGGCCAATATTCGTTTTTTTCGTTTTTCGCTGGAAATGGGGGAGCTTTTTAAAATTTAAAATAAACTTGATTGTGGTATAAAGGAATTTTCTTGTCAAATTTATAGTTCATAGATCTTATAATTGCTGAGATCGACCCGTTCATATAGAAGGTCGGACGGACAGCAGACGAAAATGGCTCAATCGACTCGGATGTTGATACTGATCAAGAATATATATACTTTATGGGGTGATTCAATGGAAAAAATACTTATATTTCTATTCTGATTATCTGTGTCTACGATGAAAAATGAGGCCAATATTCGTTTTTTTCGTTTTTCGCTGGAAATGGGGGAGCTTTTTAAAATTTAAAATAAACTTGATTGTGGTATAAAGGAATTTTCTTGTCAAATTTATAGTTCATAGATCTTATAATTGCTGAGATCGACCCGTTCATATAGAAGGACGGACGGACAGCAGACGAAAATGGCTCAATCGACTCGGATGTTGATACTGATCAAGAATATATATACTTTATGGGGTCATGCTTCCTTTTGCCCGTTACATACTTTTTGCACAAAACTAATATATCCCTGTACAGAGTGTAAAATGGCTACAGTCGACCGTAACCGGCAGTATAATACTCTGTAAAGGGTTCTATAATAAAAGTATTTTGATAAGTCTATTGATTCAAGTACATAACAAGTATTTAAAAAATAATATTTTGAAACTCTCATTTCGCAAATGAAGTCTTTGCATACTTATAGGACGAAGATTTTGCATATGTGTACACACTCGAACAAAAGCTGAGTATTACGTCGCTTCATTTATTTCTGCATGTACTGCAGTCGTTCTCAGTCTCGCTCGCACACATGGCCTGCCCGTAAAGCCCAACGATTCAATGGAAAAAATACTTATATTTCTATTCTGATTATCTGTCTTATTTATTAACCGATCATGATGAAACTTTCAGCATTGCTTCTTCTATATTCTATATTTTATTTTGATTATCTGTCTTATTTATTAACCGATTTGAATTCAGATTGCTTCTTTATAATATTCTTTACGCATCTGATCAGTTAGAGGTGTCTACGATGAAAAATGAGGCCAATATTTTTTTCGTTTTGCGCTGGAAATGGGGGAGCTTTTTAAAATTTAAAATAAACTTGATTGTGGTATAAAGGAATTTTCTTGTCAAATTTATAGTTCATAGATCTTATAATTGCTGAGATCGACCCGTTCATATAGAAGGACGGACGGACAGCAGACGAAAATGGCTCAATCGACTCGGATGTTGATACTGGTCAAGAATATATATACTTTATGGGGTGATTCAATGGAAAAAATACTTATATTTCTATTCTGATTATCTGTGTCTACGATGAAAAATGAGGCCAATATTCGTTTTTTTCGTTTTTCGCTGGAAATGGGGGAGCTTTTTAAAATTTAAAATAAACTTGATTGTGGTATAAAGGAATTTTCTTGTCAAATTTATAGTTCATAGATCTTATAATTGCTGAGATCGACCCGTTCATATAGAAGGACGGACGGACAGCAGACGAAAATGGCTCAATCGACTCGGATGTTGATACTGATCAAGAATATATATACTTTATGGGGTGATTCAATGGAAAAAATACTTATATTTCTATTCTGATTATCTGTGTCTACGATGAAAAATGAGGCCAATATTCGTTTTTTTCGTTTTTCGCTGGAAATGGGGGAGCTTTTTAAAATTTAAAATAAACTTGATTGTGGTATAAAGGAATTTTCTTGTCAAATTTATAGTTCATAGATCTTATAATTGCTGAGATCGACCCGTTCATATAGAAGGACGGACGGACAGCAGACGAAAATGGCTCAATCGACTCGGATGTTGATACTGATGAAGAATATATATACTTTATGGGGTGATGTTTCCTTTTGCCCGTTACATACTTTTTGCACAAAACTAATATATCCCTGTACAGAGTGTAAAATGGCTACAGTCGACCGTAATCGGCAGTATAATACTCTGTAAAGGGTTCTATAATAAAAGTATTTTGATAAGTCTATTGATTCAAGTACATAACAAGTATTTAAAAAATAATATTTTGAAACTCTCATTTCGCAAATGAAGTCTTTGCATACTTATAGGACGAAGATTTTGCATATGTATACACACTCGAACAAAAGCTGAGTATTACGTCGCTTCATTTATTTCTGCATGTACTGCAGTCGTTCTCAGTCTCGCTCGCACACATGGCCTGCCCGTAAAGCCCAACGATTCAATGGAAAAAATACTTATATTTCTATTCTGATTATCTGTCTTATTTATTAACCGATCATGATGAAACTTTCAGCATTGCTTCTTCTATATTCTATATTTCTATTCTGATTATCTGTCTTATTTATTAACCGATGATGATGAAACTTTCAGCATTGCTTCTTTATAATATTCTTTACGCATCTGATCAGTTAGAGGTGTCTACGATGAAAAATGAGGCCAATATTCGTTTTTTTCGTTTTTCGCTGGAAATGGGGGAGCTTTTTAAAATTTAAAATAAACTTGATTGTGGTATAAAGGAATTTTCTTGTCAAATTTATAGTTCATAGATCTTATAATTGCTGAGATCGACCCGTTCATATAGAAGGTCGGACGGACAGCAGACGAAAATGGCTCAATCGACTCGGATGTTGATACTGATCAAGAATATATATACTTTATGGGGTGATTCAATGGAAAAAATACTTATATTTCTATTCTGATTATCTGTGTCTACGATGAAAAATGAGGCCAATATTCGTTTTTTTCGTTTTTCGCTGGAAATGGGGGAGCTTTTTAAAATTTAAAATAAACTTGATTGTGGTATAAAGGAATTTTCTTGTCAAATTTATAGTTCATAGATCTTATAATTGCTGAGATCGACCCGTTCATATAGAAGGACGGACGGACAGCAGACGAAAATGGCTCAATCGACTCGGATGTTGATACTGATCAAGAATATATATACTTTATGGGGTCATGCTTCCTTTTGCCCGTTACATACTTTTTGCACAAAACTAATATATCCCTGTACAGAGTGTAAAATGGCTACAGTCGACCGTAACCGGCAGTATAATACTCTGTAAAGGGTTCTATAATAAAAGTATTTTGATAAGTCTATTGATTCAAGTACATAACAAGTATTTAAAAAATAATATTTTGAAACTCTCATTTCGCAAATGAAGTCTTTGCATACTTATAGGACGAAGATTTTGCATATGTGTACACACTCGAACAAAAGCTGAGTATCACGTCGCTTCATTTATTTCTGCATGTACTGCAGTCGTTCTCAGTCTCGCTCGCACACATGGCCTGCCCGTAAAGCCCAACGATTCAATGGAAAAAATACTTATATTTCTATTCTGATTATCTGTCTTATTTATTAACCGATCATGATGAAACTTTCAGCATTGCTTCTTCTATATTCTATATTTCTATTTTGATTATCTGTCTTATTTATTAACCGATCATATGAAACATTCAGCATTACTTCTTTATAATATTCTTTACGCATCTGATCAGTTAGAGGTGTCTACGATGAAAAATGAGGCCAATATTCGTTTTTTTCGTTTTGCGCTGGAAATGGGGGAGCTTTTTAAAATTTAAAATAAACTTGATTGTGGTATAAAGGAATTTTCTTGTCAAATTTATAGTTCATAGATCTTATAATTGCTGAGATCGACCCGTTCATATAGAAGGACGGACGGACAGCAGACGAAAATGGCTCAATCGACTCGGATGTTGATACTGGTCAAGAATATATATACTTTATGGGGTGATTCAATGGAAAAAATACTTATATTTCTATTCTGATTATCTGTGTCTACGATGAAAAATGAGGCCAATATTCGTTTTTTTTCGTTTTTCGCTGGAAATGGGGGAGCTTTTTAAAATTTAAAATAAACTTGATTGTGGTATAAAGGAATTTTCTTGTCAAATTTATAGTTCATAGATCTTATAATTGCTGAGATCGACCCGTTCATATAGAAGGACGGACGGACAGCAGACGAAAATGGCTCAATCGACTCGGATGTTGATACTGATCAAGAATATATATACTTTATGGGGTGATTCAATGGAAAAAATACTTATATTTCTATTCTGATTATCTGTGTCTACGATGAAAAATGAGGCCAATATTCGTTTTTTTCGTTATTCGCTGGAAATGGGGGAGCTTTTTAAAATTTAAATTAAACTTGATTGTGGTATAAAGGAATTTTCTTGTCAAATTTATAGTTCATAGATCTTATAATTGCTGAGATCGACCCGTTCATATAGAAGGACGGACGGACAGCAGACGAAAATGGCTCAATCGACTCGGATGTTGATACTGATGAAGAATATATATACTTTATGGGGTGATGCTTCCTTTTGCCCGTTACATACTTTTTGCACAAAACTAATATATCCCTGTACAGAGTGAAAAAAGTCTACAGTCGACCGTAATCGGCAGTATAATACTCTGTAAAGGGTTCTATAATAAAAGTATTTTGATAAGTCTATTGATTCAAGTACATAACAAGTATTTAAAAAATAATATTTTAAAACTCTTATTTCGCAAATGAAATCTTTGCATACTTATGGGACGAAGATTTTGCATATGTGTACACACTCGAACAAAAGCTGAGTATTACGTCGCTTCATTTATTTCTGCATGTACTGCAGTCGTTCTCAGTCTCGCTCGCACACATGGCCTGCCCGTAAAGGCCAACGATTCAATGGAAAAAATACTTATATTTCTATTCTGATTATCTGTCTTATTTATTAACCGATCATGATGAAACTTTCAGCATTGCTTCTTTATAATATTCTTTACGCATCTGATCAGTTAGAGGTGTCTACGATGAAAAATGAGGCCAATATTCGTTTTTTTCGTTTTGCGCCGGAAATGGGGGAGCTTTTTAAAATTTAAAATAAACTTGATTGTGGTATAAAGGAATTTTCTTGTCAAATTTATAGTTCATAGATCTTATAATTGCTGAGATCGACCCGTTCATATAGAAGGTCGGACGGACAGCAGACGAAAATGGCTCAATCGACTCGGATGTTGATACTGATCAAGAATATATATACTTTATGGGGTGATTCAATGGAAAAAATACTTATATTTCTATTCTGATTATCTGTGTCTACGATGAAAAATGAGGCCAATATTCGTTTTTTTCGTTTTTCGCTGGAAATGGGGGAGCTTTTTAAAATTTAAAATAAACTTGATTGTGGTATAAAGGAATTTTCTTGTCAAATTTATAGTTCATAGATCTTATAATTGCTGAGATCGACCCGTTCATATAGAAGGACGGACGGACAGCAGACGAAAATGGCTCAATCGACTCGGATGTTGATACTGATCAAGAATATATATACTTTATGGGGTCATGCTTCCTTTTGCCCGTTACATACTTTTTGCACAAAACTAATATATCCCTGTACAGAGTGTAAAATGGCTACAGTCGACCGTAACCGGCAGTATAATACTCTGTAAAGGGTTCTATAATAAAAGTATTTTGATAAGTCTATTGATTCAAGTACATAACAAGTATTTAAAAAATAATATTTTGAAACTCTCATTTCGCAAATGAAGTCTTTGCATACTTATAGGACGAAGATTTTGCATATGTGTACACACTCGAACAAAAGCTGAGTATCACGTCGCTTCATTTATTTCTGCATGTACTGCAGTCGTTCTCAGTCTCGCTCGCACACATGGCCTGCCCGTAAAGCCCAACGATTCAATGGAAAAAATACTTATATTTCTATTCTGATTATCTGTCTTATTTATTAACCGATCATGATGAAACTTTCAGCATTGCTTCTTCTATATTCTATATTTCTATTTTGATTATCTGTCTTATTTATTAACCGATCATGATGAAACATTCAGCATTACTTCTTTATAATATTCTTTACGCATCTGATCAGTTAGAGGTGTCTACGATGAAAAATGAGGCCAATATTCTTTCTTTTTTTCGTTTTGCGCTGGAAATGGGGGGAGCTTTTTAAAATTTAAAATAAACTTGATTGTGGTATAAAGGAATTTTCTTGTCAAATTTATAGTTCATAGATCTTATAATTGCTGAGATCGACCCGTTCATATAGAAGGACGGACGGACAGCAGACGAAAATGGCTCAATCGACTCGGATGTTGATACTGGTCAAGAATATATATACTTTATGGGGTGATTCAATGGAAAAAATACTTATATTTCTATTCTGATTATCTGTGTCTACGATGAAAAATGAGGCCAATATTCGTTTTTTTTCGTTTTTCGCTGGAAATGGGGGAGCTTTTTAAAATTTAAAATAAACTTGATTGTGGTATAAAGGAATTTTCTTGTCAAATTTATAGTTCATAGATCTTATAATTGCTGAGATCGACACGTTCATATAGAAGGACGGACGGACAGCAGACGAAAATGGCTCAATCGACTCGGATGTTGATACTGATCAAGAATATATATACTTTATGGGGTGATTCAATGGAAAAAATACTTATATTTCTATTCTGATTATCTGTGTCTACGATGAAAAATGAGGAAAATATTCGTTTTTTTCGTTATTCGCTGGAAATGGGGGAGCTTTTTAAAATTTAAATTAAACTTGATTGTGGTATAAAGGAATTTTCTTGTCAAATTTATAGTTCATAGATCTTATAATTGCTGAGATCGACCCGTTCATATAGAAGGACGGACGGACAGCAGACGAAAATGGCTCAATCGACTCGGATGTTGATACTGGTCAAGAATATATATACTTTATGGGGTGATTCAATGGAAACAAGCGGATCAGTCGAGCGCGCGCACAGTATAAAACCCTGTGCAGTTTTCTAAATTAAGTGTTTTGATTATAATAGAAGTAAGAACATAGCAGGTGTTTATTAAAGAAGCCTATGAATTCTTTATATGCTTATAGGAGCAAGCTTTCACATATGTATACATATTCAATGAAAAGCTGAGTGTTACGACACTTAATTTACTTATGCTTGTGTCGTAGTAGTTCGCTATCTCGCTCGCACAAATAAGCACACATGGTAAGCAGACGCATGTATCACAGTCGTTCGCTGTCTCGCTCGCACACATGTGCTGCCTGCTGCTCAACGATTCCGTGGAAAAATAAATTTTATTGCTGATTATCTGTCTTATTTACAAACCGATCTTTATGAAACTTTCAGCGTTCCTTCTATATATCATTCTTAACGCACGTGTTAAGTTAGAAGTGCCTACGTTGAGAAATGTGGCCATAATACGTTTTTTTTAATTGCGGGGGTGGGGGGAAAGATATCGAAAATCTAACATAAACTCGATCTGGAGAGGGTATACAGGAACCTTCATGCCAAATTTTGTGTCTCTAGCTCTTATAGTTGCTGAGATCGACGCGTTCATACAGACAGACGGACAGACGGACAGACGGACGGACGGACAGACGGACAGACAGACGGACATGGCTCAATCGACTCGGCTATTGATACTGATTAAGAATATATATACTTTATAGGGTCGGAGATGCCTCCTTCTGCCTGTTACATACATTTGCACAAAATTATTATACAAAAACCTTTTTTGCCCATTTTTAATGGGCACAGGGTATAAAAATACTTATATTTCTATTCTGATTATCTGTGTCTACGATGAAAAATGAGGCCAATATTCGTTTTTTTTCGTTTTTCGCTGGAAATGGGGGAGCTTTTTAAAATTTAAAATAAACTTGATTGTGGTATAAAGGAATTTTCTTGTCAAATTTATAGTTCATAGATCTTATAATTGCTGAGATCGACCCGTTCATATAGAAGGACGGACGGACAGCAGACGAAAATGGCTCAATCGACTCGGATGTTGATACTGATGAAGAATATATATACTTTATGGGGTGATGCTTCCTTTTGCCCGTTACATACTTTTTGCACAAAACTAATATATCCCTGTACAGAGTGTAAAAAGTCTACAGTCGACCGTAATCGGCAGTATAATACTCTGTAAAGGGTTCTATAATAAAAGTATTTTGATAAGTCTATTGATTCAAGTACATAACAAGTATTTAAAAAATAATATTTTGAAACTCTTATTTCGCAAATGAAATCTTTGCATACTTATGGGACGAAGATTTTGCATATGTGTACACACTCGAACAAAAGCTGAGTATTACGTCGCTTCATTTATTTCTGGATGTACTGCAGTCGTTCTCAGTCTCGCTCGCACACATGGCCTGCCCGTAAAGGCCAACGATTCAATGGAAAAAATACTTAAATTTCTATTCTGATTATCTATCTTATTTATTAACCGATCATGATGAAACTTTCAGCATTGCTTCTTTATAATATTCTTTTACGCATCTGATCAGTTAGAGGTGTCTACGATGAAAAATGAGGCCAATATTCGTTTTTTTCGTTTTGCGCCGGAAATGGGGGAGCTTTTTAAAATTTAAAATAAACTTGATTGTGGTATAAAGGAATTTTCTTGTCAAATTTATAGTTCATAGATCTTATAATTGCTGAGATCGACCCGTTCATATAGAAGGACGGACGGACAGCAGACGAAAATGGCTCAATCGACTCGGATGTTGATACTGATCAAGAATATATATACTTTATGGGGTGTTTCAATGGAAAAAATACTTATATTTCTATTCTGATTATCTGTGTCTACGATGAAAAATGAGGCCAATATTCGTTTTTTTCGTTTTTCGCTGGAAATGGGGGAGCTTTTTAAAATTTAAAAATAAACTTGATTGTGGTATAAAGGAATTTTCTTGTCAAATTTATAGTTCATAGATCTTATAATTGCTGAGATCGACCCGTTCTTATAGAAGGTCGGACGGACAGCAGACGAAAATGGCTCAATCGACTCGGATGTTGATACTGATCAAATATATATATACTTTATGGGGTGATTCAATGGAAAAAATACTTATATTTCTATTCTGATTATCTGTGTCTACGATGAAAAATGAGGCCAATATTCGTTTTTTTCGTTTTTCGCTGGAAATGGGGGAGCTTTTTAAAATTTAAAATAAACTTGATTGTGGTATAAAGGAATTTTCTTGTCAAATTTATAGTTCATAGATCTTATAATTGGTGAGATCGACCCGTTCATATAGAAGGTCGGACGGACAGCAGACGAAAATGGCTCAATCGACTCGGATGTTGATACTGATCAAGAATATATATACTTTATGGGGTGTTTCAATGGAAAAAATACTTATATTTCTATTCTGATTATCTGTGTCTACGATGAAAAATGAGGCCAATATTCGTTTTTTTCGTTTTTCGCTGGAAATGGGGGAGCTTTTTAAAATTTAAAATAAACTTGATTGTGGTATAAAGGTATTAAATTGTCAAATTTATAGTTCATAGATCTTATAATTGCTGAGATCGACCCGTTCATATAGAAGGTCGGACGGACAGCAGACGAAAATGGCTCAATCGACTCGGATGTTGATACTGATCAAGAATATATATACTTTATGGGGTGTTTCAATGGAAAAAATACTTATATTTCTATTCTGATTATCTGTGTCTACGATGAAAAATGAGGCCAATATTCGTTTTTTTCGTTTTTCGCTGGAAATGGGGAGCTTTTTAAAATTTAAAATAAACTTGATTGTGGTATAAAAGTATTAAATTGTCAAATTTATAGTTCATAGATCTTATAATTGCTGAGATCGACCCGTTCATATAGAAGGTCGGACGGACAGCAGACGAAAATGGCTCAATCGACTCGGATGTTGATACTGATCAAGAATATATATACTTTATGGGGTTATTCAATGGAAAAAATACTTATATTTCTATTCTGATTATCTGTGTCTACGATGAAAAATGAGGCCAATATTCGTTTTTTTCGTTTTTCGCTGGAAATGGGGGAGCTTTTTAAAATTTAAAATAAACTTGATTGTGGTATAAAGGAATTTTCTTGTCAAATTTATAGTTCATAGATCTTATAATTGCTGAGATCGACCCGTTCATATAGAAGGACGGACGGACAGCAGACGAAAATGGCTCAATCGACTCGGATGTTGATACTGATCAAGAATATATATACTTTATGGGGTGTTTCAATGGAAAAAATACTTATATTTCTATTCTGATTATCTGTGTCTACGATGAAAAATGAGGCCAATATTCGTTTTTTTCGTTTTTCGCTGGAAATGGGGGAGCTTTTTAAAATTTAAAATAAACTTGATTGTGGTATAAAGGAATTTTCTTGTCAAATTTATAGTTCATAGATCTTATAATTGCTGAGATCGACCCGTTCATATAGAAGGTCGGACGGACAGCAGACGAAAATAGCTCAATCGACTCGGATGTTGATACTGATCAAGAATATATATACTTTATGGGGTGATTCAATGGAAAAAATACTTATATTTCTATTCTGATTATCTGTGTCTACGATGAAAAATGAGGCCAATATTCGTTTTTTTCGTTTTTCGCTGGAAATGGGGGAGCTTTTTAAAATATAAAATAAACTTGATTGTGGTATAAAGGAATTTTCTTGTCAAATTTATAGTTCATAGATCTTATAATTGCTGAGATCGACCCGTTCATATAGAAGGACGGACGGACAGCAGACGAAAATGGCTCAATCGACTCGGATGTTGATACTGGTCAAGAATATATATACTTTATGGGGTGATTCAATGGAAAAAATACTTATATTTCTATTCTGATTATCTGTGTCTACGATGAAAAATGAGGCCAATATTCGTTTTTTTCGTTTTTCGCTGGAAATGGGGGAGCTTTTTAAAATTTAAAATAAACTTGATTGTGGTATAAAGGAATTTTCTTGTCAAATTTATAGTTCATAGATCTTATAATTGCTGAGATCGACCCGTTCATATAGAAGGACGGACGGACAGCAGACGAAAATGGCTCAATCGACTCGGATGTTGATACTGATCAAGAATATATATACTTTTATGGGGTGATTCAATGGAAAAAATACTTATATTTCTATTCTGATTATCTGTGTCTACGATGAAAAATGAGGAAAATATTCGTTTTTTTCGTTATTCGCTGGAAATGGGGGGAGCTTTTTTAAAATTTAAATTAAACTTGATTGTGGTATAAAGGAATTTTCTTGTCAAATTTATAGTTCATAGATCTTATAATTGCTGAGATCGACCCGTTCATATAGAAGGACGGACGGACAGCAGACGAAAATGGCTCAATCGACTCGGATGTTGATACTGATGAAGAATATATATACTTTATGGGGTGATGCTTCCTTTTGCCCGTTACATACTTTTTGCACAAAACTAATATATCCCTGTACAGAGTGTAAAAAGTCTACAGTCGACCGTAATCGGCAGTATAATACTCTGTAAAGGGTTCTATAATAAAAGTATTTTGATAAGTCTATTGATTCAAGTACATAACAAGTATTTAAAAAATAATATTTTGAAACTCTCATTTCGCAAATGAAGTCTTTGCATACTTATAGGACGAAGATTTTGCATATGTATACACACTCGAACAAAAGCTGAGTATTACGTCGCTTCATTTATTTCTGCATGTACTGCAGTCGTTCTCAGTCTCGCTCGCACACATGGCCTGCCCGTAAAGCCCAACGATTCAATGGAAAAAATACTTATATTTCTATTCTGATTATCTGTCTTATTTATTAACCGATCATGATGAAACTTTCAGCATTGCTTCTTCTATATTCTATATTTCTATTCTGATTATCTGTCTTATTTATTAACCGATGATGATGAAACTTTCAGCATTGCTTCTTTATAATATTCTTTACGCATCTGATCAGTTAGAGGTGTCTACGATGAAAAATGAGGCCAATATTCGTTTTTTTCGTTTTTCGCTGGAAATGGGGGGAGCTTTTTAAAATTTAAAATAAACTTGATTGTGGTATAAAGGAATTTTCTTGTCAAATTTATAGTTCATAGATCTTATAATTGCTGAGATCGACCCGTTCATATAGAAGGTCGGACGGACAGCAGACGAAAATGGCTCAATCGACTCGGATGTTGATACTGATCAAGAATATATATACTTTATGGGGTGATTCAATGGAAAAAATACTTACATTTCTATTCTGATTATCTGTGTCTACGATGAAAAATGAGGCCAATATTCGTTTTTTTTCGTTTTTCGCTGGAAACGGGGAGCTTTTTAAAATTTAAAATAAACTTGATTGTGGTATAAAGGAATTTTCTTGTCAAATTTATAGTTCATAGATCTTATAATTGCTGAGATCGACCCGATCATATAGAAGGACGGACGGACAGCAGACGAAAATGGCTCAATCGACTCGGATGTTGATACTGATCAAGAATATATATACTTTATGGGGTCATGCTTCCTTTTGCCCGTTACATACTTTTTGCACAAAACTAATATATCCCTGTACAGAGTGTAAAATGGCTACAGTCGACCGTAACCGGCAGTATAATACTCTGTAAAGGGTTCTATAATAAAAGTATTTTGATAAGTCTATTGATTCAAGTACATAACAAGTATTTAAAAATAATATTTTGAAACTCTCATTTCGCAAATGAAGTCTTTGCATACTTATAAGACGAAGATTTTGCATATGTGTACACACTCGAACAAAAGCTGAGTATCACGTCGCTTCATTTATTTCTGCATGTACTGCAGTCGTTCTCAGTCTCGCTCGCACACATGGCCTGCCCGTAAAGCCCAACGATTCAATGGAAAAAATACTTATATTTCTATTCTGATTATCTGTGTCTACGATGAAAAATGAGGCCAATATTCGTTTTTTTCGTTTTTCGCTGGAAATGGGGGAGCTTTTTAAAATTTAAAATAAACTTGATTGTGGTATAAAGGAATTTTCTTGTCAAATTTATAGTTCATAGATCTTATAATTGCTGAGATCGACCCGTTCATATAGAAGGTCGGACGGACAGCAGACGAAAATGGCTCAATCGACTCGGATGTTGATACTGATCAAGAATATATATACTTTATGGGGTGATTCAATGGAAAAAATACTTATATTTCTATTCTGATTATCTGTGTCTACGATGAAAAATGAGGCCAATATTCGTTTTTTTCGTTTTTCGCTGGAAATGGGGGAGCCTTTTAAAATTTAAAATAAACTTGATTGTGGTATAAAGGAATTTTCTTGTCAAATTTATAGTTCATAGATCTTATAATTGCTGAGATCGACCCGTTCATATAGAAGGACGGACGGACAGCAGACGAAAATGGCTCAATCGACTCGGATGTTGATACTGATCAAGAATATATATACTTTATGGGGTGATGTTTCCTTTTGCCCGTTACATACTTTTTGCACAAAACTAATATATCCCTGTACAGAGTGTAAAATGGCTACAGTCGACCGTAACCGGCAGTATAATACTCTGTAAAGGGTTCTATAATAAAAGTATTTTGATAAGTCTATTGATTCAAGTACATAACAAGTATTTAAAAAATAATATTTTGAAACTCTCATTTCGCAAATGAAGTCTTTGCATACTTATAGGACGAAGATTTTGCATATGTATACACACTCGAACAAAAGCTGAGTATTACGTCGCTTCATTTATTTCTGCATGTACTGCAGTCGTTCTCAGTCTCGCTCGCACACATGGCCTGCCCGTAAAGCCCAACGATTCAATGGAAAAAAATACTTATATTTCTATTCTGATTATCTGTCTTATTTATTAACCGATCATGATGAAACTTTCAGCATTGCTTCTTCTATATTCTATATTTCTATTCTGATTATCTGTCTTATTTATTAACCGATGATGATGAAACTTTCAGCATTGCTTCTTTATAATATTCTTTACGCATCTGATCAGTTAGAGGTGTCTACGATGAAAAATGAGGCCAATATTCGTTTTTTTCGTTTTTTCGCTGGAAATGGGGGAGCTTTTTAAAATTTAAAATAAACTTGATTGTGGTATAAAGGAATTTTCTTGTCAAATTTATAGTTCATAGATCTTATAATTGCTGAGATCGACCCGTTCATATAGAAGGTCGGACGGACAGCAGACGAAAATGGCTCAATCGACTCGGATGTTGATACTGATCAAGAATATATATACTTTATGGGGGTGATTCAATGGAAAAAATACTTATATTTCTATTCTGATTATCTGTGTCTACGATGAAAAATGAGGCCAATATTCGTTTTTTTCGTTTTTCGCTGGAAATGGGGGAGCTTTTTAAAATTTAAAATAAACTTGATTGTGGTATAAAGGAATTTTCTTGTCAAATTTATAGTTCATAGATCTTATAATTGCTGAGATCGACCCGTTCATATAGAAGGACGGACGGACAGCAGACGAAAATGGCTCAATCGACTCGGATGTTGATACTGATCAAGAATATATATACTTTATGGGGTCATGCTTCCTTTTGCCCGTTACATACTTTTTGCACAAAACTAATATATCCCTGTACAGAGTGTAAAATGGCTACAGTCGACCGTAACCGGCAGTATAATACTCTGTAAAGGGTTCTATAATAAAAGTATTTTGATAAGTCTATTGATTCAAGTACATAACAAGTATTTAAAAATAATATTTTGAAACTCTCATTTCGCAAATGAAGTCTTTGCATACTTATAGGACGAAGATTTTGCATATGTATACACACTCGAACAAAAGCTGAGTATTACGTCGCTTCATTTATTTCTGCATGTACTGCAGTCGTTCTCAGTCTCGCTCGCACACATGGCCTGCCCGTAAAGCCCAACGATTCAATGGAAAAAATACTTATATTTCTATTCTGATTATCTGTCTTATTTATTAACCGATCATGATGAAACTTTCAGCATTGCTTCTTCTATATTCTATATTTCTATTCTGATTATCTGTCTTATTTATTAACCGATGATGATGAAACTTTCAGCATTGCTTCTTTATAATATTCTTTACGCATCTGATCAGTTAGAGGTGTCTACGATGAAAAATGAGGCCAATATTCGTTTTTTTCGTTTTTTCGCTGGAAATGGGGGAGCTTTTTAAAATTTAAAATAAACTTGATTGTGGTATAAAGGAATTTTCTTGTCAAATTTATAGTTCATAGATCTTATAATTGCTGAGATCGACCCGTTCATATAGAAGGTCGGACGGACAGCAGACGAAAATGGCTCAATCGACTCGGATGTTGATACTGATCAAGAATATATATACTTTATGGGGTGATTCAATGGAAAAAATACTTATATTTCTATTCTGATTATCTGTGTCTACGATGAAAAATGAGGCCAATATTCGTTTTTTTCGTTTTTCGCTGGAAATGGGGAGCTTTTTAAAATTTAAAATAAACTTGATTGTGGTATAAAGGAATTTTCTTGTCAAATTTATAGTTCATAGATCTTATAATTGCTGAGATCGACCCGTTCATATAGAAGGACGGACGGACAGCAGACGAAAATGGCTCAATCGACTCGGATGTTGATACTGATCAAGAATATATATACTTTATGGGGTCATGCTTCCTTTTGCCCGTTACATACTTTTTGCACAAAACTAATATATCCCTGTACAGAGTGTAAAATGGCTACAGTCGACCGTAACCGGCAGTATAATACTCTGTAAAAGGGTTCTATAATAAAAGTATTTTGATAAGTCTATTGATTCAAGTACATAACAAGTATTTAAAAAAATAATATTTTGAAACTCTCATTTCGCAAATGAAGTCTTTGCATACTTATAGGACGAAGATTTTGCATATGTATACACACTCGAACAAAAGCTGAGTATTACGTCGCTTCATTTATTTCTGCATGTACTGCAGTCGTTCTCAGTCTCGCTCGCACACATGGCCTGCCCGTAAAGCCCAACGATTCAATGGGAAAAATACTTATATTTCTATTCTGATTATCTGTCTTATTTATTAACCGATCATGATGAAACTTTCAGCATTGCTTCTTCTATATTCTATATTTCTATTCTGATTATCTGTCTTATTTATTAACCGATGATGATGAAACTTTCAGCATTGCTTCTTTATAATATTCTTTACGCATCTGATCAGTTAGAGGTGTCTACGATGAAAAATGAGGCCAATATTCGTTTTTTTCGTTTTTCGCTGGAAATGGGGGAGCTTTTTAAAATTTAAAATAAACTTGATTGTGGTATAAAGGAATTTTCTTGTCAAATTTATAGTTCATAGATCTTATAATTGCTGAGATCGACCCGTTCATATAGAAGGTCGGACGGACAGCAGACGAAAATGGCTCAATCGACTCGGATGTTGATACTGATCAAGAATATATATACTTTATGGGGTGATTCAATGGAAAAAATACTTATATTTCTATTCTGATTATCTGTGTCTACGATGAAAAATGAGGCCAATATTCGTTTTTTTTTCGTTTTTCGCTGGAAATGGGGGAGCTTTTTAAAATTTAAAATAAACTTGATTGTGGTATAAAGGAATTTTCTTGTCAAATTTATAGTTCATAGATCTTATAATTGCTGAGATCGACCCGTTCATATAGAAGGACGGACGGACAGCAGACGAAAATGGCTCAATCGACTCGGATGTTGATACTCGATCAAGAATATATATACTTTATGGGGTCATGCTTCCTTTTGCCCGTTACATACTTTTTGCACAAAACTAATATATCCCTGTACAGAGTGTAAAATGGCTACAGTCGACCGTAACCGGCAGTATAATACTCTGTAAAGGGTTCTATAATAAAAGTATTTTGATAAGTCTATTGATTCAAGTACATAACAAGTATTTAAAAAATAATATTTTGAAACTCTCATTTCGCAAATGAAGTCTTTGCATACTTATAGGACGAAGATTTTGCATATGTGTACACACTCGAACAAAAGCTGAGTATCACGTCGCTTCATTTATTTCTGCATGTACTGCAGTCGTTCTCAGTCTCGCTCGCACACATGGCCTGCCCGTAAAGCCCAACGATTCAATGGAAAAAATACTTATATTTCTATTCTGATTATCTGTCTTATTTATTAACCGATCATGATGAAACTTTCAGCATTGCTTCTTCTATATTCTATATTTCTATTTTGATTATCTGTCTTATTTATTAACCGATCATGATGAAACTTCAGCATTGCTTCTTTATAATATTCTTTTACGCATCTGATCAGTTAGAGGTGTCTACGATGAAAATGAGGCCAATATTCGTTTTTTTCGTTTTTCGCTGGAAATGGGGGAGCTTTTTAAAATTTAAAATAAACTTGATTGTGGTATAAAGGAATTTTCTTGTCAAATTTATAGTTCATAGATCTTATAATTGCTGAGATCGACCCGTTCATATAGAAGGACGGACGGACAGCAGACGAAAATGGCTCAATCGACTCGGATGTTGATACTGGTCAAGAATATATATACTTTATGGGGGTGATTCAATGGAAAAAATACTTATATTTCTATTCTGATTATCTGTGTCTACGATGAAAAAATGAGGCCAATATTCGTTTTTTTTTCGTTTTTCGCTGGAAATGGGGAGCTTTTTTAAAATTTAAAAATAAACTTGATTGTGGTATAAAGGAATTTTCTTGTCAAATTTATAGTTCATAGATCTTATAATTGCTGAGATCGACCCGTTCATATAGAAGGTCGGACGGACAGCAGACGAAAATGGCTCAATCGACTCGGATGTTGATACTGATCAAGAATATATATACTTTATGGGGTGATTCAATGGAAAAAATACTTACATTTCTATTCTGATTATCTGTGTCTACGATGAAAAATGAGGCCAATATTCGTTTTTTTCGTTTTTCGCTGGAAACGGGGGAGCTTTTTAAAATTTAAAATAAACTTGATTGTGGTATAAAGGAATTTTCTTGTCAAATTTATAGTTCATAGATCTTATAATTGCTGAGATCGACCCGTTCATATAGAAGGACGGACGGACAGCAGACGAAAATGGCTCAATCGACTCGGATGTTGATACTGATCAAGAATATATATACTTTATGGGGTCATGCTTCCTTTTGCCCGTTACATACTTTTTGCACAAAACTAATATATCCCTGTACAGAGTGTAAAATGGCTACAGTCGACCGTAACCGGCAGTATAATACTCTGTAAAGGGTTCTATAATAAAAGTATTTTGATAAGTCTATTGATTCAAGTACATAACAAGTATTTAAAAAATAATATTTTGAAACTCTCATTTCGCAAATGAAGTCTTTGCATACTTATAGGACGAAGATTTTGCATATGTGTACACACTCGAACAAAAGCTGAGTATCACGTCGCTTCATTTATTTCTGCATGTACTGCAGTCGTTCTCAGTCTCGCTCGCACACATGGCCTGCCCGTAAAGCCCAACGATTCAATGGAAAAAATACTTATATTTCTATTCTGATTATCTGTGTCTACGATGAAAAATGAGGCCAATATTCGTTTTTTTCGTTTTTCGCTGGAAATGGGGGAGCTTTTTAAAATTTAAAATAAACTTGATTGTGGTATAAAGGAATTTTCTTGTCAAATTTATAGTTCATAGATCTTATAATTGCTGAGATCGACCCGTTCATATAGAAGGTCGGACGGACAGCAGACGAAAATGGCTCAATCGACTCGGATGTTGATACTGATCAAGAATATATATACTTTATGGGGTGATTCAATGGAAAAAATACTTATATTTCTATTCTGATTATCTGTGTCTACGATGAAAAATGAGGCCAATATTCGTTTTTTTCGTTTTTCGCTGGAAATGGGGGAGCCTTTTAAAATTTAAAATAAACTTGATTGTGGTATAAAGGAATTTTCTTGTCAAATTTATAGTTCATAGATCTTATAATTGCTGAGATCGACCCGTTCATATAGAAGGACGGACGGACAGCAGACGAAAATGGCTCAATCGACTCGGATGTTGATACTGATCAAGAATATATATACTTTATGGGGTGATGTTTCCTTTTGCCCGTTACATACTTTTTGCACAAAACTAATATATCCCTGTACAGAGTGTAAAAAAGGCTACAGTCGACCGTAATCGGCAGTATAATACTCTGTAAAGGGTTCTATAATAAAAGTATTTTGATAAGTCTATTGATTCAAGTACATAACAAGTATTTAAAAAATAATATTTTGAAACTCTCATTTCGCAAATGAAGTCTTTGCATACTTATAGGACGAAGATTTTGCATATGTATACACACTCGAACAAAAGCTGAGTATTACGTCGCTTCATTTATTTCTGCATGTACTGCAGTCGTTCTCAGTCTCGCTCGCACACATGGCCTGCCCGTAAAGCCCAACGATTCAATGGAAAAAATACTTATATTTCTATTCTGATTATCTGTCTTATTTATTAACCGATCATGATGAAACTTTCAGCATTGCTTCTTCTATATTCTATATTTCTATTCTGATTATCTGTCTTATTTATTAACCGATGATGATGAAACTTTCAGCATTGCTTCTTTATAATATTCTTTACGCATCTGATCAGTTAGAGGTGTCTACGATGAAAAATGAGGCCAATATTCGTTTTTTTTTTTCGTTTTTCGCTGGAAATGGGGGAGCTTTTTAAAATTTAAAATAAACTTGATTGTGGTATAAAGGAATTTTCTTGTCAAATTTATAGTTCATAGATCTTATAATTGCTGAGATCGACCCGTTCATATAGAAGGTCGGACGGACAGCAGACGAAAATGGCTCAATCGACTCGGATGTTGATACTGATCAAGAATATATATACTTTATGGGGTGATTCAATGGAAAAAATACTTATATTTCTATTCTGATTATCTGTGTCTACGATGAAAAATGAGGCCAATATTCGTTTTTTTCGTTTTTCGCTGGAAATGGGGGAGCTTTTTAAAATTTAAAATAAACTTGATTGTGGTATAAAGGAATTTTCTTGTCAAATTTATAGTTCATAGATCTTATAATTGCTGAGATCGACCCGTTCATATAGAAGGACGGACGGACAGCAGACGAAAATGGCTCAATCGACTCGGATGTTGATACTGATCAAGAATATATATACTTTATGGGGTCATGCTTCCTTTTGCCCGTTACATACTTTTTGCACAAAACTAATATATCCCTGTACAGAGTGTAAAATGGCTACAGTCGACCGTAACCGGCAGTATAATACTCTGTAAAGGGTTCTATAATAAAAGTATTTTGATAAGTCTATTGATTCAAGTACATAACAAGTATTTAAAAAATAATATTTTGAAACTCTCATTTCGCAAATGAAGTCTTTGCATACTTATAGGACGAAGATTTTGCATATGTGTACACACTCGAACAAAAGCTGAGTATCACGTCGCTTCATTTATTTCTGCATGTACTGCAGTCGTTCTCAGTCTCGCTCGCACACATGGCCTGCCCGTAAAGCCCAACGATTCAATGGAAAAAATACTTATATTTCTATTCTGATTATCTGTCTTATTTATTAACCGATCATGATGAAACTTTCAGCATTGCTTCTTCTATATTCTATATTTCTATTTTGATTATCTGTCTTATTTATTAACCGATCATGATGAAACTTTCAGCATTGCTTCTTTATAATATTCTTTACGCATCTGATCAGTTAGAGGTGTCTACGATGAAAAATGAGGCCAATATTCGTTTTTTTCGTTTTGCGCTGGAAATGGGGGAGCTTTTTAAAATTTAAAATAAACTTGATTGTGGTATAAAGGAATTTTCTTGTCAAATTTATAGTTCATAGATCTTATAATTGCTGAGATCGACCCGTTCATATAGAAGGACGGACGGACAGCAGACGAAAATGGCTCAATCGACTCGGATGTTGATACTGGTCAAGAATATATATACTTTATGGGGTGATTCAATGGAAAAAATACTTATATTTCTATTCTGATTATCTGTGTCTACGATGAAAAATGAGGCCAATATTCGTTTTTTTCGTTTTTCGCTGGAAATGGGGGAGCTTTTTAAAATTTAAAATAAACTTGATTGTGGTATAAAGGAATTTTCTTGTCAAATTTATAGTTCATAGATCTTATAATTGCTGAGATCGACCCGTTCATATAGAAGGACGGACGGACAGCAGACGAAAATGGCTCAATCGACTCGGATGTTGATACTGATCAAGAATATATATACTTTATGGGGTGATTCAATGGAAAAAATACTTATATTTCTATTCTGATTATCTGTGTCTACGATGAAAAATGAGGCCAATATTCGTTTTTTTCGTTTTTCGCTGGAAATGGGGGAGCTTTTTAAAATTTAAAATAAACTTGATTGTGGTATAAAGGAATTTTCTTGTCAAATTTATAGTTCATAGATCTTATAATTGCTGAGATCGACCCGTTCATATAGAAGGACGGACGGACAGCAGACGAAAATGGCTCAATCGACTCGGATGTTGATACTGATCAAGAATATATATACTTTATGGGGTGATGCTTCCTTTTGCCCGTTACATACTTTTTGCACAAAACTAATATATCCCTGTACAGAGTGTAAAAAGTCTACAGTCGACCGTAATCGGCAGTATAATACTCTGTAAAGGGTTCTATAATAAAAGTATTTTGATAAGTCTATTGATTCAAGTACATAACAAGTATTTAAAAAATAATATTTTGAAACTCTTATTTCGCAAATGAAATCTTTGCATACTTATGGGACGAAGATTTTGCATATGTGTACACACTCGAACAAAAGCTGAGTATTACGTCGCTTCATTTATTTCTGCATGTACTGCAGTCGTTCTCAGTCTCGCTCGCACACATGGCCTGCCCGTAAAGCCCAACGATTCAATGGAAAAAATACTTATATTTCTATTCTGATAATCTGTCTTATTTATTAACCGATCATGATGAAACTTTCAGCATTGCTTCTTTATAATATTCTTTACGCATCTGATTAGTTAGAGGTGTCTACGATGAAAAATGAGGCCAATATTCGTTTTTTTCGTTTTTCGCTGGAAATGGGGGAGCTTTTTAAAATTTAAAATAAACTTGATTGTGGTATAAAGGAATTTTCTTGTCATATAGAAGGACGGACGGACAGCAGACGAAAATGGCTCAATCGACTCGGATGTTGATACTGATCAAGAATATATATACTTTATGGGGTGTTTCAATGGAAAAAATACTTATATTTCTATTCTGATTATCTGTGTCTACGATGAAAAATGAGGCCAATATTCGTTTTTTTCGTTTTTCGCTGGAAATGGGGGAGCTTTTTAAAATTTAAAATAAACTTGATTGTGGTATAAAGGAATTTTCTTGTCAAATTTATAGTTCATAGATCTTATAATTGCTGAGATCGACCCGTTCATATAGAAGGACGGACGGACAGCAGACGAAAATGGCTCAATCGACTCGGATGTTGATACTGATCAAGAATATATATACTTTATGGGGTGATTCAATGGAAAAAATACTTATATTTCTATTCTGATTATCTGTGTCTACGATGAAAAATGAGGAAAATATTCGTTTTTTTCGTTATTCGCTGGAAATGGGGGAGCTTTTTTAAAATTTAAAATAAACTTGATTGTGGTATAAAGGAATTTTCTTGTCAAATTTATAGTTCATAGATCTTATAATTGCTGAGATCGACCCGTTCATATAGAAGGACGGACGGACAGCAGACGAAAATGGCTCAATCGACTCGGATGTTGATACTGATCAAGAATATATATACTTTATGGGGTGATTCAATGGAAAAAATACTTATATTTCTATTCTGATTATCTGTGTCTACGATGAAAAATGAGGAAAATATTCGTTTTTTTCGTTATTCGCTGGAAATGGGGGAGCTTTTTAAAATTTAAAATAAACTTGATTGTGGTATAAAGGAATTTTCTTGTCAAATTTATAGTTCATAGATCTTATAATTGCTGAGATCGACCCGTTCATATAGAAGGACGGACGGACAGCAGACGAAAATGGCTCAATCGACTCGGATGTTGATACTGATCAAGAATATATATACTTTATGGGGTGATGTTTCCTTTTGCCCGTTACATACTTTTTGCACAAAACTAATATATCCCTGTACAGAGTGTAAAAAGGCTACAGTCGACCGTAATCGGCAGTATAATACTCTGTAAAGGGTTCTATAATAAAAGTATTTTGATAAGTCTATTGATTCAAGTACATAACAAGTATTTAAAAAATAATATTTTGAAACTCTCATTTCGCAAATGAAGTCTTTGCATACTTATAGGACGAAGATTTTGCATATGTATACACACTCGAACAAAAGCTGAGTATTACGTCGCTTCATTTATTACTGCATGTACTGCAGTCGTTCTCAGTCTCGCTCGCACACATGGCCTGCCCGTAAAGCCCAACGATTCAATGGAAAAAATACTTATATTTCTATTCTGATTATCTGTCTTATTTATTAACCGATCATGATGAAACTTTCAGCATTGCTTCTTTATAATATTCTTTACGCATCTGATCAGTTAGAGGTGTCTACGATGAAAAAATGAGGCCAATATTCGTTTTTTTCGTTTTTCGCTGGAAATGGGGGAGCTTTTTAAAATTTAAAATAAACTTGATTGTGGTATAAAGGAATTTTCTTGTCAAATTTATAGTTCATAGATCTTATAATTGCTGAGATCGACCCGTTCATATAGAAGGTCGGACGGACAGCAGACGAAAATGGCTCAATCGACTCGGATGTTGATACTGATCAAGAATATATATACTTTATGGGGTGATTCAATGGAAAAAATACTTATATTTCTATTCTGATTATCTGTGTCTACGATGAAAAATGAGGCCAATATTCGTTTTTTTCGTTTTTCGCTGGAAATGGGGGAGCTTTTTTAAAATTTAAAATAAACTTGATTGTGGTATAAAGGAATTTTCTTGTCAAATTTATAGTTCATAGATCTTATAATTGCTGAGATCGACCCGTTCATATAGAAGGACGGACGGACAGCAGACGAAAATGGCTCAATCGACTCGGATGTTGATACTGATCAAGAATATATATACTTTATGGGGTGTTTCAATGGAAAAAATACTTATATTTCTATTCTGATTATCTGTGTCTACGATGAAAAATGAGGCCAATATTCGTTTTTTTCGTTTTTCGCTGGAAATGGGGGAGCTTTTTAAAATTTAAAATAAACTTGATTGTGGTATAAAGGAATTTTCTTGTCAAATTTATAGTTCATAGATCTTATAATTGCTGAGATCGACCCGTTCATATAGAAGGTCGGACGGACAGCAGACGAAAATGGCTCAATCGACTCGGATGTTGATACTGGTCAAGAATATATATACTTTATGGGGTGATTCAATGGAAAAAATACTTATATTTCTATTCTGATTATCTGTGTCTACGATGAAAAATGAGGCCAATATTCGTTTTTTTCGTTTTTCGCTGGAAATGGGGGAGCTTTTTAAAATTTAAAATAAACTTGATTGTGGTATAAAGGAATTTTCTTGTCAAATTTATAGTTCATAGATCTTATAATTGCTGAGATCGACCCGTTCATATAGAAGGACGGACGGACAGCAGACGAAAATGGCTCAATCGACTCGGATGTTGATACTGATCAAGAATATATATACTTTATGGGGTGATGTTTCCTTTTGCCCGTTACATACTTTTTGCACAAAACTAATATATCCCTGTACAGAGTGTAAAAAGGCTACAGTCGACCGTAATCGGCAGTATAATACTCTGTAAAGGGTTCTATAATAAAAGTATTTTGATAAGTCTATTGATTCAAGTACATAACAAGTATTTAAAAAATAATATTTTGAAACTCTCATTTCGCAAATGAAGTCTTTGCATACTTATAGGACGAAGATTTTGCATATGTATACACACTCGAACAAAAGCTGAGTATTACGTCGCTTCATTTATTACTGCATGTACTGCAGTCGTTCTCAGTCTCGCTCGCACACATGGCCTGCCCGTAAAGCCCAACGATTCAATGGAAAAAATACTTATATTTCTATTCTGATTATCTGTCTTATTTATTAACCGATCATGATGAAACTTTTAGCATTGCTTCTTTATAATATTCTTTACGCATCTGATCAGTTAGAGGTGTCTACGATGAAAAAATGAGGCCAATATTCGTTTTTTTCGTTTTTCGCTGGAAATGGGGGGAGCTTTTTAAAATTTAAAATAAACTTGATTGTGGTATAAAGGAATTTTCTTGTCAAATTTATAGTTCATAGATCTTATAATTGCTGAGATCGACCCGTTCATATAGAAGGTCGGACGGACAGCAGACGAAAATGGCTCAATCGACTCGGATGTTGATACTGATCAAGAATATATATACTTTATGGGGTGATTCAATGGAAAAAATACTTATATTTCTATTCTGATTATCTGTGTCTACGATGAAAAATGAGGCCAATATTCGTTTTTTTCGTTTTTCGCTGGAAATGGGGGGAGCTTTTTAAAATTTAAAATAAACTTGATTGTGGTATAAAGGAATTTTCTTGTCAAATTTATAGTTCATAGATCTTATAATTGCTGAGATCGACCCGTTCATATAGAAGGACGGACGGACAGCAGACGAAAATGGCTCAATCGACTCGGATGTTGATACTGATCAAGAATATATATACTTTATGGGGTGATTCAATGGAAAAAATACTTATATTTCTATTGTGATTATCTGTGTCTACAATGAAAAATGAGGCCAATATTCGTTTTTTTCGTTTTTCGCTGGAAATGGGGGGAGCTTTTTAAAATTTAAAATAAACTTGATTGTGGTATAAAGGAATTTTCTTGTCAAATTTATAGTTCATAGATCTTATAATTGCTGAGATCGACCCGTTCATATAGAAGGACGGACGGACAGCAGACGAAAATGGCTCAATCGACTCGGATGTTGATACTGATGAAGAATATATATACTTTATGGGGTGATGCTTCCTTTTGCCCGTTACATACTTTTTGCACAAAACTAATATATCCCTGTACAGAGTGTAAAAAGGCTACAGTCGACCGTAATCGGCAGTATAATACTCTGTAAAGGGTTCTATAATAAAAGTATTTTGATAAGTTTATTGATTCAAGTACATAACAAGTATTTAAAAAATAATATTTTGAAACTCTTATTTCGCAAATGAAATCTTTGCATACTTATAGGACGAAAATTTTGCATATGTGTTCACACTCGAACAAAAGCTGAGTATTACGTCGCTTCATTTATTTCTGCATGTACTGCAGTCGTTCTCAGTCTCGCTCGCACACATGGCCTGCCCGTAAAGCCCAACGATTCAATGGAAAAAAATACTTATATTTCTATTCTGATAATCTGTCTTATTTATTATCCGATCATGATGAAACTTTTAGCATTGCTTCTTTATAATATTCTTTACGCATCTGATCAGTTAGAGGTGTCTACGATGAAAAAATGAGGCCAATATTTTTTTTTTTTCGTTTTTCGCTGGAAATGGGGGGAGCTTTTTTAAAATTTAAAATAAACTTGATTGTGGTATAAAGGAATTTTCTTGTCAAATTTATAGTTCATAGATCTTATAATTGCTGAGATCGACCCGTTCATATAGAAGGACGGACGGACAGCAGACGAAAATGGCTCAATCGACTCGGATGTTGATACTGATGAAGAATATATATACTTTATGGGGTGATGCTTCCTTTTTCCCGTTACATACTTTTTGCACAAAACTAATATATCCCTGTACAGAGTGTAAAAAGGCTACAGTCGACCGTAATCGGCAGTATAATACTCTGTAAAGGGTTCTATAATAAAAGTATTTTGATAAGTCTATTGATTCAAGTACATAACAAGTATTTAAAAAATAATATTTTGAAACTCTTATTTCGCAAATGAAATCTTTGCATACTTATAGGACGAAGATTTTGCATATGTGTTCACACTCGAACAAAAGCTGAGTATTACGTCGCTTCATTTATTTCTGCATGTACTGCAGTCGTTCTCAGTCTCGCTCGCACACATGGCCTGCCCGTAAAGCCCAACGATTCAATGGAAAAAATACTTATATTTCTATTCTGATAATCTGTCTTATTTATTAACCGATCATGATGAAACTTTCAGCATTGCTTCTTTATAATATTCTTTACGCATCTTATCAGTTAGAGGTGTCTACGATGAAAAATGAGGCCAATATTCGTTTTTTTCGTTTTTCGCTGGAAATGGGGGAGCTTTTTAAAATTTAAAATAAACTTGATTGTGGTATAAAGGAATTTTCTTGTCAAATTTATAGTTCATAGATCTTATAATTGCTGAGATCGACCCGTTCATATAGAAGGACGGACGGACAGCAGACGAAAATGGCTCAATCGACTCGGATGTTGATACTGATCAAGAATATATATACTTTATGGGGTGATTCAATGGAAAAAATACTTATATTTCTATTCTGATTATCTGTGTCTACAATGAAAAATGAGGCCAATATTCGTTTTTTTCGTTTTTCGCTGGAAATGGGGGAGCTTTTTAAAATTTAAAATAAACTTGATTGTGGTATAAAGGAATTTTCTTGTCAAATTTATAGTTCATAGATCTTATAATTGCTGAGATCGACCCGTTCATATAGAAGGTCGGACGGACAGCAGACGAAAATGGCTCAATCGACTCGGATGTTGATACTGATCAAGAATATATATACTTTATGGGGTGATTCAATGGAAAAAATACTTATATTTCTATTCTGATTATCTGTGTCTACGATGAAAAATGAGGCCAATATTCGTTTTTTTTTTCGCTGGAAATGGGGGGAGCTTTTTAAAATTTAAAAATAAACTTGATTGTGGTATAAAGGAATTTTCTTGTCAAATTTATAGTTCATAGATCTTATAATTGCTGAGATCGACCCGTTCATATAGAAGGACGGACGGACAGCAGACGAAAATGGCTCAATCGACTCGGATGTTGATACTGATCAAGAATATATATACTTTATGGGGTGATTCAATGGAAAAAATACTTATATTTCTATTCTGATTATCTGTGTCTACAATGAAAAATGAGGCCAATATTCGTTTTTTTCGTTTTTCGCTGGAAATGGGGGAGCTTTTTAAAATTTAAAATAAACTTGATTGTGGTATAAAGGAATTTTCTTGTCAAATTTATAGTTCATAGATCTTATAATTGCTGAGATCGAGCCGTTCATATAGAAGGACGGACGGACAGCAGACGAAAATGGCTCAATCGACTCGGATGTTGATACTGATGAAGAATATATATACTTTATGGGGTGATGCTTCCTTTTGCCCGTTACATACTTTTTGCACAAAACTAATATATCCCTGTACAGAGTGTAAAAAGGCTACAGTCGACCGTAATCGGCAGTATAATACTCTGTAAAGGGTTCTATAATAAAAGTATTTTGATAAGTTTATTGATTCAAGTACATAACAAGTATTTAAAAAATAATATTTTGAAACTCTTATTTCGCAAATGAAATCTTTGCATACTTATAGGACGAAGATTTTGCATATGTGTTCACACTCGAACAAAAGCTGAGTATTACGTCGCTTCATTTATTTCTGCATGTACTGCAGTCGTTCTCAGTCTCGCTCGCACACATGGCCTGCCCGTAAAGCCCAACGATTCAATGGAAAAAATACTTATATTTCTATTCTGATAATCTGTCTTATTTATTATCCGATCATGATGAAACTTTTAGCATTGCTTCTTTATAATATTCTTTACGCATCTGATCAGTTAGAGGTGTCTACGATGAAAAATGAGGCCAATATTCGTTTTTTTCGTTTTTCGCTGGAAATGGGGGAGCTTTTTAAAATTTAAAATAAACTTGATTGTGGTATAAAGGAATTTTCTTGTCAAATTTATAGTTCATAGATCTTATAATTGCTGAGATCGACCCGTTCATATAGAAGGACGGACGGACAGCAGACGAAAATGGCTCAATCGACTCGGATGTTGATACTGATGAAGAATATATATACTTTATGGGGTGATGCTTCCTTTTCCCGTTACATACTTTTTGCACAAAACTAATATATCCCTGTACAGAGTGTAAAAAGGCTACAGTCGACCGTAACCGGCAGTATAATACTCTGTAATGGGTTCTATAATAAAAGTATTTTGATAAGTCTATTGATTCAAGTACATAACAAGTATTTAAAAAAATAATATTTTGAAACTCTTATTTCGCAAATGAAATCTTTGCATACTTATAGGACGAAGATTTTGCATATGTGTTCACACTCGAACAAAAGCTGAGTATTACGTCGCTTCATTTATTTCTGCATGTACTGCAGTCGTTCTCAGTCTCGCTCGCACACATGGCCTGCCCGTAAAGCCCAACGATTCAATGGAAAAAATACTTATATTTCTATTCTGATAATCTGTCTTATTTATTAACCGATCATGATGAAACTTTCAGCATTGCTTCTTTATAATATTCTTTACGCATCTGATCAGTTAGAGGTGTCTACGATGAAAAATGACGCCAATATTCGTTTTTTTCGTTTTTCGCTGGAAATGGGGGAGCTTTTTTAAAATTTAAAATAAACTTGATTGTGGTATAAAGGAATTTTCTTGTCAAATTTATAGTTCATAGATCTTATAATTGCTGAGATCGACCCGTTCATATAGAAGGACGGACGGACAGCAGACGAAAATGGCTCAATCGACTCGGATGTTGATACTGATCAAGAATATATATACTTTATGGGGTGATTCAATGGAAAAAATACTTATATTTCTATTCTGATTATCTGTGTCTACGATGAAAAATGAGGCCAATATTCGTTTTTTTCGTTTTTCGCTGGAAATGGGGGAGCTTTTTAAAATTTAAAATAAACTTGATTGTGGTATAAAGGAATTTTCTTGTCAAATTTATAGTTCATAGATCTTATAATTGCTGAGATCGACCCGTTCATATAGAAGGACGGACGGACAGCAGACGAAAATGGCTCAATCGACTCGGATGTTGATACTGATCAAGAATATATATACTTTATGGGGTGATTCAATGGAAAAAATACTTATATTTCTATTCTGATTATCTGTGTCTACGATGAAAAATGAGGCCAATATTCGTTTTTTTCGTTTTTCGCTGGAAATGGGGGAGCTTTTTAAAATTTAAAATAAACTTGATTGTGGTATAAAGGAATTTTCTTGTCAAATTTATAGTTCATAGATCTTATAATTGCTGAGATCGACCCGTTCATATAGAAGGACGGACGGACAGCAGACGAAAATGGCTCAATCGACTCGGATGTTGATACTGATGAAGAATATATATACTTTATGGGGTGATGCTTCCTTTTGCCCGTTACATACTTTTTGCACAAAACTAATATATCCCTGTACAGAGTGTAAAAGGCTACAGTCGACCGTAATCGGCAGTATAATACTCTGTAAAGGGTTCTATAATAAAAGTATTTTGATAAGTCTATTGATTCAAGTACATAACAAGTATTTAAAAAATAATATTTTGAAACTCTTATTTCGCAAATGAAATCTTTGCATACTTATAGGACGAAGATTTTGCATATGTGTACACACTCGAACAAAAGCTGAGTATTACGTCGCTTCATTTATTTCTGCATGTACTGCAGTCGTTCTCAGTCTCGCTCGCACACATGGCCTGCCCGTAAAGCCCAACGATTCAATGGAAAAAATACTTATATTTCTATTCTCATAATCTGTCTTATTTATTAACCGATCATGATGAAACTTTCAGCATTGCTTCTTTATAATATTCTTTACGCATCTGATCAGTTAGAGGTGTCTACGATGAAAAATGAGGCCAATATTCGTTTTTTTCGTTTTTCGCTGGAAATGGGGGAGCTTTTTAAAATTTAAAATAAACTTGATTGTGGTATAAAGGAATTTTCTTGTCAAATTTATAGTTCATAGATCTTATAATTGCTGAGATCGACCCCCTTCATATAGAAGGTCGGACGGACAGCAGACGAAAATGGCTCAAATGACGAAAATGAGGCCTAAAATAGTCAGTTTTTTTTTTCGTTTTTCGCTGGAAATGGGGGAGCTTTTTAAAATTTAAAATAAACTTGATTGTGCTATAAAGGAATTTTCTTGTCAAATTTATAGTTCCTAGATCTTATAATTGCTGAGATCGACCCGTTCATATAGAAGGACGGACGGACAGCAGACGAAAATGGCTCAATCGACTCGGATGTTGATACTGATCAAGAATATATATACTTTATGGGGTGATTCAATGGAAAAAATACTTATATTTCTATTCTGATTATCTGTGTCTACGATGAAAAATGAGGAAAATATTCGTTTTTTTCGTTATTCGCTGGAAATGGGGGAGCTTTTTAAAATTTAAAATAAACTTGATTGTGGTATAAAGGAATTTTCTTGTCAAATTTATAGTTCATAGATCTTATAATTGCTGAGACTCACCTCTTTTATAGAGGAAGGGCGGACGAAAAAAGAAAAAAGCGCCAAAAACACTTAGAATTTTAAAAAAAAATAAAAAAAATATATATTTATGGGTGGTTTTCCTTTTTCCTTCCCATTTACTTTTTACAAAAAAAAAACAAAAAAAAACTTAAAAAAAAAAAAAAAAACATAAAACCAAAAATAATAAAAAAAAAAATAAAAAAAAAAAAAAAAAAAATAAAATAAAAAATTAAAATAATTAAAAAAAAAAAAAAAAAAAAAAAAAAAAAAAAAAAATTTAAATTTGCAAATGAAATCTTTGCATACTTATAGGACGAAGAGTTTGCATATGTGTGCACACTCGAACAAAAGCTGAGTATTACGTCGCTTCATTTCTTCTGCATGTACTGCAGTCGTTCTCAATCTCGCTCGCACTATGGCCTGCCCGTAAAGCCCAACGATTCAATGGAAAAAATACTTATATTTCTATTCTGATTATCTGTCTTATTTATTAACCGATCTTGATGAAACTTTCAGCATTCCTTCTATATAATATTCTTTACGCATCTGATCAGTTAGAGGTGTCTACGTTGAAAAATGTGGCCAATATTGTTTCTTCGTTTTGCGATAGAAATGGGGGAGCTATTTAAAATTTAAAATAAATTTGATTGTGGTATAAAGGAATTTTCTTGTCAAATTTATAGTCTCTAGCTCTTATAATTTCCACTGTCAATGTGTTAGTCATAATTGTGTTTTTAAGTTTTTTGTCAAATGAAACACTTAATAAATTTTTACTATTCATAAAAAAAAAAAAAAAAAACAAAGCTCTTATAATTGCTGAGATCGACCCGTTCATATAGACGGACGGACGGACGGACGGACGTACAGCAGACGAAAATGGCTCAATCGACTCGGATGCTGATACTGATCAAGAATATATATACTTTATGGGGTGATGCTTCCTTCTGCCAGTTACATACTTTTTGCACAAAACTAATATATCCCTGTACAGAGTGTAAAAAGGCTACAGTCGACCGTAACCGGCAGGATAATACTCTGTAAAGGGTTCTATAATAAAAGTATTTTGATAAGTCTATTGATTTAATAGAAGCAAGTACACAAAGAAGTATTTAAAAAATAATATTTTGAAACTCTCATTTCGCAAATGAAGTCTTTGCATACTTATAGGACGAAGAGTTTGCATATGTATGCACACTCGAACAAAAGCTGAGTATTACGTCGCTTCATTTCCTTCTGCATGTACTGCAGTCGTTCTCAATCTCGCTCGCACATATGGCCTGCCCGTAAAGCCCAACGATTCAATGGAAAAAATACTTATATTTCTATTCTGATTATCTGTCTTATTTATTAACCGATCTTGATGAAACTTTCAGCATTCCTTCTATATAATATTCTTTACGCATCTGATCAGTTAGAGGTGTCTACGTTGAAAAATGTGGCCAATATTGGATTTCTTCGTTTTGCGATAGAAATGGGGGAGCTATTTAAAATTTAAAATAAATTTGATTGTGGTATAAAGGAATTTTCTTGTCAAATTTATAGTCTCTAGCTCTTATAATTTCCACTGTCAATGTGTTAGTCATAATTGTGTTTTTAAGTTTTTTGTCAAATGAAACACTTAATAAATTTTTACTATTCATAAAAAAAAAAAAAAAAAAAAAGCTCTTATAATTGCTGAGATCGACCCGTTCATATAGACGGACGGACGGACGGACGGACGTACAGCAGACGAAAATGGCTCAATCGACTCGGATGCTGATACTGATCAAGAATATATATACTTTATGGGGTGATGCTTCCTTCTGCCAGTTACATACTTTTTGCACAAAACTAATATATCCCTGTACAGAGTGTAAAAAGGCTACAGTCGACCGTAACCGGCAGGATAATACTCTGTAAAGGGTTCTATAATAAAAGTATTTTGATAAGTCTATTGATTTAATAGAAGCAAGTACACAAAGAAGTATTTAAAAAATAATATTTTGAAACTCTCATTTCGCAAATGAAGTCTTTGCATACTTATAGGACGAAGAGTTTGCATATGTATGCACACTCGAACAAAAGCTGAGTATTACGTCGCTTCATTTATTTCTGCATGTACTGCAGTCGTTCCATCTCGCTCGCACACATGGCCTGCCCGTAAAGGCCAACGATTCAATGGAAAAAATACTTATATTTCTATTCTGATTATCTATCTTATTTATTAACCGATCATGATGAAACTTTCAGCATTGCTTCTTTATAATATTCTTTACGCATCTGATCAGTTAGAGGTGTCTACGATGAAAAATGAGGCCAATATTCGTTTTTTTCGTTTTTCGCTGGAAATGGGGGAGCTTTTTAAAATTTAAAATAAACTTGATTGTGGTATAAAGGAATTTTCTTGTCAAATTTATAGTTCATAGATCTTATAATTGCTGAGATCGACCCGTTCATATAGAAGGACGGACGGACAGCAGACGAAAATGGCTCAATCGACTCGGATGTTGATACTGATCAAGAATATATATACTTTATGGGGTGATTCAATGGAAAAAATACTTATATTTCTATTCTGATTATCTGTGTCTACGATGAAAAATGAGGAAAATATTCGTTTTTTTCGTTATTCGCTGGAAATGGGGGAGCTTTTTAAAATTTAAAATAAACTTGATTGTGGTATAAAGGAATTTTCTTGTCAAATTTATAGTTCATAGATCTTATAATTGCTGAGATCGACCCGTTCATATAGAAGGACGGACGGACAGCAGACGAAAATGCCTCAATCGACTCGGATGTTGATACTGATGAAGAATATATATACTTTATGGGGTGATGCTTCCTTTTGCCCGTTACATCCTTTTTGCACAAAACTAATATATCCCTGTACAGAGTGTAAAAAGGCTACAGTCGACCGTAATCGGCAGTATAATACTCTGTAAAGGGTACTATAATAAAAGTATTTTGATAAGTCCATTGATTCAAGTACATAACAAGTATTTAAAAAATAATATTTTGAAACTCTTATTTCGCAAATGAAATCTTTGCATACTTATAGGACGAAGATTTTGCATATGTGTACACACTCGAACAAAAGCTGAGTATTACGTCGCTTCATTTATTTCTGCATGTACTGCAGTCGTTCTCAGTCTCGCTCGCACACATGGCCTGCCCGTAAAGCCCAACGATTCAATGGAAAAAATACTTATATTTCTTTTCTGATTATCTGTGTCTACGATGAAAAATGAGGCCAATATTCGTTTTTTTCGTTTTTCGCTGGAAATGGGGGAGCTTTTTAAAATTTAAAATAAACTTGATTGTGGTATAAAGGAATTTTCTTGTCAAATTTATAGTTCATAGATCTTATAATTGCTGAGATCGACCCGTTCATATAGAAGGACGGACGGACAGCAGACGAAAATGGCTCAATCGACTCGGATGTTGATACTGATCAAGAATATAAATACTTTATGGGGTGATTCAATGGAAAAAATACTTATATTTCTATTCTGATTATCTGTGTCTACGATGAAAAATGAGGCCAATATTCGTTTTTTTCGTTTTTCGCTGGAAATGGGGGAGCTTTTTAAAATTTAAAATAAACTTGATTGTGGTATAAAGGAATTTTCTTGTCAAATTTATAGTTCATAGATCTTATAATTGCTGAGATCGACCCGTTCATATAGAAGGACGGACGGACAGCAGACGAAAATGGCTCAATCGACTCGGATGTTGATACTGATCAAGAATATATATACTTTATGGGGTGATTCAATGGAAAAAATACTTATATTTCTATTCTGATTATCTGTGTCTACGATGAAAAACGAGGCCAATATTCATTTTTTTCGTTTTTCGCTGGAAATGGGGGAGCTTTTTAAAATTTAAAATAAACTTGATTGTGGTATAAAGGAATTTTCTTGTCAAATTTATAGTTCATAGATCTTATAATTGCTGAGATCGACCCGTTCATATAGAAGGTCGGACGGACAGCTGACGAAAATGGCTCAATCGACTCGGATGTTGATACTGATGAAGAATATATATACTTTATGGGGTGATTCAATGGAAAAAATACTTATATTTCTATTCTGATTATCTGTGTCTACGATGAAAAATGAGGCCAATATTCGTTTTTTTCGTTTTTCGCTGGAAATGGGGGAGCTTTTTAAAATTTAAAATAAACTTGATTGTGGTATAAAGGAATTTTCTTGTCAAATTTATAGTTCATAGATCTTATAATTGCTGAGATCGACCCGTTCATATAGAAGGACGGACGGACAGCAGACGAAAATGGCTCAATCGACTCGGATGTTGATACTGATCAAGAATATATATACTTTATGGGGTGATTCAATGGAAAAAATACTTATATTTCTATTCTGATTATCTGTGTCTACGATGAAAAATGAGGAAAATATTCGTTTTTTTCGTTATTCGCTGGAAATGGGGGAGCTTTTTAAAATTTAAAATAAACTTGATTGTGGTATAAAGGAATTTTCTTGTCAAATTTATAGTTCATAGATCTTATAATTGCTGAGATCGACCCGTTCATATAGAAGGACGGACGGACAGCAGACGAAAATGGCTCAATCGACTCGGATGTTGATACTGATGAAGAATATATATACTTTATGGGGTGATGCTTCCTTTTGCCCGTTACATACTTTTTGCACAAAACTAATATATCCCTGTACAGAGTGTAAGAAGGCTACAGTCGACCGTAATCGGCAGTATAATACTCTGTAAAGGGTACTATAATAAAAGTATTTTGATAAGTCTATTGATTCAAGTACATAACAAGTATTTAAAAATAATATTTTGAAACTCTTATTTCGCAAATGAAATCTTTGCATACTTATAGGACGAAGATTTTGCATATGTGTACACACTCGAACAAAAGCTGAGTATTACGTCGCTTCATTTATTTCTGCATGTACTGCAGTCGTTCTCAGTCTCGCTCGCACACATGGCCTGCCCGTAAAGCCCAACGATTCAATGGAAAAAATACTTATATTTCTATTCTGATTATCTGTGTCTACGATGAAAAATGATGCCAATATTCGTTTTTTTCGTTTTTCGCTGGAAATGGGGGAGCTTTTTTAAAATTTAAAATATAAAGGAATTTTCTTGTCAAATTTATAGTTCATAGATCTTATAATTGCTGAGATCGACCCGTTCATATAGAAGGACGGACGGACAGCAGACGAAAATGGCTCAATCGACTCGGATGTTGATACTGATCAAGAATATATATACTTTATGGGGTGATTCAATGGAAAAAATACTTATATTTCTTTTCTGATTATCTGTGTCAACGATGAAAAATGAGGCCAATATTCGTTTTTCTCTGGAAATGGGGGGAGCTTTTTAAAATTTAAAATAAACTTGATTGTGGTATAAAGGAATTTTCTTGTCAAATTTATAGTTCATAGATCTTGTAATTGCTGAGATCGACCCGTTCATATAGAAGGACGGACGGACAGCAGACGAAAATGGCTCAATCGACTCGGATGTTGATACTGATACATACTTTTTGCACAAAACTAATATATTCCTGAACAGAGTGTAAAATGGCTACAGTCGACCGTAACCGGCAGTATAATACTCTGTAAAGGGTTCTATAATAAAAGTATTTTGATAAGTCTATTGATTCAAGTACATAACAAGTATTTAAAAAATAATATTTTGAAACTCTCATTTCGCAAATGAAGTCTTTGCATACTTATAGGACGAAGATTTTGCATATGTGTACACACTCGAACAAAAGCTGAGTATTACGTCGCTTCATTTATTTCTGCATGTACTGCAGTCGTCGTCTCGCTCGCACACATGGCCTGCCCGTAAAGGCCAACGATTCAATGGAAAAAATACTTATATTTCTATTCTGATAATCTGTCTTATTTATTAACCGATCATGATGAAACTTTCAGCATTGCTTCTTTATAATATTCTTTACTCATCTGATCAGTTAGAGGTGTCTACGATGAAAAAATTAGGCCAATATTCGTTTTTTTCGTTTTTCGCTGGAAATGGGGGAGCTTTTTAAAATTTAAAATAAACTTGATTTTGGTATAAAGGAATTTTCTTGTCAAATTTATAGTTCATAGATCTTAAATTTGCTGAGATCGACCCGTTCATATAGAAGGTCGGACGGACAGCAGACGAAAATGGCTCAATCGACTCGGATGTTGATACTGATCAAGAATATATATACTTTATGGGGTGATTCAATGGAAAAAATACTTATATTTCTATTCTGATTATCTGTGTCTACGATGAAAAATGAGGCCAATATTCGTTTTTTTCGTTTTTCGCTGGAAATGGGGGAGCTTTTTAAAATTTAAAATAAACTTGATTGTGGTATAAAGGAATTTTCTTGTCAAATTTATAGTTCATAGATCTTATAATTGCTGAGATCGACCCGTTCATATAGAAGGTCGGACGGACAGCAGACGAAAATGGCTCAATCGACTCGGATGTTGATACTGATCAAGAATATATATACTTTATGGGGTGATTCAATGGAAAAAATACTTATATTTCTATTCTGATTATCTGTGTCTACGATGAAAAATGAGGCCAATATTCGTTTTTTTCGTTTTTCGCTGGAAATGGGGGAGCTTTTTAAAATTTAAAATAAACTTGATTGTGGTATAAAGGAATTTTCTTGTCAAATTTATAGTTCATAGATCTTATAATTGCTGAGATCGACCCGTTCATATAGAAGGTCGGACGGACAGCAGACGAAAATGGCTCAATCGACTCGGATGTTGATACTGATGAAGAATATATATACTTTATGGGGTCATGCTTCCTTTTGCCCGTTACATACTTTTTGCACAAAACTAATATATCCCTGTACAGAGTGTAAAATGGCTACAGTCGACCGTAACCGGCAGTATAATACTCTGTAAAGGGTTCTATAATAAAAGTATTTTGATAAGTCTATTGATTCAAGTACATAACAAGTATTTAAAAATAATATTTTGAAACTCTCATTTCGCAAATGAAGTCTTTGCATACTTATAGGACGAAGATTTTGCATATGTGTACACACTCGAACAAAAGCTGAGTATTACGTCGCTTCATTTATTTCTGCATGTACTGCAGTCGTTCTCAGTCTCGCTCGCACACATGGCCTGCCCGTAAAGGCCAACGATTCAATGGAAAAAATACTTATATTCCTATTCTGATTATCTATCTTATTTATTAACCGATCATGATGAAACTTTCAGCATTGCTTCTTTATAATATTCTTTACGCATCTGATCAGTTAGAGGTGTCTACGATGAAAAATGAGGCCAATATTCGTTTTTTTCGTTTTGCGCTGGAAATGGGGGAGCTTTTTAAAATTTAAAATAAACTTGATTGTGGTATAAAGGAATTTTCTTGTCAAATTTATAGTTCATAGATCTTATAGACAGCAGACGAAAATGGCTCAATCGACTCGGATGTTGATACTGATCAAGAATATATATACTTTATGGGGTGATTCAATGGAAACAAGCGGATCAGTCGAGCGCGCGCGACAGTATAAAACCCTGTGCAGTTTTATAAATTAAGTATTTTGCTTATAATAGAAATAAGAACGTAGCAGGTGTTTATTAAAGAATACTCTTTTGAAACTCTCATTTAGCATATGATTTCTGCTTATTTCTTGCTTATAACAGCAAGCTTTCACATATGTATACATATTCAATCAAAGCTGAGTGTTACGACACTTAATTTACTTATGCTTGTGTCGTAGTAGTTCGCTATCTCGCTCGCACACATGTGCAAATATGGTAAGCAGACGCATGTATCACAGTCGTTCGCTGTCTCGCTCGCTCACATGTGCTGCCTGCTGCTCAACGATTCCGTGGAAAAAAAATAACTTTAATTTCTTTGCTGATTTTCTGTCTTATTTATAAACCGATCTTGATGAAACTTTCAGCGTTCCTTCTATATATCATTCTTAACGCACTTGTTAAGTTAGAAGTGCCTACGTTGAGAAATGTGGCCATAATACGTTTTTTTTGAATTGCGGGGGGTGGGGGGAAAGATATCGAAAATCTAACATAAACTCGATCTGGAGAGGGTATACAGGAACCTTCATGCCAAATTTGGTGTCCCTAGCTCTTATAGGTGCTGAGATCGACGCGTTCATACAGACAGACGGACAGACGGACAGACAGACGGACATGGCTCAATCGACTCGGCTATTGATACTGATTAAGAATATATATACTTTATAGGGTCGGAGATGCCTCCTTCTGCCTGTTACATACATTTGCACAAAATTATTATACCCTTTTTTGCCCATTTTTAATGGGCACAGGGTATAAAAATACTTATATTTCTATTCTGATTATCTGTGTCTACGATGAAAAATGAGGCCAATATTCGTTTTTTTCGTTTTTCGCTGGAAATGGGGGAGCTTTTTAAAATTTAAAATAAACTTGATTGTGGTATAAAGGAATTTTCTTGTCAAATTTATAGTTCATAGATCTTATAATTGCTGAGATCGACCCGTTCATATAGAAGGACGGACGGACAGCAGACGAAAATGGCTCAATCGACTCGGATGTTGATACTGATCAAGAATATATATACTTTATGGGGTGATTCAATGGAAAAAATACTTATATTTCTATTCTGATTATCTGTGTCTACGATGAAAAATGAGGAAAATATTCGTTTTTTCGTTATTCGCTGGAAATGGGGGAGCTTTTTAAAATTTAAAATAAACTTGATTGTGGTATAAAGGAATTTTCTTGTCAAATTTATAGTTCATAGATCTTATAATTGCTGAGATTGACCCGTTCATATAGAAGGACGGACGGACAGCAGTCGAAAATGGCTCAATCGACTCGGATGTTGATACTGATGAAGAATATATATTCTTTATGGGGTGATGCTTCCTTTTGCCCGTTACATACTTTTTGCACAAAACTAATATATCCCTGTACAGAGTGTAAAAAGGCTACAGTCGACCGTAATCGGCAGTATAATACTCTGTAAAGGGTACTATAATAAAAGTATTTTGATAAGTCTATTGATTCAAGTACATAACAAGTATTTAAAAAATAATATTTTGAAACTCTCATTTCGCAAATGAAGTCTTTGCATACTTATAGGACGAAGATTTTGCATATGTGTACACACTCGAACAAAAGCTGAGTATTACGTCGCTTCATTTATTTCTGCATGTACTGCAGTCGTTCTCAGTCTCGCTCGCACACATGGCCTGCCCGTAAAGGCCAACGATTCAATGGAAAAAATACTTATATTCCTATTCTGATTATCTATCTTATTTATTAACCGATCATGATGAAACTTTCAGCATTACTTCTTTATAATATTCTTTACGCATCTGATCAGTTAGAGGTGTCTACGATGAAAAATGAGGCCAATATTCGTTTTTTTCGTTTTGCGCTGGAAATGGGGGAGCTTTTTAAAATTTAAAATAAACTTGATTGTGGTATAAAGGAATTTTCTTGTCAAATTTATAGTTCATAGATCTTATAATTGCTGAGATCGACCCGTTCATATAGAAGGACGGACGGACAGCAGACGAAAATGGCTCAATCGACTCGGATGTTGATACTGATCAAGAATATATATACTTTATGGGGTGATTCAATGGAAAAAATACGTATATTTCTATTCTGATTATCTGTGTCTACGATGAAAAATGAGGAAAATATTCGTTTTTTTCGTTATTCGCTCGAAATGGGGGAGCTTTTTAAAATTTAAAATAAACTTGATTGTGGTATAAAGGAATTTTCTTGTCAAATTTATAGTTCATAGATCTTATAATTGCTGAGATTGACCCGTTCATATAGAAGGACGGACGGACAGCAGACGAAAATGGCTCAATCGACTCGGATGTTGATACTGATGAAGAATATATATTCTTTATGGGGTGATGCTTCCTTTTGCCCGTTACATACTTTTTGCACAAAACTAATATATCCCTGTACAGAGTGTAAAAAGGCTACAGTCGACCGTAATCGGCAGTATAATACTCTGTAAAGGGTACTATAATAAAAGTATTTTGATAAGTCTATTGATTCAAGTACATAACAAGTATTTAAAAAATAATATTTTGAAACTCTTATTTCGCAAATGAAATCTTTGCATACTTATAGGACGAAGATTTTGCATATGTGTACAAACTCGAACAAAAGCTGAGTATTACGTCGCTTCATTTATTTCTGCATGTACTGCAGTCGTTCTCAGTCTCGCTCGCACACATGGCCTGCCCGTAAAGCCCAACGATTCAATGGAAAAAATACTTATATTTCTATTCTGATAATCTGTCTTATTTATTAACCGATCATGATGAAACTTTCAGCATTGCTTCTTTATAATATTCTTTACGCATCTGATCAGTTAGAGGTGTCTACGATGAAAAAATGAGGCCAATATTCGTTTTTTTCGTTTTGCGCTGGAAATGGGGGAGCTTTTTTAAAATTTAAAATAAACTTGATTGTGGTATAAAGGAATTTTCTTGTCAAATTTATAGTTCATAGATCTTATAATTGCTGAGATCGACCCGTTCATATAGAAGGACGGACGGACAGCAGACGAAAATGGCTCAATCGACTCGGATTTTGATACTGATCAAGAATATATATACTTTATGGGGTGATTCAATGGGAAAAATACTTATATTTCTATTCTGATTATCTGTGTCTACGATGAAAAATGAGGCCAATATTCGTTTTTTTCGTTTTTCGTTGGAAATGGGGGGAGCTTTTTAAAATTTAAAATAAACTTGATTGTGGTATAAAGGAATTTTCTTGTCAAATTTATAGTTCATAGATCTTATAATTGCTGAGATCGACCCGTTCATATAGAAGGACGGATGGACAGCAGACGAAAATGGCTCAATCGACTCGGATGTTGATACTGATCAAGAATATATATACTTTATGGGGTGATTCAATGGAAAAAATACTTATATTTCTATTCTGATTATCTGTGTCTACGATGAAAAATGAGGCCAATATTCGTTTTTTTCGTTTTTCGCTGGAAATGGGGGAGCTTTTTAAAATTTAAAATAAACTTGATTGTGGTATAAAGGAATTTTCTTGTCAAATTTATAGTTCATAGATCTTATAATTGCTGAGATCGACCCGTTCATATAGAAGGTCGGACGGACAGCAGACGAAAATGGCTCAATCGACTCGGATGTTGATACTGATCAAGAATATATATACTTTATGGGGTGATTCAATGGAAAAAATACTTATATTTCTATTCTGATTATCTGTGTCTACAATGAAAAATGAGGCCAATATTCGTTTTTTTCGTTTTTCGCTGGAAATGGGGGGAGCTTTTTAAAATTTAAAATAAACTTGATTGTGGTATAAAGGAATTTTCTTGTCAAATTTATAGTTCATAGATCTTATAATTGCTGAGATCGACCCGTTCATATAGAAGGACGGACGGACAGCAGACGAAAATGGCTCAATCGACTCGGATGTTGATACTGATCAAGAATATATATACTTTATGGGGTGATTCAATGGAAAAAATACTTATATTTCAATTCTGATTATCTGTGTCTACGATGAAAAATGAGGCCAATATTCGTTTTTTTCGTTTTTCGCTGGAAATGGGGGAACTTTTTAAAATTTAAAATAAATTTGATTGTGGTATAAAGGAATTTTCTTGTCAAATTTATAGTTCATATATCTTATAATTGCTGAGATCGACCCGTTCATATAGAAGGTCGGACGGACAGCAGACGAAAATGGCTCAATCGACTCGGATGTTGATACTGATCAAGAATATATATACTTTATGGGGTGATTCAATGGAAAAAATACTTATATTTCTATTCTGATTATCTGTGTCTACGATGAAAAATGAGGCCAATATTCGTTTTTTTCGTTTTTCGCTGGAAATGGGGGAGCTTTTTAAAATTTAAAATAATCTTGATTGTGGTATAAAGGAATTTTCTTGTCAAATTTATAGTTCATAGATCTTATAATTGCTGAGATCGACCCGTTCATATAGAAGGACGGACGGACAGCAGTCGAAAATGGCTCAATCGACTCGGATGTTGATATTGATCAAGAATATATATACTTTATGGGGTGATGTTTCCTTTTGCCCGTTACATACTTTTTGCACAAAACTAATATATCCCTGTACAGAGTGTAAGAAGGCTACAGTCGACCGTAATCGGCAGTATAATACTCTGTAAAGGGTTCTATAATAAAAGTATTTTGATAAGTCTATTGATTCAAGTACATAACAAGTATTTAAAAAATAATATTTTGAAACTCTCATTTCGCAAATGAAGTCTTTGCATACTTATAGGACGAAGATTTTGCATATGTGTACACACTCGAACAAAAGCTGAGTATCACGTCGCTTCATTTATTTCTGCATGTACTGCAGTCGTTCTCAGTCTCGCTCGCACACATGGCCTGCCCGTAAAGCCCAACGATTCAATGGAAAAAATACTTATATTTCTATTCTGATTATCTATCTTATTTATTAACCGATCATGATGAAACTTTCAGCTTCTTTATAATATTCTTTACGCATCTGATCAGTTAGAAGTGTCTACGATGAAAAATGAGGCCAATATTCGTTTTTTTCGTTTTGCGCTGGAAATGGGGGAGCTTTTTAAAATTTAAAAGAAACTTGATTGTGGTATAAAGGAATTTTCTTGTCAAATTTATAGTTCATAGATCTTATAATTGCTGAGATCGACCCGTTCATATAGAAGGACGGACGGACAGCAGACGAAAATGGCTCAATCGACTCGGATGTTGATACTGATCAAGAATATATATACTTTATGGGGTGATTCAATGGAAAAAATACTTATATTTCAATTCTGATTATCTGTGTCTACGATGAAAAATGAGGCCAATATTCGTTTTTTTTCGTTTTTCGATGGAAATGGGGGAGCTTTTTAAAATTTAAAATAAATTTGATTGTGGTATAAAGGAATTTTCTTGTGAAATTTATAGTTCATAGATCTTATAATTGCTGAGATCGACCCGTTCATATAGAAGGACGGACGGACAGCAGTCGAAAATGGCTCAATCGACTCGGATGTTGATATTGATCAAGAATATATATACTTTATGGGGTGATGTTTCCTTTTGCCCGTTACATACTTTTTGCACAAAACTAATATATCCCTGTACAGAGTGTAAGAAGGCTACAGTCGACCGTAATCGGCAGTATAATACTCTGTAAAGGGTTCTATAATAAAAGTATTTTGATAAGTCTATTGATTCAAGTACATAACAAGTATTTAAAAAATAATATTTTGAAACTCTCATTTCGCAAATGAAGTCTTTGCATACTTATAGGACGAAGATTTTGCATATGTGTACACACTCGAACAAAAGCTGAGTATTACGTCGCTTCATTTATTTCTGCATGTACTGCAGTCGTTCTCAGTCTCGCTCGCACACATGGCCTGCCCGTAAAGGCCAACGATTCAATGGAAAAAATACTTATATTTCTATTCTGATTATCTATCTTATTTATTAACCGATCATGATGAAACTTTCAGCATTGCTTCTTTATAATATTCTTTACGCATCTGATCAGTTAGAAGTGTCTACGATGAAAAATGAGGCCAATATTCGTTTTTTTCGTTTTGCGCTGGAAATGGGGGAGCTTTTTAAAATTTAAAATAAACTTGATTGTGGTATAAAGGAATTTTCTTGTCAAATTTATAGTTCATAGATCTTATAATTGCTGAGATCGACCCGTTCATATAGAAGGACGGACGGACAGCAGACGAAAATGGCTCAATCGACTCGGATGTTGATACTGATCAAGAATATATATACTTTATGGGGTGATTCAATGGAAAAAATACTTATATTTCAATTCTGATTATCTGTGTCTACGATGAAAAATGAGGCCAATATTCGTTTTTTTCGTTTTTCGCTGGAAATGGGGGAACTTTTTAAAATTTAAAATAAATTTGATTGTGGTATAAAGGAATTTTCTTGTCAAATTTATAGTTCATATATCTTATAATTGCTGAGATCGACCCGTTCATATAGAAGGTCGGACGGACAGCAGACGAAAATGGCTCAATCGACTCGGATGTTGATACTGATCAAGAATATATATACTTTATGGGGTGATTCAATGGAAAAAATACTTATATTTCAATTCTGATTATCTGTGTCTACGATGAAAAATGAGGCCAATATTCGTTTTTTTCGTTTTTCGCTGGAAATGGGGGAGCTTTTTAAAATTTAAAATAAATTTGATTGTGGTATAAAGGAATTTTCTTGTGAAATTTATAGTTCATAGATCTTATAATTGCTGAGATCGACCCGTTCATATAGAAGGACGGACGGACAGCAGTCGAAAATGGCTCAATCGACTCGGATGTTGATATTGATCAAGAATATATATACTTTATGGGGTGATGTTTCCTTTTGCCCGTTACATACTTTTTGCACAAAACTAATATATCCCTGTACAGAGTGTAAGAAGGCTACAGTCGACCGTAATCGGCAGTATAATACTCTGTAAAGGGTTCTATAATAAAAGTATTTTGATAAGTCTATTGATTCAAGTACATAACAAGTATTTAAAAAATAATATTTTGAAACTCTCATTTCGCAAATGAAGTCTTTGCATACTTATAGGACGAAGATTTTGCATATGTGTACACACTCGAACAAAAGCTGAGTATTACGTCGCTTCATTTATTTCTGCATGTACTGCAGTCGTTCTCAGTCTCGCTCGCACACATGGCCTGCCCGTAAAGGCCAACGATTCAATGGAAAAAATACTTATATTTCTATTCTGATTATCTATCTTATTTATTAACCGATCATGATAAAACTTTCAGCATTGCTTCTTTATAATATTCTTTACGCATCTGATCAGTTAGAAGTGTCTACGATGAAAAATGAGGCCAATATTCGTTTTTTTCGTTTTGCGCTGGAAATGGGGGAGCTTTTTAAAATTTAAAATAAACTTGATTGTGGTATAAAGGAATTTTCTTGTCAAATTTATAGTTCATAGATCTTATAATTGCTGAGATCGACCCGTTCATATAGAAGGACGGACGGACAGCAGACGAAAATGGCTCAATCGACTCGGATGTTGATACTGATCAAGAATATATATACTTTATGGGGTGATTCAATGGAAAAAATACTTATATTTCAATTCTGATTATCTGTGTCTACGATGAAAAATGAGGCCAATATTCGTTTTTTTCGTTTTTCGCTGGAAATGGGGGAACTTTTTAAAATTTAAAATAAATTTGATTGTGGTATAAAGGAATTTTCTTGTCAAATTTATAGTTCATATATCTTATAATTGCTGAGATCGACCCGTTCATATAGAAGGTCGGACGGACAGCAGACGAAAATGGCTCAATCGACTCGGATGTTGATACTGATCAAGAATATATATACTTTATGGGGTGATTCAATGGAAAAAATACTTATATTTCTATTCTGATTATCTGTGTCTACGATGAAAAATGAGGCCAATATTCGTTTTTTTCGTTTTTCGCTGGAAATGGGGGAGCTTTTTAAAATTTAAAATAAACTTGATTGTGGTATAAAGGAATTTTCTTGTCAAATTTATAGTTCATAGATCTTATAATTGCTGAGATCGACCCGTTCATATAGAAGGACGGACGGACAGCAGTCGAAAATGGCTCAATCGACTCGGATGTTGATATTGATCAAGAATATATATACTTTATGGGGTGATGTTTCCTTTTGCCCGTTACATACTTTTTGCACAAAACTAATATATCCCTGTACAGAGTGTAAGAAGGTTACAGTCGACCGTAATCGGCAGTATAATACTCTGTAAAGGGTTCTATAATAAAAGTATTTTGATAAGTCTATTGATTCAAGTACATAACAAGTATTTAAAAAATAATATTTTGAAACTCTCATTTCGCAAATGAAGTCTTTGCATACTTATAGGACGAAGATTTTGCATATGTGTACACACTCGAACAAAAGCTGAGTATTACGTCGCTTCATTTATTTCTGCATGTACTGCAGTCGTTCTCAGTCTCGCTCGCACACATGGCCTGCCCGTAAAGGCCAACGATTCAATGGAAAAAATACTTATATTTCTATTCTGATTATCTATCTTATTTATTAACCGATCATGATGAAACTTTCAGCATTGCTTCTTTATAATATTCTTTACGCATCTGATCAGTTAGAAGTGTCTACGATGAAAAATGAGGCCAATATTCGTTTTTTTCGTTTTGCGCTGGAAATGGGGGAGCTTTTTAAAATTTAAAATAAACTTGATTGTGGTATAAAGGAATTTTCTTGTCAAATTTATAGTTCATAGATCTTATAATTGCTGAGATCGACCCGTTCATATAGAAGGACGGACGGACAGCAGACGAAAATGGCTCAATCGACTCGGATGTTGATACTGATCAAGAATATATATACTTTATGGGGGGAATAAAAAGAAAAAATATTTTTTTTTTTTTTTTTTTTTTTTTTTACGATGAAAGCTTTTTTATTTTAAATTTAAAATTTGATTTTTTAATTTTTTTTATTTTTAACATATAAGCACACAGGACAAAATCAATCGACTCTCGGATGTTGATACTGATCAAGAATATATATACTTTATGGGGTGATTCAATGGAAAAAATACTTATATTTCAATTCTGATTATCTGTGTCTACGATGAAAAATGAGGCCAATATTCGTTTTTTTCGTTTTTCGCTGGAAATGGGGGAACTTTTTAAAATTTAAAATAAATTTGATTGTGGTATAAAGGAATTTTCTTGTCAAATTTATAGTTCATATATCTTATAATTGCTGAGATCGACCCGTTCATATAGAAGGTCGGACGGACAGCAGACGAAAATGGCTCAATCGACTCGGATGTTGATACTGATCAAGAATATATATACTTTATGGGGTGATTCAATGGAAAAAATACTAATATTTCTATTCTGATTATCTGTGTCTACGATGAAAAATGAGGCCAATATTCGTTTTTTTCGTTTTTCGCTGGAAATGGGGGAGCTTTTTAAAATTTAAAATAAACTTGATTGTGGTATAAAGGAATTTTCTTGTCAAATTTATAGTTCATAGATCTTATAATTGCTGAGATCGACCCGTTCATATAGAAGGACGGACGGACAGCAGTCGAAAATGGCTCAATCGACTCGGATGTTGATATTGATCAAGAATATATATACTTTATGGGGTGATGTTTCCTTTTGCCCGTTACATACTTTTTGCACAAAACTAATATATCCCTGTACAGAGTGTAAGAAGGTTACAGTCGACCGTAATCGGCAGTATAATACTCTGTAAAGGGTTCTATAATAAAAGTATTTTGATAAGTCTATTGATTCAAGTACATAACAAGTATTTAAAAAATAATATTTTGAAACTCTCATTTCGCAAATGAAGTCTTTGCATACTTATAGGACGAAGATTTTGCATATGTGTACACACTCGAACAAAAGCTGAGTATTACGTCGCTTCATTTATTTCTGCATGTACTGCAGTCGTTCTCAGTCTCGCTCGCACACATGGCCTGCCCGTAAAGGCCAACGATTCAATGGAAAAAATACTTATATTTCTATTCTGATTATCTATCTTATTTATTAACCGATCATGATGAAACTTTCAGCATTGCTTCTTTATAATATTCTTTACGCATCTGATCAGTTAGAAGTGTCTACGATGAAAAATGAGGCCAATATTCGTTTTTTTCGTTTTGCGCTGGAAATGGGGGAGCTTTTTAAAATTTAAAATAAACTTGATTGTGGTATAAAGGAATTTTCTTGTCAAATTTATAGTTCATAGATCTTATAATTGCTGAGATCGACCCGTTCATATAGAAGGACGGACGGACAGCAGACGAAAATGGCTCAATCGACTCGGATGTTGATACTGATCAAGAATATATATACTTTATGGGGTGATTCAATGGAAAAAATACTTATATTTCAATTCTGATTATCTGTGTCTACGATGAAAAATGAGGCCAATATTCGTTTTTTTCGTTTTGCGCTGGAAATGGGGGAGCTTTTTTAAAATTTAAAATAAACTTGATTGTGGTATAAAGGAATTTTCTTGTCAAATTTATAGTTCATAGATCTTATAATTGCTGAGATCGACCCGTTCATATAGAAGGACGGACGGACAGCAGACGAAAATGGCTCAATCGACTCGGATGTTGATACTGATCAAGAATATATATACTTTATGGGGTGATTCAATGGAAAAAATACTTATATTTCAATTCTGATTATCTGTGTCTACGATGAAAAATGAGGCCAATATTCGTTTTTTTCGTTTTTCGCTGGAAATGGGGGAACTTTTTAAAATTTAAAATAAATTTGATTGTGGTATAAAGGAATTTTCTTGTCAAATTTATAGTTCATAGATCTTATAATTGCTGAGATCGACCCGTTCATATAGAAGGTCGGACGGACAGCAGACGAAAATGGCTCAATCGACTCGGATGTTGATACTGATCAAGAATATATATACTTTATGGGGTGATTCAATGGAAAAAATACTTATATTTCAATTCTGATTATCTGTGTCTACGATGAAAAATGAGGCCAATATTCGTTTTTTTCGTTTTTCGCTGGAAATGGGGGAGCTTTTTAAAATTTAAAATAAACTTGATTGTGGTATAAAGGAATTTTCTTGTCAAATTTATAGTTCATAGATCTTATAATTGCTGAGATCGACCCGTTCATATAGAAGGACGGACGGACAGCAGTCGAAAATGGCTCAATCGACTCGGATGTTGATATTGATCAAGAATATATATACTTTATGGGGTGATGTTTCCTTTTGCCCGTTACATACTTTTTTGCACAAAACTAATATATCCCTGTACAGAGTGTAAGAAGGCTACAGTCGACCGTAATCGGCAGTATAATACTCTGTAAAGGGTTCTATAATAAAAGTATTTTGATAAGTCTATTGATTCAAGTACATAACAAGTATTTAAAAAATAATATTTTGAAACTCTCATTTCGCAAATGAAGTCTTTGCATACTTATAGGACGAAGATTTTGCATATGTGTACACACTCGAACAAAAGCTGAGTATTACGTCGCTTCATTTATTTCTGCATGTACTGCAGTCGTTCTCAGTCTCGCTCGCACACATGGCCTGCCCGTAAAGGCCAACGATTCAATGGAAAAAATACTTATATTTCTATTCTGATTATCTATCTTATTTATTAACCGATCATGATGAAACTTTCAGCATTGCTTCTTTATAATATTCTTTACGCATCTGATCAGTTAGAAGTGTCTACGATGAAAAATGAGGCCAATATTCGTTTTTTTCGTTTTGCGCTGGAAATGGGGGAGCTTTTTAAAATTTAAAATAAACTTGATTGTGGTATAAAGGAATTTTCTTGTCAAATTTATAGTTCATAGATCTTATAATTGCTGAGATCGACCCGTTCATATAGAAGGACGGACGGACAGCAGACGAAAATGGCTCAATCGACTCGGATGTTGATACTGATCAAGAATATATATACTTTATGGGGTGATTCAATGGAAAAAATACTTATATTTCAATTCTGATTATCTGTGTCTACGATGAAAAATGAGGCCAATATTCGTTTTTTTCGTTTTTCGCTGGAAATGGGGGAGCTTTTTAAAATTTAAAATAAATTTGATTGTGGTATAAAGGAATTTTCTTGTCAAATTTATAGTTCATATATCTTATAATTGCTGAGATCGACCCGTTCATATAGAAGGTCGGACGGACAGCAGACGAAAATGGCTCAATCGACTCGGATGTTGATACTGATCAAGAATATATATACTTTATGGGGTGATTCAATGGAAAAAATACTTATATTTCTATTCTGATTATCTGTGTCTACGATGAAAAATGAGGCCAATATTCGTTTTTTTCGTTTTTCGCTGGAAATGGGGGAGCTTTTTAAAATTTAAAATAAACTTGATTGTGGTATAAAGGAATTTTCTTGTCAAATTTATAGTTCATAGATCTTATAATTGCTGAGATCGACCCGTTCATATAGAAGGACGGACGGACAGCAGACGAAAATGGCTCAATCGACTCGGATGTTGATATTGATCAAGAATATATATACTTTATGGGGTGATGTTTCCTTTTGCCCGTTACATACTTTTTGCACAAAACTAATATATCCCTGTACAGAGTGTAAAAAGGCTACAGTCGACCGTAATCGGCAGTATAATACTCTGTAAAGGGTTCTATAATAAAAGTATTTTGATAAGTCTATTGATTCAAGTACATAACAAGTATTTAAAAAATAATATTTTGAAACTCTCATTTCGCAAATGAAGTCTTTGCATACTTATAGGACGAAGATTTTGCATATGTGTACACACTCGAACAAAAGCTGAGTATTACGTCGCTTCATTTATTTCTGCATGTACTGCAGTCGTTCTCAGTCTCGCTCGCACACATGGCCTGCCCGTAAAGGCCAACGATTCAATGGAAAAAATACTTATATTTCTATTCTGATTATCTATCTTATTTATTAACCGATCATGATGAAACTTTCAGCATTGCTTCTTTATAATATTCTTTACGCATCTGATCAGTTAGAAGTGTCTACGATGAAAAATGAGGCCAATATTCGTTTTTTTCGTTTTGCGCTGGAAATGGGGGAGCTTTTTAAAATTTAAAATAAACTTGATTGTGGTATAAAGGAATTTTCTTGTCAAATTTATAGTTCATAGATCTTATAATTGCTGAGATCGACCCGTTCATATAGAAGGACGGACGGACAGCAGACGAAAATGGCTCAATCGACTCGGATGTTGATACTGATCAAGAATATATATACTTTATGGGGTGATTCAATGGAAAAAATACTTATATTTCAATTCTGATTATCTGTGTCTACGATGAAAAATGAGGCCAATATTCGTTTTTTTCGTTTTTCGCTGGAAATGGGGGAGCTTTTTTAAAATTTAAAATAAATTTGATTGTGGTATAAAGGAATTTTCTTGTCAAATTTATAGTTCATAGATCTTATAATTGCTGAGATCGACCCGTTCATATAGAAGGACGGACGGACAGCAGACGAAAATGGCTCAATCGACTCGGATGTTGATACTGATCAAGAATATATATACTTTATGGGGTGATTCAATGGAAAAAATACTTATATTTCAATTCTGATTATCTGTGTCTACGATGAAAAATGAGGCCAATATTCGTTTTTTTTCGTTTTTCGCTGGAAATGGGGGAGCTTTTTAAAATTTAAAATAAACTTGATTGTGGTATAAAGGAATTTTCTTGTCAAATTTATAGTTCATAGATCTTATAATTGCTGAGATCGACCCGTTCATATAGAAGGACGGACGGACAGCAGACGAAAATGGCTCAATCGACTCGGATGTTGATACTGATCAAGAATATATATACTTTATGGGGTGATTCAATGGAAAAAATACTTATATTTCAATTCTGATTATCTGTGTCTACGATGAAAAATGAGGCCAATATTCGTTTTTTTTCGTTTTTCGCTGGAAATGGGGGAACTTTTTAAAATTTAAAATAAACTTGATTGTGGTATAAAGGAATTTTCTTGTCAAATTTATAGTTCATAGATCTTATAATTGCTGAGATCGACCCGTTCTTATAGAAGGTCGGACGGACAGCAGACGAAAATGGCTCAATCGACTCGGATGTTGATACTGATCAAGAATATATATACTTTATGGGGTGATTCAATGGAAAAAATACTAATATTTCTATTCTGATTATCTGTGTCTACGATGAAAAATGAGGCCAATATTCGTTTTTTTCGTTTTCGCTGGAAATGGGGGAGCTTTTTTAAAATTTAAAATAAACTTGATTGTGGTATAAAGGAATTTTCTTGTCAAATTTATAGTTCATAGATCTTATAATTGCTGAGATCGACCCGTTCATATAGAAGGACGGACGGACAGCAGACGAAAATGGCTCAATCGACTCGGATGTTGATATTGATCAAGAATATATATACTTTATGGGGTGATGTTTCCTTTTGCCCGTTACATACTTTTTGCACAAAACTAATATATCCCTGTACAGAGTGTAAGAAGGTTACAGTCGACCGTAA
>JAEIFK010000032.1:0-5000 GCA_018901825.1 Drosophila funebris
AATGAAGCGACATAATACTCAGCTTTTGTTCGAGTGTGTATACATATGTAAAAGCTTGGTGCTATAAGTATGCAAAGACTTCATATGCGAAATGAGAGTTTCAAAAGATTATTCTTTAAATACTTGTTACTTACTTGCTTCTATTAAATCAATAGACTTCTCAAAAAATTTTTTTTTTAAACCCCTTTTAAAAATTTTTTTTTTGCGGGGGGGGGGAAAAAAAATTTTTTTATTATTTTTAAAAAGAAATATTTATTTTTTTTAAAAAAAAATGTTACAGGCAGAAGGAGGCATCACCCAATAAAGTTTATATATTCTTGATCAGTATCAACATCCGAGTCGATTGAGCCATTTTCGTCTGCCTGTCCGTCCGTCTGTCCGTCCGTCCGTCTGTCCGTCCGTCGTCCGTCCGTCCGTCCGTCTATATGAACGGGTCGATCTCAGCAACTATAAGAGCTAGAGACTATAAATTTGACAAGAAAATTCCTTTATACCATCCACAGATCAAGTTTATATTCAATTTTGGATAGCTCCCCCATTTCCATCGCAAATCGAAAAAAAACCAATATTGGCCACATTTTTCAACGTAGACACCTCTAACTGATCAGATGCGTAAAGAATATTATATAGAAGGAATGCTGAAAGTTTCATCAAGATCGGTTAATAAATAAGACAGATAATCAGAATAGAAATATAAGTATTTTTTCCATTGAATCGTTGGGCTTTACGGGCAGCCCATGTGTGCGAGCGAGACAGAGAACGACTGCAGTACATGCAGAAGTAAATGAAGCGACGTAATACTCAGCTTTTGTTCGAGTGTGTATACATATGCAAAAGCTTGGTGCTATAAGTATGCAAAGACTTCATATGCGAAATGAGAGTTTCAAAAGATTATTCTTTAAATACTTGTTACTTACTTGCTTCTATTAAATCAAAAGACTTCTCAAAAAACTTTTATTATAGAACCCTTTACAGAATATTATATTGCCGGTGGCGGTGGACTGTAGCGTTTTTATACTCTGTACAGGGATATATTACTTTTCTGCAAAAAGTATGTTACAGGCAGAAGGAGGCATCACCCCATAAAGTTTATATATTCTTGATCAGTATCAACATCCGAGTCGATTGAGCCATTTTCGTTTCCGTCCGTCCGTCTGTCTCGTCCGTCCGTCTGTCCGTCCGTCTGTCCGTCCGTCCGTCCGTCCGTCCGTCTATATGAACGGGTCGATCTCAGCAACTATAAGAGCTAGAGACTATAAATTTGACAAGAAAATTCCTTTATACCATCCACAGATCAAGTTTATATTCAATTTTGGATAGCTCCCCCATTTCCATCGCAAATCGAAAAAAAACCAATATTGGCCACATTTTTCAACGTAGACACCTCTAACTGATCAGATGCGTAAAGAATATTATATAGAAGGAATGCTGAAAGTTTCATCAAGATCGGTTAATAAATAAGACAGATAATCAGAATAGAAATATAAGTATTTTTTCCATTGAATCGTTGGGCTTTACGGGCAGCCCATGTGTGCGAGCGAGACAGAGAACGACTGCAGTACATGCAGAAGTAAATGAAGCGACATAATACTCAGCTTTTGTTCGAGTGTGTATACATATGCAAAAGCTTGGTGCTATAAGTATGCAAAGACTTCATATGCGAAATGAGAGTTTCAAAAGATTATTCTTTAAATACTTGTTACTTACTTGCTTCTATTAAATCAATAGACTTCTCAAAAAACTTTTATTATAGAACCCTTTACAGAATATTATATTGCCGGTGGCGGTGGACTGTAGCGTTTTTATACTCTGTACAGGGATATATTACTTTTGTGCAAAAAGTATGTTACAGGCAGAAGGAGGCATCACCCCATAAAGTTTATATATTCTTGATCAGTATCAACATCCGAGTCGATTGAGCCATTTTCGTCTGCCTGTCCGTCCGTCGGTCTGTCCGTCCGTCCGTCCGTCTGTCCGTCCGTCCGTCCGTCTATATGAACGGGTCGATCTCCTTGATCTCAGCAACTATAAGAGCTAGAGACTATAAATTTGACAAGAAAATTCCTTTATACCATCCACAGATCAAGTTTATATTCAATTTTGGATAGCTCCCCCATTTCCATCGCAAATCGAAAAAAACCAATATTGGCCACATTTTTCAACGTAGACACCTCTAACTGATCAGATGCGTAAAGAATATTATATAGAAGGAATGCTGAAAGTTTCATCAAGATCGGTTAATAAATAAGACAGATAATCAGAATAGAAATATAAGTATTTTTTCCATTGAATCGTTGGGCTTTACGGGCAGCCCATGTGTGCGAGCGAGACAGAGAACGACTGCAGTACATGCAGAAGTAAATGAAGCGACGTAATACTCAGCTTTTGTTCGAGTGTGTATACATATGCAAAAGCTTGGTGCTATAAGTATGCAAAGACTTCATATGCGAAATGAGAGTTTCAAAAGATTATTCTTTAAATACTTGTTACTTACTTGCTTCTATTAAATCAAAAGACTTCTCAAAAAACTTTTATTATAGAACCCTTTACAGAATATTATATTGCCGGTGGCGGTGGACTGTAGCGTTTTTATACTCTGTACAGGGATATATTACTTTTCTGCAAAAAGTATGTTACAGGCAGAAGGAGGCATCACCCCATAAAGTTTATATATTCTTGATCAGTATCAACATCCGAGTCGATTGAGCCATTTTCGTCTGCCTGTCCGTCCGTCGGTCTGTCCGTCTGTCCGTCCGTCCGTCCGTCTCGTCCGTCCGTCCGTCTATATGAACGGGTCGATCTCAGCAACTATAAGAGCTAGAGACTATAAATTTGACAAGAAAATTCCTTTATACCATCCACAGATCAAGTTTATATTCAATTTTGGATAGCTCCCCCATTTCCATCGCAAATCGAAAAAAACCAATATTGGCAACATTTTTCAACGTAGACACCTCTAACTGATCAGATGCGTAAAGAATATTATATAGAAGGAATGCTGAAAGTTTCATCAAGATCGGTTAATAAATAAGACAGATAATCAGAATAGAAATATAAGTATTTTTTCCATTGAATCGTTGGGCTTTACGGGCAGCCCATGTGTGCGAGCGAGACAGAGAACGACTGCAGTACATGCAGAAGTAAATGAAGCGACATAATACTCAGCTTTTGTTCGAGTGTGTATACATATGTAAAAGCTTGGTGCTATAAGTATGCAAAGACTTCATATGCGAAATGAGAGTTTCAAAAGATTATTCTTTAAATACTTGTTACTTACTTGCTTCTATTAAATCAATAGACTTCTCAAAAAACTTTTATTATAGAACCCTTTACAGAATATTATATTGCCGGTGGCGGTGGACTGTAGCGTTTTTATACTCTGTACAGGGATATATTACTTTTCTGCAAAAAGTATGTTACAGGCAGAAGGAGGCATCACCCCATAAAGTTTATATATTCTTGATCAGTATCAACATCCGAGTCGATTGAGCCATTTTCGTCTGCCTGTCCGTCTGTCCGTCGTCTGTCCGTCTGTCCGTCCGTCTGTCCGTCCGTCCGTCCGTCCGTCCGTCCGTCTATATGAACGGGTCGATCTCAGCAACTATAAGAGCTAGAGACTATAAATTTGACAAGAAAATTCCTTTATACCATCCACAGATCAAGTTTATATTCAATTTTGGATAGCTCCCCCATTTCCATCGCAAATCGAAAAAAACCAATATTGGCCACATTTTTCAACGTAGACACCTCTAACTGATCAGATGCGTAAAGAATATTATATAGAAGGAATGCTGAAAGTTTCATCAAGATCGGTTAATAAATAAGACAGATAATCAGAATAGAAATATAAGTATTTTTTCCATTGAATCGTTGGGCTTTACGGGCAGCCCATGTGTGCGAGCGAGACAGAGAACGACTGCAGTACATGCAGAAGTAAATGAAGCGACGTAATACTCAGCTTTTGTTCGAGTGTGTATACATATGCAAAAGCTTGGTGCTATAAGTATGCAAAGACTTCATATGCGAAATGAGAGTTTCAAAAGATTATTCTTTAAATACTTGTTACTTACTTGCTTCTATTAAATCAAAAGACTTCTCAAAAAACTTTTATTATAGAACCCTTTACAGAATATTATATTGCCGGTGGCGGTGGACTGTAGCGTTTTTATACTCTGTACAGGGATATATTACTTTTGTGCAAAAAGTATGTTACAGGCAGAAGGAGGCATCACCCCATAAAGTTTATATATTCTTGATCAGTATCAACATCCGAGTCGATTGAGCCATTTTCGTCTGCTCTGTCCGTCCGTCCGTCCCTTGTCCGTCCTTGTCCGTCCGGGTCTATATGAACGGGTCGATCTCAGCAACTATAAGAGCTAGAGACTTATAAATTTGACAAGAAAATTCCTTTATACCATCCACAGATCAAGTTTATATTCAATTTTGGATAGCTCCCCCATTTCCATCGCAAATCGAAAAAAACCAATATTGGCCACATTTTTCAACGTAGACACCTCTAACTGATCAGATGCGTAAAGAATATTATATAGAAGGAATGCTGAAAGTTTCATCAAGATCGGTTAATAAATAAGACAGATAATCAGAATATAAATATAAGTAATTTTTCCATTGAATCGTTGGGCTTTACGGGCAGCCCATGTGTGCGAGCGAGACAGAGAACGACTGCAGTACATGCAGAAGTAAATGAAGCGACATAATACTCAGCTTTTGTTCGAGTGTGTATACATATGTAAAAGCTTGGTGCTATAAGTATGCAAAGACTTCATATGCGAAATGAGAGTTTCAAAAGATTATTCTTTAAATACTTGTTACTTACTTGCTTCTATTAAATCAATAGACTTCTCAAAAAACTTTTATTATAGAACCCTTTACAGAATATTATATTGCCGGTGGCGGTGGACTGTAGCGTTTTTATACTCTGTACAGGGATATATTACTTTTCTGCAAAAAGTATGTTACAGGCAGAAGGAGGCATCACC
>JAEIFK010000032.1:12500-15000 GCA_018901825.1 Drosophila funebris
TATAGAAGGAATGCTGAAAGTTTCATCAAGATCGGTTAATAAATAAGACAGATAATCAGAATAGAAATATAAGTATTTTTTCCATTGAATCGTTGGGCTTTACGGGCAGCCCATGTGTGCGAGCGAGACAGAGAACGACTGCAGTACATGCAGAAGTAAATGAAGCGACATAATACTCAGCTTTTGTTCGAGTGTGTATACATATGTAAAAGCTTGGTGCTATAAGTATGCAAAGACTTCATATGCGAAATGAGAGTTTCAAAAGATTATTCTTTAAATACTTGTTACTTACTTGCTTCTATTAAATCAATAGACTTCTCAAAAAACTTTTATTATAGAACCCTTTACAGAATATTATATTGCCGGTGGCGGTGGACTGTAGCGTTTTTATACTCTGTACAGGGATATATTACTTTTCTGCAAAAAGTATGTTACAGGCAGAAGGAGGCATCACCCATAAAGTTTATATATTCTTGATCAGTATCAACATCCGAGTCGATTGAGCCATTTTCGTCTGCCTGTCCGTCCGTCGTCTGTCCGTCTGTCCGTCCGTCTGTCCGTCCGTCGGTCCGTCCGTCCGTCCGTCTATATGAACGGGTCGATCTCAGCAACTATAAGAGCTAGAGACTATAAATTTGACAAGAAAATTCCTTTATACCATCCACAGATCAAGTTTATATTCAATTTTGGATAGCTCCCCCATTTCCATCGCAAATCGAAAAAAACCAATATTGGCCACATTTTTCAACGTAGACACCTCTAACTGATCATATGCGTAAAGAATATTATATAGAAGGAATGCTGAAAGTTTCATCAAGATCGGTTAATAAATAAGACAGATAATCAGAATAGAAATATAAGTATTTTTTCCATTGAATCGTTGGGCTTTACGGGCAGCCCATGTGTGCGAGCGAGACAGAGAACGACTGCAGTACATGCAGAAGTAAATGAAGCGACGTAATACTCAGCTTTTGTTCGAGTGTGTATACATATGCAAAAGCTTGGTGCTATAAGTATGCAAAGACTTCATATGCGAAATGAGAGTTTCAAAAGATTATTCTTTAAATACTTGTTACTTACTTGCTTCTATTAAATCAAAAGACTTATCAAAAAACTTTTATTATAGAACCCTTTACAGAGTATTATATTGCCGGTGGCGGTGGACTGTAGCGTTTTTATACTCTGTACAGGGATATATTACTTTTCTGCAAAAAGTATGTTACAGGCAGAAGGAGGCATCACCCATAAAGTTTATATATTCTTGATCAGTATCAACATCCGAGTCGATTGAGCCATTTTCGTTCCTGTCCGTCCGTCCGTCGGTCCTGTCGTCCGTCCGTCCGTCCGTCCGTCCGTCCGTCCGTCCGTCCGTCTATATGAACGGGTCGATCTCAGCAACTATAAGAGCTAGAGACTATAAATTTGACAAGAAAATTCCTTTATACCATCCACAGATCAAGTTTATATTCAATTTTGGATAGCTCCCCCATTTCCATCGCAAATCGAAAAAAACCAATATTGGCCACATTTTTCAACGTAGACACCTCTAACTGATCAGATGCGTAAAGAATATTATATAGAAGGAATGCTGAAAGTTTCATCAAGATCGGTTAATAAATAAGACAGATAATCAGAATAGAAATATAAGTATTTTTTCCATTGAATCGTTGGGCTTTACGGGCAGCCCATGTGTGCGAGCGAGACAGAGAACGACTGCAGTACATGCAGAAGTAAATGAAGCGACGTAATACTCAGCTTTTGTTCGAGTGTGTATACATATGCAAAAGCTTGGTGCTATAAGTATGCAAAGACTTCATATGCGAAATGAGAGTTTCAAAAGATTATTCTTTAAATACTTGTTACTTACTTGCTTCTATTAAATCAAAAGACTTCTCAAAAAACTTTTATTATAGAACCCTTTACAGAATATTATATTGCCGGTGGCGGTGGACTGTAGCGTTTTTATACTCTGTACAGGGATATATTACTTTTCTGCAAAAAGTATGTTACAGGCAGAAGGAGGCATCACCCATAAAGTTTATATATTCTTGATCAGTATCAACATCCGAGTCGATTGAGCCATTTTCGTCTGCCTGTCCGTCCGTCCGTCTGTCCGTCTGTCCGTCCGTCTGTCCGTCCGTCCGTCCGTCCGTCCGTCTATATGAACGGGTCGATCTCAGCAACTATAAGAGCTAGAGACTATAAATTTGACAAGAAAATTCCTTTATACCATCCACAGATCAAGTTTATATTCAATTTTGGATAGCTCCCCCATTTCCATCGCAAATCGAAAAAAACCAATATTGGCCACATTTTTCAACGTAGACACCTCTAACTGATCATATGCGTAAAGAATATTATATAGAAGGAATGCTGAAAGTTTCATCAAGATCGGTTAATAAATAAGACAGATAATCAGAATAGAAATATAAGTATTTTTTCCATTGAATCGTTGGGCTTTACGGGCAGCCCATGTGTGCGAGCAAGACAGAGAACGACT
>JAEIFK010000032.1:25000-29905 GCA_018901825.1 Drosophila funebris
TTTGGATAGCTCCCCCATTTCCATCGCAAATCGAAAAAAACCAATATTGGCCACATTTTTCAACGTAGACACCTCTAACTGATCATATGCGTAAAGAATATTATATAGAAGGAATGCTGAAAGTTTCATCAAGATCGGTTAATAAATAAGACAGATAATCAGAATAGAATTATAAGTATTTTTTCCATTGAATCGTTGGGCTTTACGGGCAGCCCATGTGTGCGAGCAAGACAGAGAACGACTGCAGTACATGCAGAAGTAAATGAAGCGACGTAATACTCAGCTTTTGTTCGAGTGTGTATACATATGCAAAAGCTTGGTGCTATAAGTATGCAAAGACTTCATATGCGAAATGAGAGTTTCAAAAGATTATTCTTTAAATACTTGTTACTTACTTGCTTCTATTAAATCAAAAGACTTCTCAAAAAACTTTTATTATAGAACCCTTTACAGAGTATTATATTGCCGGTGGCGGTGGACTGTAGCGTTTTTATACTCTGTACAGGGATATATTACTTTTGTGCAAAAAGTATGTTACAGGCAGAAGGAGGCATCACCCATAAAGTTTATATATTCTTGATCAGTATCAACATCCGAGTCGATTGAGCCATTTTCGTCTGCCTGTCCGTCCGTCTGTCCGTCCGTCCGTCCGTCCGTCGGTCGTCCGTCCGTCCGTCCGTCTATATGAACGGGTCGATCTCAGCAACTATAAGAGCTAGAGACTATAAATTTGACAAGAAAATTCCTTTATACCATCCACAGATCAAGTTTATATTCAATTTTGGATAGCTCCCCCATTTCCATCGCAAATCGAAAAAAACCAATATTGGCCACATTTTTCAACGTAGACACCTCTAACTGATCATATGCGTAAAGAATATTATATAGAAGGAATGCTGAAAGTTTCATCAAGATCGGTTAATAAATAAGACAGATAATCAGAATAGAATTATAAGTATTTTTTCCATTGAATCGTTGGGCTTTACGGGCAGCCCATGTGTGCGAGCAAGACAGAGAACGACTGCAGTACATGCAGAAGTAAATGAAGCGACGTAATACTCAGCTTTTGTTCGAGTGTGTATACATATGCAAAAGCTTGGTGCTATAAGTATGCAAAGACTTCATATGCGAAATGAGAGTTTCAAAAGATTATTCTTTAAATACTTGTTACTTACTTGCTTCTATTAAATCAAAAGACTTCTCAAAAAACTTTTATTATAGAACCCTTTACAGAGTATTATATTGCCGGTGGCGGTGGACTGTAGCGTTTTTATACTCTGTACAGGGATATATTAGTTTTGTGCAAAAAGTATGTTACAGGCAGAAGGAGGCATCACCCATAAAGTTTATATATTCTTGATCAGTATCAACATCCGAGTCGATTGAGCCATTTTCTGTCTGTCCTGTCCGTCCGTCCGTCCGTCCGTCCGTCTATATGAACGGGTCGATCTCAGCAACTATAAGAGCTAGAGACTATAAATTTGACAAGAAAATTCCTTTATACCATCCACAGATCAAGTTTATATTCAATTTTGGATAGCTCCCCCATTTCCATCGCAAATCGAAAAAAAACCAATATTGGCCACATTTTTCAACGTAGACACCTCTAACTGATCAGATGCGTAAAGAATATTATATAGAAGGAATGCTGAAAGTTTCATCAAGATCGGTTAATAAATAAGACAGATAATCAGAATAGAATTATAAGTATTTTTTCCATTGAATCGTTGGGCTTTACGGGCAGCCCATGTGTGCGAGCAAGACAGAGAACGACTGCAGTACATGCAGAAGTAAATGAAGCGACGTAATACTCAGCTTTTGTTCGAGTGTGTATACATATGCAAAAGCTTGGTGCTATAAGTATGCAAAGACTTCATATGCGAAATGAGAGTTTCAAAAGATTATTCTTTAAATACTTGTTACTTACTTGCTTCTATTAAATCAAAAGACTTCTCAAAAAACTTTTATTATAGAACCCTTTACAGAGTATTATATTGCCGGTGGCGGTGGACTGTAGCGTTTTTATACTCTGTACAGGGATATATTACTTTTCTGCAAAAAGTATGTTACAGGCAGAAGGAGGCATCACCCATAAAGTTTATATATTCTTGATCAGTATCAACATCCGAGTCGATTGAGCCATTTTCGTCTGCCTGTCCGTCCGTCCGTCCGTCTGTCCGTCCGTCTGTCCGTCCGTCCGTCCGTCCGTCCGTCCGTCCGTCTATATGAACGGGTCGATCTCAGCAACTATAAGAGCTAGAGACTATAAATTTGACAAGAAAATTCCTTTATACCATCCACAGATCAAGTTTATATTCAATTTTGGATAGCTCCCCCATTTCCATCGCAAATCGAAAAAAACCAATATTGGCCACATTTTTCAACGTAGACACCTCTAACTGATCATATGCGTAAAGAATATTATATAGAAGGAATGCTGAAAGTTTCATCAAGATCGGTTAATAAATAAGACAGATAATCAGAATAGAATTATAAGTATTTTTTCCATTGAATCGTTGGGCTTTACGGGCAGCCCATGTGTGCGAGCAAGACAGAGAACGACTGCAGTACATGCAGAAGTAAATGAAGCGACGTAATACTCAGCTTTTGTTCGAGTGTGTATACATATGCAAAAGCTTGGTGCTATAAGTATGCAAAGACTTCATATGCGAAATGAGAGTTTCAAAAGATTATTCTTTAAATACTTGTTACTTACTTGCTTCTATTAAATCAAAAGACTTCTCAAAAAACTTTTATTATAGAACCCTTTACAGAGTATTATATTGCCGGTGGCGGTGGACTGTAGCGTTTTTATACTCTGTACAGGGATATATTACTTTTCTGCAAAAAGTATGTTACAGGCAGAAGGAGGCATCACCCATAAAGTTTATATATTCTTGATCAGTATCAACATCCGAGTCGATTGAGCCATTTTCGTCTGCCGTCCGTTGGTCTGTCCGTCTGTCCGTCTGTCTGTCCGTCGGTCCGTCCGTCCGTCCGTCTATATGAACGGGTCGATCTCAGCAACTATAAGAGCTAGAGACTATAAATTTGACAAGAAAATTCCTTTATACCATCCACAGATCAAGTTTATATTCAATTTTGGATAGCTCCCCCATTTCCATCGCAAATCGAAAAAAACCAATATTGGCCACATTTTTCAACGTAGACACCTCTAACTGATCATATGCGTAAAGAATATTATATAGAAGGAATGCTGAAAGTTTCATCAAGATCGGTTAATAAATAAGACAGATAATCAGAATAGAATTATAAGTATTTTTTCCATTGAATCGTTGGGCTTTACGGGCAGCCCATGTGTGCGAGCAAGACAGAGAACGACTGCAGTACATGCAGAAGTAAATGAAGCGACGTAATACTCAGCTTTTGTTCGAGTGTGTATACATATGCAAAAGCTTGGTGCTATAAGTATGCAAAGACTTCATATGCGAAATGAGAGTTTCAAAAGATTATTCTTTAAATACTTGTTACTTACTTGCTTCTATTAAATCAAAAGACTTCTCAAAAAACTTTTATTATAGAACCCTTTACAGAGTATTATATTGCCGGTGGCGGTGGACTGTAGCGTTTTTATACTCTGTACAGGGATATATTACTTTTCTGCAAAAAGTATGTTACAGGCAGAAGGAGGCATCACCCATAAAGTTTATATATTCTTGATCAGTATCAACATCCGAGTCGATTGAGCCATTTTCGTCTGCCTGTCCGTCCGTCTGTCCGTCCGTCCGTCCGTCTGTCCGTCCGTCCCGGTCCGTCCGTCCGTCTATATGAACGGGTCGATCTCAGCAACTATAAGAGCTAGAGACTATAAATTTGACAAGAAAATTCCTTTATACCATCCACAGATCAAGTTTATATTCAATTTTGGATAGCTCCCCCATTTCCATCGCAAATCGAAAAAAACCAATATTGGCCACATTTTTCAACGTAGACACCTCTAACTGATCATATGCGTAAAGAATATTATATAGAAGGAATGCTGAAAGTTTCATCAAGATCGGTTAATAAATAAGACAGATAATCAGAATAGAATTATAAGTATTTTTTCCATTGAATCGTTGGGCTTTACGGGCAGCCCATGTGTGCGAGCAAGACAGAGAACGACTGCAGTACATGCAGAAGTAAATGAAGCGACGTAATACTCAGCTTTTGTTCGAGTGTGTATACATATGCAAAAGCTTGGTGCTATAAGTATGCAAAGACTTCATATGCGAAATGAGAGTTTCAAAAGATTATTCTTTAAATACTTGTTACTTACTTGCTTCTATTAAATCAAAAGACTTCTCAAAAAACTTTTATTATAGAACCCTTTACAGAGTATTATATTGCCGTTGGCGGTGGACTGTAGCGTTTTTATACTCTGTACAGGGATATATTAGTTTTGTGCAAAAAGTATGTTACAGGCAGAAGGAGGCATCACCCATAAAGTTTATATATTCTTGATCAGTATCAACATCCGAGTCGATTGAGCCATTTTCGTCTGCCTGTCCGTCCGTCCGTCTGTTCCGTCTGTCCGTCCGTCTGTCCGTCCGTCCGTCTATATGAACGGGTCGATCTCAGCAACTATAAGAGCTAGAGACTATAAATTTGACAAGAAAATTCCTTTTATAGCCATCCACAGATCAAGTTTATATTCAATTTTGGATAGCTCCCCCATTTCCATCGCAAATCGAAAAAAACCAATATTGGCCACATTTTTCAACGTAGACACCTCTAACTGATCAGATGCGTAAAGAATATTATATAGAAGGAATGCTGAAAGTTTCATCAAGATCGGTTAATAAATAAGACAGATAATCAGAATAGAAATATAAGTATTTTTTCCATTGAATCGTTGGGCTTTACGGGCAGCCCATGTGTGCGAGCGAGACAGAGAACGACTGC
>JAEIFK010000332.1:0-32746 GCA_018901825.1 Drosophila funebris
TTTGTAGAAAAATCCGTTATTTTGCCATTATTGGACATTTCTGATGTTGTCGAAAAATCCGTTATTTTGTCATTTTTTTACATATCTGATTTTCGTCAAAAAATCCAGTATTTTGCCATTTTTGGACATATCTGAATTTTGTCGGAATAACCGCTATTTTTGCCATTTTTTCCCATATGTGATTCTTGTCGAAAAATCCGTTATTTTGTCATTTTTGTACATATCTGATTTTTGTCGGAATAACCGCTATTTTTGCCATTTTTTCCCCATATTGATTCTTGTCGGAAAAATCCGTTATTATGTCATTTTTGTACATATCTGATTTTCGTCGAAAAATCCGTTATTTTGCCATTATTGGACATATCTGATTGTTGTCGAAAAATCTGTTATTTTGTGATTTTTGAACGTATCTGATTTTCGTTGAAAAATCCGTTATTATGTAATTTTTGGATATATTTTTGATTTTTGTCGGAATAACCGCTATTTTTGCTTCACATATCTGATTTTTGTCGAAAAATCCGTTATTATGTCATTTTTGGATATATTTTTAATTTTTGTCGGAATAACCGCTATTTTTGCCATTTTTTCTCATATCTGATTCTTGTCGGAAAAATCCGTTATTTTGTCATTTTTGTACATATCTGATTTTCGGCGAAAAATCCGTTATTTTGTCATTTTTGGATATATCTGATTTTTGTCGGAATAACCGCTATTTTTGCCATTTTTCCCCATATCTGATTCTTGTCCGAAAAATACGTTATTTTGTCATTTTTGTACATATCTGATTTTTGTCGAAATAACCGCTACTTTGGCCATTTTTTCCCATATCTGATTCTCGTCGAAAAATTCGTTATTTTGTCATTTTTTTACATATCTGATTTTTGGCGGAATAGCCACTGTTTTTGCCATTTTTTCCCATATGTGATTCTTGTCGAAAAATCCGTTATTTTGTCATTTTTGTATCATATCTGATTTTTGTCGAAAAATCCGTTATTTTGCCATTTTTGGACATATCTGATTTTTGTCGGAATAACCGCTATTTTTGCCATTTTTTCCCATATGTGATTCTTGTCGAAAAATCCGTTATTTTGTCATTTTTGTACATATCTGATTTTCGTTGAAAAATCCGTTATTTTGCCATTATTGGACATATCTGATTGTTGTCGAAAAATTCCGTTATTTTGTGATTTTTGAACGTATCTGATTTTCGTTGAAAAATCCGTTATTATGTTATTTTTGGATATATTTTTGATTTTTGTCGGAATAACCGCTATTTTTGCCATTTTTTCTCATATCTGATTCTTGTCGGAAAAATCCGTTATTTTGTCATTTTTGTACATATCTGATTTTCGTTGAAAAATCCGTTATTATGTAATTTTTGGACATATCTGATTTTTGTCGGAATAACCGCTATTTTTGCCATTTTTTCCCATATCTGATTCTTGTCGGAAAAATCCGTTATTTTGTCATTTTTGTACATATATGATTTTTGTAGAAAAATCCGTTATTTTGCCATTATTGGACATTTCTGATGTTGTCGAAAAATCCGTTATTTTGTCATTTTTGTACATATCTGATTTTCGTCAAAAAATCCAGTATTTTGCCATTTTTGGACATATCTGAATTTTGTCGGAATAACCGCTATTTTTGCCATTTTTTCCCATATGTGATTCTTGTCGAAAAATCCGTTATTTTGTCATTTTTGTACATATCTGATTTTTGTCGGAATAACCGCTATTTTTCCCATGTTTTCCCATATCTGATTCTTGTCGGAAAAATCCGTTATTATGTCATTTTTGTACATATCTGATTTTCGTCGAAAAATCCGTTATTTTGCCATTATTGGACATATCTGATTGTTGTCGAAAAAATCTGTTATTTTGTGATTTTTTAACGTATCTGATTTTCGTTGAAAAATCCGTTATTATGTAATTTTTGGATATACTTTTGATTTTTGTCGGAATAACCGCTATTTTTGCCATTTTCCACATATCTGATTTTTGTCGAAAAATCCGTTATTATGTAATTTTTGGATATATTTTTAATTTTTGTCGGAATAACCGCTATTTTTGCCATTTTTTCTCATATCTGATTCTTGTCGGAAAAATCCGTTATTTTGTCATTTTTGTACATATCTGATTTTCGTCAAAAAATCCAGTATTTTGCCATTTTTGGACATATCTGAATTTTGTCGGAATAACCGTTATTTTTGCCATTTTTTCCCATATGTGATTCTTGTCGGAAAAATCCGTTATTTTGTCATTTTTGTACATATCTGATTTTCGTCGAAAAATCCGTTATTTTGCCATTATTGGACATATCTGATTCTTGTCGGAAAAATCCGTTATTTTGTCATTTTTGAACGTATCTGATTTTCGTCGAAAAATCCGTTATTTTGTCATTTTTGGATATATTTTTGATTTTTGTCGGAATAACCGCTATTTTTGCCATTATTCCCCATATCTGATTCTTGTCCGAAAAATACGTTATTTTGTCATTTTTGTACATATCTGATTTTTGTCGAAATAACCGCTATTTTGGCCATTTTTTTCCATATCTGATTCTCGTCAAAAAATCCAGTATTTTGCCATTTTTGGACATATCTGATTTTTTGTCGGAATAACCGCTATTTTTGCCATTTTTTCCCATATCTGATTCTTGTCGGAAAAATCCGTTATTTTGTCATTTTTGTACATATATGATTTTTGTAGAAAATCCGTTATTTTGCCATTATTGGACATTTCTGATGTTGTCGAAAAAATCCGTTATTTTGTCATTTTTTTACATATCTGATTTTCGTCAAAAAATCCAGTATTTTGCCATTTTTGGACATATCTGAATTTTGTCGGAATAACCGCTATTTTTGCCATTTTTTCCCATATGTGATTCTTGTCGAAAAATCCGTTATTTTGTCATTTTTGTACATATCTGATTTTTGTCAGAATAACCGCTATTTTTGCCATTTTTTCCCATATTGATTCTTGTCGGAAAAATCCGTTATTATGTCATTTTTGTACATATCTGATTTTCGTCGAAAAATCCGTTATTTTACCATTATTGGACATATCTGATTGTTGTCGAAAAAATCTGTTATTTTGTGATTTTTGAACGTATCTGATTTTCGTTGAAAAATCCGTTATTATGTAATTTTTGGATATATTTTTGATTTTTGTCGGAATAACCGCTATTTTTGCACATATCTGATTTTTGTCGAAAAATCCGTTATTATGTAATTTTTGGATATATTTTTAATTTTTGTCGGAATAACCGCTATTTTTGCCATTTTTTTCTCATATCTGATTCTTGTCGGAAAAATCCGTTATTTTGTCATTTTTGTACATATCTGATTTTCGGCGAAAAATCCGTTATTTTGTCATTTTTGGATATATCTGATTTTTGTCGGAATAACCGCTATTTTTGCCATTATTCCCCATATCTGATTCTTGTCCGAAAAATACGTTATTTTGTCATTTTTGTACATATCTGATTTTTGTCGAAATAACCGCTACTTTGGCCATTTTTTCCCATATCTGATTCTCGTCGAAAAATTCGTTATTTTGTCATTTTTGTACATATCTGATTTTTGGCGGAATAGCCACTGTTTTTGCCATTTTTTCCCATATGTGATTCTTGTCGAAAAATCCGTTATTTTGTCATTTTTTATCATATCTGATTTTTGTCGAATAATCCGTTATTTTGCCATTATTGGACATATCTGATTTTTGTCGGAATAACCGCTATTTTTGCCATTTTTTCCCATATGTGATTCTTGTCGAAAAATCCGTTATTTTGTCATTTTTGTACATATCTGATTTTCGTTGAAAAATCCGTTATTTTGCCATTATTGGACATATCTGATTGTTGTCGAAAAATTCCGTTATTTTGTGATTTTTGAACGTATCTGATTTTCGTTGAAAAATCCGTTATTATGTTATTTTTGGATATATTTTTGATTTTTGTCGGAATAACCGCTATTTTTGCCATTTTTCTCATATCTGATTCTTGTCGGAAAAATCCGTTATTTTGTCATTTTTGTACATATCTGATTTTCGTTGAAAAATCCGTTATTATGTAATTTTTGGACATATCTGATTTTTGTCGGAATAACCGCTATTTTTGCCATTTTTCCCATATCTGATTCTTGTCGGAAAAATCCGTTATTTTGTCATTTTTGTACATATATGATTTTTGTAGAAAAATCCGTTATTTTGCCATTATTGGACATTTCTGATGTTGTCGAAAAAATCCGTTATTTTGTCATTTTTGTACATATCTGATTTTCGTCAAAAAATCCAGTATTTTGCCATTTTTGGACATATCTGAATTTTGTCGGAATAACCGCTATTTTTGTCATTTTTTCCCATATGTGATTCTTGTCGAAAAATCCGTTATTCTGTCATTTTTGTACATATCTGATTTTTGTCGGAATAACCGCTATTTTTCCCATGTTTTCCCATATTGATTCTTGTCGGAAAAATCCGTTATTATGTCATTTTTGTACATATCTGATTTTCGTCGAAAAATCCGTTATTTTGCCATTATTGGACATATCTGATTGTTGTCGAAAAAATCTGTTATTTTGTGATTTTTTAACGTATCTGATTTTCGTTGAAAAATCCGTTATTATGTAATTTTTGGATATACTTTTTGATTTTTGTCGGAATAACCGCTATTTTTGTACATATCTGATTTTTGTCGAAAAATCCGTTATTATGTAATTTTTGGATATATTTTTAATTTTTGTCGGAATAACCGCTATTTTTGCCATTTTTACTCATATCTGATTCTTGTCGGAAAAATCCGTTATTTTGTCATTTTTGTACATATCTGATTTTCGTCAAAAAATCCAGTATTTTGCCATTTTTGGACATATCTGAATTTTGTCGGAATAACCGTTATTTTTGCCATTTTTTCCCATATGTGATTCTTGTCGAAAAATCCGTTATTTTGTCATTTATGTACATATCTGATTTTTGTCGAAAAATCCGTTATTTTGCCATTATTGGACATATCTGATTCTTGTCGGAAAAAAATCCGTTATTTTGTCATTTTTGTACATATCTGATTTTCGGCGAAAAATCCGTTATTTTGTCATTTTTGGATATATCTGATTTTTGTCGGAATAACCGCTATTTTTGCCATTATTCCCCATATCTGATTCTTGTCCGAAAAATACGTTATTTTGTCATTTTTGTACATATCTGATTTTTTGTCGAAATAACCGCTATTTTGGCCATTTTTTCCCATATCTGATTCTCGTCTAAAAATTCGTTATTTTGTCATTTTTGTACATATCTGATTTTTTGGCGGAATAGCCACTGTTTTTGCCATTTTTTCCCATATGTGATTCTTGTCGAAAAATCCGTTATTTTGTCATTTATGTACATATCTGATTTTCGTCGAAAAAATCCGTTATTTTGCCATTATTGGACATATCTGATTCTTGTCGGAAAAATCCGTTATTTTGTCATTTTTGTACATATCTGATTTTCGTCGAAAAATTCGTTATTTTGCCATTATTGGACATATCTGATTTTGTCGAAAAAATCCGTTATTTTGTCATTTTTGATCATATCTGATTTTCGTCGAAAAATCCGTTATTTTGTCATTTTTGGATATATTTTGATTTTTGTCGGAATAACCGCTATTTTTGCCATTTTTTTACCATATCTGATTCTTGTCGGAAAAAACCGTTATTTTGTCATTTTTGTACATATCTGATTTTTGTCGAAAAAATCCGTTATTTTGCCATTATTGGACATATCTGATTGTTGTCGAAAAATTCCGTTTTTTTGTGATTTTTGAACGTATCTGATTTTCGTTGAAAAATCCGTTATTATGTAATTTTTTGGATATATTTTTGATTTTTGTCGGAATAACCGCTATTTTTGACATTTTTACCATATCTGATTCTTGTCGAAAAATCCGTTATTTTGTCATTTTTGTACATATCTGATTTTTGTCGAAAAATCCGTTATTTTGCCATTTTGGACATATCTGATTGTTCTCGAAAAAATCCGTTATTTTGTGATTTTTGATCGTATCTGATTTTCGTTGAAAAATCCGTTATTTTTGTCATTTATGTACATATCTGATTTTCGTCGAAAAATCCGTTATTTTGCCATTATTGGACATATCTGATTCTTGTCGGAAAAATCCGTTATTTTGTCATTTTTGTACATATCTGATTTTCGGCGAAAAATCCGTTATTTTGAGTTCATTTTTTGTCGGACATATTTTGATTTTATATTGTCGGAAAAATAGCCGCTGTTTTCGCCATTTTTTTCCATATGTGATTCTTGTCGAAAAATCCGTTATTTTTGTCATTTATGTACATATCAGATATATGCAAAAATGGCAAAATAACGGATTTTTCCGACAAGAATCAGATATGGGAAAAAATGGCAAAAATAGCGGTTATTCCGACAAAAATCAAATATATTTAAAAATGACAAAATAACGGATTTTTCGACAAAAATCAGATATGTACAAAAATGGCAAAATAACGGATTTTTCCGACAAAAATCAGATATATCCGACATAAACAAATATATTCAAAAATAACGGTTTTTTCGACAAAAATCAGATATGTGCAAAAATGGCAAAATAACGGATTTTTCCGACAAAAATCAGATATGGGAAAAAATGGCAAAAATAGCGGTTATTCCGACAAAAATCAAATATATTTAAAAATGACAAAATAACGGATTTTTCGACGAAAATCAGATATGTGCAAAAATGGCAAAATAACGGATTTTTCCGACAAGAATCAGATATGGAAAAAATGGCAAAAATAGTTCGGTTATTCCGACAAAAATCAAATATATTTAAAAATGACAAAGTAACGGATTTTTCGACGAAAATCAGATATGTACAAAAATGACAAAATAACGGTTTTTTCGACAAAAATCAGATATGGGAAAAATGGCAAAAATAACGGTTATTCCGACAAAAATCAAATATATCTAAAAATTTTCGACAAAATATATGCCCAAAAATGACAAAGTAACGGATTTTTCGACGAAAATCAGATATGTACAAAAATGACAAAATAACGGATTTTTCCGACAAGAATCAGATATGGGAAAAAATGGCAAAAATATCGGTTATTCCGACAAAAATCAAATATATTTAAAAATGACAAAGTAACGGATTTTTCGACGAAAATCAGATATGTGCAAAAATGGCAAAAAAAATAATTTAAAAATGCAAGTAATTTTTCGACAAAATCAGATATGTGCAAAAATGGCAAAATAACGGATTTTTCCGACAAGAATCTGATATGGGAAAAAATGACAAAAATATCGGTTATTCCGACAAAAATCAAATATATCCAAAATTGACAAAGTAACGGATTTTTCGACGAAAATCAGATATTTAAAAAAATGAGAAAATAACGGATTTTTCCGACGAGAATCAGATATGTACACAAATGACAATATAACGGATTTTTCAACAAAAAAATGTCAAAAATGTCCAAATAACGGATTTTTCGACAAAAACCAGATATATGCAAATATGGCAAAATAACGGATTTTTCCGACAAGAATCAGATATGGTTTCCCATAAAATAACGGATTTTTCCGACAAGAATCAGATATGGGAAAAAATGGCAAAAATAGCAGTTATTCCGACAAAAATAAAATATATTTAAAAATGACAAAGTAACGGATTTTTCGACAAAAATCAGATATTTAAAAAAAATGAGAAAATAGCGTATTTTTTCGACAACAATCAGATATGGGAAAAATGGCAAAAATAACGGTTATTCCGACAAAAATCAAATATATCTAAAAATGACAAAGATACGGATTTTTCGACAAAAATCAGATATGCCCAAAAATGACAAAATAACGGATTTTTCGGCGAAAATCAGATATATGCAAATATGGCAAAATAACTGATTTTTCCGACAAGAATCAGATATGGGAAAAAATGGCAAAAATAGCAGTTATTCCGACAAAAATAAAATATATTTAAAAATGACAAAATAACGGATTTTTCGACGAAAATCAGATATGTACAAAAATGACAAAATAACGGTTTTTTCGACAAGATCAGAAATGGCAAAAATAGCGGTTATTCCGACAAAAATCAAATATATTTAAAAATGACAAAAGGGATTTTTCGAAAAAAATCAGATACGTGAAAATATGGCAAAAAAAACGGATTTTTCCGACAAGAATTAGATATGGAAAAAATGCCAAAAATAGCGGTTATTCCGACAAAAATCAAATATATTTAAAAATGATAAAGTAACGGATTTTTCGACGAAAATCAGATATGTGCAAAAATGGCAAAATAACGGATTTTTCCGACGAGAATCAGATATGGGAAAATATGGCAAAAATAGCGGTTATTCCGACAAAAATCAAATATATCTAAAAATGACAAAGTAACGGATTTTTCGACAAAATCAGATATGTGCAAAAATGGACAAAATAACGGATTTTTCCGACAAGAATCAGATATGGAAAAAAATGGCAAAAATAGCGGTTATTCCGACAAAAATCAAATATATCTAAAAATGACAAAATAACGGATTTTTCGACGAAAATCAGATATGTGCAAAAATGACAAAATAACGGATTTTTCCGACAAAAATCAGATATGGAAAAAATGGCAAAAATAGCGGTTATTCCGACAAAAATCAAATATATATTAAAAATGACAAAGTAACGGATTTTTCGACGAAAATCAGATATGTGCAAAAATGACAAAATAACGGATTTTTCCGACAAAAATCAGATATGGGAAAAAATGGCAAAAATAGCGGTTATTCCGACAAAAATCAAATATATTTAAAAATGACAAAGTAACGGATTTTTCGACGAAAATCAGATATGTGCAAAAATGGCAAAATAACGGATTTTTCCGACAAGAATCAGATATGGGAAAAAATGGCAAAAATAGCGGTTATTCCGACAAAAATCAAATATATCTAAAAATGACAAAATAACGGATTTTTCGACGAAAATCAGATATGTGCAAAAATGACAAAATAACGGATTTTTCCGACAAAAATCAGATATGGGAAAAAATGGCAAAAATAGCGGTTATTCCGACAAAAATCAAATATATTTAAAAATGACAAAATAACGGATTTTTCGACGAAAATCAGATATGTGCAAAAATGACAAAATAACGGATTTTTCGACGAAAATCAGATATGTGCAAAAATGGCAAAATAACGGATTTTTCCGACAAGAATCAGATATGGGAAAAAATGGCAAAAATAGCGGTTATTCCGACAAAAATCAAATATATCTAAAAATGACAAAGTAACGGATTTTTCGACGAAAATCAGATATGTACAAAAATGACAAAATAACGGATTTTTCCGACAAGAATCAGATATGGGAAAAAATGGCAAAAATAGCGGTTATTCCGACAAAAATCAAATATATTTCAAAAATGACAAAATAACGGATTTTTCGACGAAAATCAGATATGTGCAAAAATGACAAAATAACGGATTTTTTCGACAAGAATCAGATATGGGAAAAAATGGCAAAAATAGCGGTTATTCCGACAAAAATCAAATATATCTAAAAATGACAAAGTAACGGATTTTTCGACGAAAATCAGATATGTGCAAAAATGACAAAATAACGGATTTTTCCGACAAGAATCAGATATGGGAAAAAATGGCAAAAATAGCGGTTATTCCGACAAAAATCAAATATATTTAAAAATGACAAAGTAACGGATTTTTCGACGAAAATCAGATATGTGCAAAAATGACAAAATAACGGATTTTTCCGACAAGAATCAGATATGGGAAAAATGGCAAAAATAGCGGTTATTCCGACAAAAATCAAATATATCTCAAAAATGACAAAATAACGGATTTTTCGACAAAAATCAGATATGTGCAAAAATGACAAAATAACGGATTTTTCCGACAAGAATCAGATTGTGCAAAAATGGCAAAATAACGGATTTTTCCACAAACAAAAATCAAATATTTAAAAATGGCAAAAATAGCGGTTTTTTCGACAAAAATCAAATATATTTAAAAATGACAAAATAACGGATTTTTCGACAAAAATCAGATATGTTACAAAAATGACAAAATAACGGATTTTTCCGACAAGAATCAGATATGGGAAAAAATGGCAAAAATAGCGGTTATTCCGACAAAAATCAAATATATTTAAAAATGACAAAGTAACGGATTTTTCGACGAAAATCAGATATGTGCAAAAATGGCAAAATAACGGATTTTTCCGACAAGAATCAGATATGGGAAAAAATGGCAAAAATAGCGGTTATTCCGACAAAAATCAAATATATTTAAAAATGACAAAGTAACGGATTTTTCGACGAAAATCAGATATGTGCAAAAATGGCAAAATAACGGATTTTTCCGACAAGAATCAGATATGGGAAAAAATGGCAAAAATAGCGGTTATTCCGACAAAAATCAAATATATTTAAAAATGACAAAATAACGGATTTTTCGACGAAAATCAGATATGTGCAAAAATGACAAAATAACGGATTTTTCCGACAAGAATCAGATATGGGAAAAAATGGCAAAAATAGCGGTTATTCCGACAAAAATCAAATATATTTAAAAATGACAAAGTAACGGATTTTTCGACAAAAATCAGATATGTGCAAAAATGGCAAAATAACGGATTTTTCCGACAAGAATCAGATATGGGAAAAAATGGCAAAAATAGCGGTTATTCCGACAAAAATCAAATATATTTAAAAATGACAAAATAACGGATTTTTCGACAAAAATCAGATATTTACAAAAATGACAAAATAACGGATTTTTCCGACAAAAATCAGATATGGTACAAAAATGGCAAAAATAACGGTTTTTCCGACAAAAATCAGATATGTTAAAAATGACAAAATAACGGATTTTTCGACAAAAATCAGATATATATTTAAAAATGACAAAATAACGGATTTTTCGACAAAAATCAGATATGTGCAAAAATGGCAAAATAACGGATTTTTCCGACAAGAATCTAGATATGGAAAAAAGTGGCAAAAATAGCGGTTATTCCGACAAAAATCAAATATATTTAAAAATGACAAAATAACGGATTTTTCGACAAAAATCAGATATGTAAAAAAATGACAAAATAACGGATTTTTCCGACAAAAATCAGATATGTGCAAAAATGGACAAAATAACGGATTTTTCCGACAAAAATCAAAGATATGAAAAAATGACAAAAATAACGGATTTTTCGACAAAAATCAAATATATTCAAAAATGACAAAATAACGGATTTTTCGACGAAAATCAGATATGTGCAAAAATGGCAAAAATAACGGATTTTTCCGACAAAAATCAGATATGGGAAAAAATGGCAAAAATAGCGGTTATTCCGACAAAAATCAAATATATCTAAAAATGACAAAATAACGGATTTTTCGACGAAAATCAGATATGTGCAAAAATGGCAAAATAACGGATTTTTCCGACAAAAATCAGATATGGGAAAAATGGCAAAAATAGCGGTTATTCCGACAAAAATCAAATATATTTAAAAATGACAAATGCAAAATAACGGATTTTTCGACGAAAATCAGATATGTGCAAAAATGGCAAAAATAACGGATTTTTCCGACAAGAATCAGATATGGGAAAAAATGGCAAAAATAGCGGTTATTCCGACAAAAATCAAATATATTTAAAAATGACAAAATAACGGATTTTTCGACGAAAATCAGATATGTGCAAAAATGACAAAATAACGGATTTTTCCGACAAGAATCAGATATGGGAAAAAATGGCAAAAATAGCGGTTATTCCGACAAAAATCAAATATATTTAAAAATGACAAAATAACGGATTTTTCGACGAAAATCAGATATGTGCAAAAATGGCAAAATAACGGATTTTTCCGACAAAAATCAGATATGGAAAAAATGGCAAAAATAGCGGTTATTCCGACAAAAAATCAAATATATTTAAAAATGACAAAATAACGGATTTTTCGACAAAAATCAGATATGTGCAAAAATGGCAAAAATAACGGTTTTTCCGACAAAAATCAAATATATTTAAAAATGACAAAATAACGGATTTTTTCGACAAAAATCAGATATGTCCAAAAATGACAAAATAACGGATTTTTCGACGAAAATCAGATATGTGCAAAAATGGCAAAATAACGGATTTTTCCGACAAAAATCAGATATGGGAAAAAATGGCAAAAATAGCGGTTATTCCGACAAAAATCAAATATATTTAAAAATGACAAAGTAACGGATTTTTCGACGAAAATCAGATATGTAAAAAAATGGCAAAATAACGGATTTTTCCGACAAAAATCAGATATGTTTAAAAATGACAAAAATAACGGATTTTTCCGACAAAAATCAAGATATGGGCAAAAATGACAAAAATAACGGATTTTTCCGACAAAAATCAGATATGTTAAAAATGACAAAATAACGGATTTTTCCGACAAAAAAATCAGATATATCCAAAAATGGCAAAATAACGGATTTTTCGACAAAGAATCAGATATGTACAAAAATGACAAAAATAACGGTTTTTCCGACAAAAATCAAGATATATTTAAAAATGACAAAATAACGGTTTTTCGACAAAAATCAGATATGTCCAAAAATGACAAAATAACGGATTTTTCGACGAAAATCAGATATGTGCAAAAATGGCAAAAATAACGGATTTTTCCGACAAAAATCAGATATGGAAAAAATGGCAAAAATAACGGATTTTTCGACAAAAATCAAATATGTCCAAAAATGACAAAATAACGGATTTTTCGACGAAAATCAGATATGTGCAAAAATGGCAAAATAACGGATTTTTCCGACAAGAATCAGATATGGGAAAAAATGGCAAAAATAGCGGTTATTCCGACAAAAATCAAATATATTTAAAAATGACAAAATAACGGATTTTTCGACGAAAATCAGATATGTACAAAAATGACAAAATAACGGATTTTTCCGACAAGAATCAGATATGGGAAAAATGGCAAAAATAGCGGTTATTCCGACAAAAATCAAATATATTTAAAAATGACAAAATAACGGATTTTTCGACAAAAATCAGATATGTGCAAAAATGGCAAAATAACGGATTTTTCCGACAAGAATCAGATATGGGAAAAAATGGCAAAAATAGCGGTTATTCCGACAAAAATCAAATATATTTAAAAATGACAAAATAACGGATTTTTCGACGAAAATCAGATATGTGCAAAAATGGCAAAATAACGGATTTTTCCGACAAAAATCAGATATGAAAAAAAATGGCAAAAATAGCGGTTATTCCGACAAAAATCAAATATATTTAAAAATGACAAAGTAACGGATTTTTCGACGAAAATCAGATATGTGCAAAAATGGCAAAATAACGGATTTTTCCGACAAGAATCAGATATGGAGAAAAATGGCAAAAATAGCGGTTATTCCGACAAAAATCAAATATATCTAAAAATGACAAAATAACGGATTTTTCGACGAAAATCAGATATGTGCAAAAATGACAAAATAACGGATTTTTCCGACAAGAATCAGATATGGAAAAAATGGCAAAAATAGCGGTTATTCCGACAAAAATCAAATATATTTAAAAATGACAAAATAACGGATTTTTCGACGAAAATCAGATATGTGCAAAAATGGCAAAATAACGGATTTTTCCGACAAGAATCAGATATGGGAAAAAATGGCAAAAATAGCGGTTATTCCGACAAAAATCAAATATATCTAAAAATGACAAAATAACGGATTTTTCGACGAAAATCAGATATGTGCAAAAATGACAAAATAACGGATTTTTCGACAAAAATCAGATATGGGAAAAAATGGCAAAAATAGCGGTTATTCCGACAAAAATCAAATATATTTAAAAATGACAAAATAACGGATTTTTCGACGAAAATCAGATATGTGCAAAAATGGCAAAATAACGGATTTTTCCGACAAAAATCAGATATGGGAAAAAATGGCAAAATAACGGTTATTCCGACAAAAATCAAATATGTCCAAAAATGACAAAATAACGGATTTTTCGACGAAAATCAGATATGTGCAAAAATGGCAAAATAACGGATTTTTCCGACAAGAATCAGATATGGGAAAAAATGGCAAAAATAGCGGTTATTCCGACAAAAATCAAATATATCTAAAAATGACAAAATAACGGATTTTTCGACGAAAATCAGATATGTACAAAAATGACAAAATAACGGATTTTTCCGACGAAAATCAGATATGGAAAAAAAAATAGCGGTTATTCCGACAAAAATCAAATATATTTAAAAATTACAAAATAACGGATTTTTCGACAAAAATCAGATATGTGCAAAAATGACAAAATAACGGATTTTTCCGGCAAAAATCAGATATGGGAAAAATGGCAAAAATAGCGGTTATTCCGACAAAAATCAAATATATTTAAAAATGACAAAATAACGGATTTTTCGACGAAAATCAGATATGTGCAAAAATGACAAAATAACGGATTTTTCCGACAAAAATCAGATATGGGAAAAAATGGCAAAAATAGCGGTTATTCCGACAAAAATCAAATATATCTAAAAATGACAAAGATACGGATTTTTCGACAAAAATCAGATATGCCCAAAAATGACAAAATAACGGATTTTTCGGCGAAAATCAGATATGTACAAAAATGACAAAATAACGGATTTTTCCGACGAGACTCAGATATGTCCAAAAATGACAAAATAACGGATTTTTCGACAAAAATCAGATATGTCAAAAAATGACAAAATAACGGATTTTTCGACGAAAATCAGATATAGTGCAATATCAAAAATGACAAAATAACGGTTTTTTCGACGAAAATCAGATATGTGCAAAAATGGCAAAATAACGGATTTTTCCGACAAGAATCAGATATGGGGAAAAAATGGCAAAAATAGCGGTTATTCCGACAAAAATCAAATATATTTAAAAATTACAAAGTAACGGTTTTTTCGACGAAAATCAGATATGTACAAAAATGACAAAATAACGGATTTTTCGACGAAAATCAGATATGTACAAAAATGACAAAATAACGGATTTTTCCGACGAGAATCAGATATGTACAAAAATGACAAAAATATAACGGATTTTTCAACAAAAAGCAGATATGTCAAAAAATGACGGAATAACGGATTTTTCGACGAAAATCAGATATATGCAAATATGGCAAAATAACGGATTTTTCCGACAAGAATCAGATATGGGAAAAAAATTGACAAAATAGCAGTTATTCCGACAAAAATAAAATATATTTAAAAATGACAATATAACGGATTTTTCGACGAAAATCAGATATGTAGAAAAATGACAAAAATAACGGTTTTTTCGACAAAATCAGATATGTGCAAAAATGGAAAAATAACGGATTTTTCCGACAAGAATCAGATATGGAAAAAAATGGCAAAAATAGCGGTTATTCCGACAAAAATCAAATATATTTAAAAATGACAAAGTAAGGGCTTTTTCGAAGAAAATCAGATATGTGCAAAAATGGCAAAATAACGGATTTTTCCGACAAGAATCAGATATGGGAAAAAATAGCAAAAATAGCGGTTCTTCCGACAAAAATCAAATATATTTAAAAATGGCAAAGTAACGGATTTTTCGACGAAAATCAGATATGTGCAAAAATGGCAAAATAAAGGATTTTTCCGACCACAATCAGATATGGGAAAAAATGGCAAAAATAGCGGTTATTCCGACAAAAATCAAATATATTTAAAAATGACAAAGTAACGGATTTTTCGACGAAAATCAAATACGTACAAAAATGACAAAATAACGGATTTTTTCGACGAAAATCAGATATGTACACAAATGACAAAATAACGGATTTTTCAACAAAAATCAGATATGTAAAAAAATGACAAAATAACGGATTTTTCGACGAAAATCAGATATAGACAAAAATGACAAAATAACGGATTTTTCGACAAAATCAGATATGTGCAAAAATGGCAAAATAAAGGATTTTTCCGACCACAATCAGATATGGGAAAAAATGGCAAAAATAGCGGATATTCCGACAAAAATCAAATATATTTAAAAATAACAAAGTAACGGATTTTTCGACGAAAATCAGATACGTACAAAAATGACAAAATAACGGATTTTTCGACGAAAATCAAATATGTTTAAAAATGACAAAGTAACGGATTTTTCGACGAAAATCAGATACGTACAAAAATGACAAAATAACGGATTTTTCCGACAAGAATCAGATATGGGAAAAATTGTAAAAATAACGGTTATTCCGACAAAAATCAAATATATCAAAAAATGACAAAGTAACGGATTTTTCGACGAAAATCAGATATATGCAAAAATGGCAAAATAACGGATTTTTCCGACGAGAATCAGATATGAAAAAAAATAGTAGTTATTCCAAAAATCAGATATGAAAAATGGCAAAATAACGATTTTCACAAATATATTTGAAAAATGACAAAATAACGGATTTTTCGACAAAAATCAGATATGTCCAACAATGGCAAAATAACGGTTTTTTCGACGAAAATCAGATATCTGCAAAAATGGAAAAATAACGGATTTTTCCGACAAAAATCAGATATGGAAAAAATGGCAAAAATAGCGGTTATTCCGACAAAAATCAAATATTTTTAAAAATGACAAAATAACGTATTTTTCGACGAAAATCAGATACGTACAAAAATGACAAAATAACGGATTTTTCCGACGAGAATCAGATATGTACAAAAATGACAAAAATAACGGATTTTTCAACAAAAATCAGATATGTCATAAAATGACAAAATAACGGATTTTTCGACGAAAATCAGATATCTGCAAAAATGACAAAATAACGGATTTTCCGACAAGAATTAGATATGGGAAAAAATGGCAAAAATAGCGGTTATTCCGACAAAAAATCAAATATATTTAAAAATGACAAAGTAACGGATTTTTCGACGAAAATCAGATATGTGCAAAAATGGCAAAATAACGGATTTTTCCGACAAGAATTAGATATGGGAAAAATGGCAAAAATAGCGGTTATTCCGACAAAAATCAAATATATCCAAAAATGGCAAAATAACGGATTTTTCCGACAAGAATCAGATATGGAAAAAAATCGTAGTTATTCCGACAAAAAAAATATATAATTAAAAATGACAAAATAACGGATTTTTCGACAAAAATCAGATATCTGCAAAAATGACAAAATAGCGGATTTTCCGACAAGAATTAGATATGGGAAAAATGGCAAAAATAGCGGTTATTCCGACAAAAATCAAATATATTAAAAAATGACAAAGTAACGGATTTTTCGACGAAAATCAGATATGTGCAAAAATGGCAAAATAACGGATTTTTTCGACAAGAATCAGCTATGGGAAAAAATGGCAAAAATAGCGGTTATTCCGGAAAAAAATCAAATATATCCAAAAATGACATAATAACGGATTTTTCGACGAAAATCAGATACGTACAAAAATGACAAAATAACGGATTTTTCCGACAAGAATCAGATATGGGAAAAATGGCAAAAATAGCGGTTATTCCGACAAAAATCAAATATATCCAAAAATGACATAATAACGGATTTTTCGACGAAAATCAGATACGTACAAAAATCACAAAATAACGGATTTTTCCGACAAGAATCAGATATGGAAAAAAATGGCAAAAATAGCGGTTATTCCGACAAAAATCAGATATGTACAAAAATTACAAAATAACGGATTTTTCCGACAAGAATCAGATATGGGAAAAAATGGCAAAAATAGCGGTTATTCCGACAAAAATCAGATATGGGCAAAAATGGCAAAAATTGTGGTTATTCCGACAAAAATCAGATATGTCCAAAAATTGCAAAATAACGGATTTTTTGACGAAAATCAGATATGTACAAAAATGACAAAATAACGGATTTATTCGACAAGACTCAGATATGGGAAAAAATGGCAAAAATAGCGGTTATTCAAAATAACGGTTTTCCCAAATCAGATATGTACAAAAATGACAAAATAACGTATTTTTCCGACAAGAATCAGATATGGAAAAAATGGCAAAATAACGGTTATTCCGACAAAAATCAGATATGTACAAAAATGACAAAATAACGGATTTTTCCGACAAGAATCAGATATGGGAAAAAATGGCAAAAATAGCGGGTTATTCCGACAAAAAATCAGATATGTCCAAAAATGACAAAATAACGGATTTTTCGACGAAAATCAGATATGTACAAAAATGACAAAATAACGGATTTTTTCGACAAGAATCAGATATGGGAAAAAATGGCAAAAATAGCGGTTATTCCGACAAAAATCAGATATGTCCAAAAATGACAAAATAACGGATTTTTCCGACGAAAATCAGATATGGGAAAAAATGGCAAAAATAGCGGTTATTCCGACAAAAATCAGATATGTACAAAAATGACAAAATAACGGATTTTTCGACGAAAATCAGATATGTGCAAAAATGGCAAAAATAGCGGTTATTCCGACAAAAATCAAAAATATATCCAAAAAGTGACAAAATAACGGTTTTTCCGACGAAAATCAGATATGTTCAAAAATGGCAAAATAACGGATTTTTCCAACAAGCAATCAGATTTATGGAAAAAATGGCAAAAAAAAGCGGTTATTCCGACCAAAATCATCAATCAAATATTTTGTAATAATGCAAAGAAAAATCGACCAAAACTCAAAATAACGGTTTTTCCGAAAAGAATCAGATATGGGAAAAAATGCGCAAAATAGCATCGACAAAAATCAGATATGTAAAAAAATGACAAAATAAGGGGATTTTTTCGACAAAAATCAGATATGTAAAAAAATGGCAAAATAACGGATTTATTCCGACAAGAATTAGATATGGGAAAAAAATGGCAAAAATAGCGGTTATTCCGACAAAAATCAAATATATTTAAAAATGACAAAGTAACGGATTTTTCCGACGAGAATCAGATATGGAAAAAATAGCAAAAATAGCGGTTATTCCGACAAAAATCAGAATATATCTAAAAATGACAAAATAACGGATTTTTCGGCGAAAATCAGATATGTACAAAAATAACAAAATAACGGATTTTTCCGACAAGAATCAGATATGGAAAAAAATGGCAAAAATAGCGGTTATTCCGACAAAAATCAATATATATTCAAAAATGACACAAAGTAACGGTTTCTTTCCGGCAAAATCAGATATGTGCAAAAATGGGAAAATAACGGATTTTTCCGACAAAAATCAGATATGTTAAAAATGACAAAATTACGGTTTTTTCGACAAAAATCAGATATGTCCAAAAATGGCAAAAATAGCGGGTTTTTCCGACAAAAATCAGATATGTAAAAAAATGACAAAATAACGGATTTTTCGACAAAAATCAGAAATGCCCAAAAATGGCAAAATAACGGGTTTTTTGGCGAAAATCAGATATGTACAAAAATAACAAAATAACGGTTTTTCCGACAAGAATTAGATATGGGAAAAATGCCAAAAATAACGGTTATTCCGACAAAAATCAAATATATTTAAAAATGACAAAGTAACGGTTTTTTCGACGAAAATCAGATATGTGCAAAAATGGCAAAAATAGCGGTTATTCCGACAAAAATCAAAATATATCTAAAAATGACAAAATAACAGATTTTTCGGCGAAAATCAGATATGTACAAAAATAACAAAATAACGGATTTTTCCGACAAGAATTAGATATGGAAAAAATGCCAAAAATAGCGGTTATTCCGACAAAAATCAAATATGTTTAAAAATGACAAAATAACGGTTTTTTCGACAACAATCAGATATGTGGAAAAAATGGCAAAAATAACGGATTTTTCCGACAAAAATCAGATATGGACAAAAATGCCAAAAATAACGGTTTTTTCGACAAAAATCAAATATATTCAAAAATGACAAAGTAACGGTTTTTTTGACAAAAATCAGATATGTACAAAAATGACAAAATAACGGATTTTTCCGACAAGAATCAGATATGGGAAAAAATGGCAAAAATAGCGGTTATTCCGACAAAAATCAAATATATTTAAAAATGACAAAGTAACGGATTTTTCGACGAAAATCAGATATGTGCAAAAATGGCAAAATAACGGATTTTTCCGACAAGAATTAGATATGGGAAAAAATGGCAAAAATAGCGGTTATTCCGACAAAAATCAGATATGTACAAAAATGACAAAATAACGGATTTTTAAGACAAGAATCAGATATGGGAAAAAATGGGAAAAATAGCGGTTATTCCGACAAAAATCAGATATGTCCAAAAATGACAAAATAACGAATTTTTCGACGAAAATGAGATATGTGCAAAAATGGCAAAAATAGCGGTTATTCCGACAAACATCAAAAATATATCCAAAAATTACATAATAACGGATTTTTCGACGAAAATCAGTTACGTTCAAAAATCACAAAAAAAACGGATTTTTTCGACAACAATCAGATATGGGAAAAAATGGCAAAAATAGCGGTTATTCCAACAAAAATCAGATATGTCCAAAAATGACAAAATAACGAATTTTTCGACGAAAATCAGATATGTGCAAAAATGGCAAAAATAGCGGTTATTCCGACAAAAATCAGATATGTCCAAAAATGACAAAATAACGGATTTTTCCGACAAGAATAAGATATGGGAAAAAATGGCAAAAATAGCGGTTATTCCGACAAAAATCAGATATGTCCAAAAATTGCAAAATAACGGAGTTTTCACCGAAAATCAGATATGTACAAAAATGACAAAACTACGAATTTTCCGACAAGAATCAAATATGGGAACAAATGGCAAAAATAGCGGTTATTCCGACAAAAATCAGATATGTCCAAAAATGACAAAATAACGGATTTTTCCGACAAGAATAAGATATGGGAAAAAATGGCAAAAATAGCGGTTATTCCGAAAAAAATCAGATATGTACAAAAATGACAAAATAACGGATTTTTCGCCGAAAATCAGATATGTACAAAAATTACAAAATAACGTATTTTTCCGACAAGAATCAGATATGGGAAAAAATGGCAAAAATAGCGGTTATTCCGACAAAAATCAGATATGTACAAAAATGACAAAATAACGGATTTTTCCGACAAGAATCAGATATGGGAAAAAATGGCAAAAATAGCGGTTATTCCGACAAAAATCAGATATGGGCAAAAATGGCAAAAATTGTGGTTATTCCGACAAAAATCACATATGTCCAAAAATTGCAAAATAACGGATTTTTTGACGAAAATCAGATATGTAAAAAAATGACAAAATAACGGATTTATTCGACAAGACTCAGATATGGGAAAAAATGGCAAAAATAGCGGTTATTCCGACAAAAATCAGATATGTACAAAAATGACAAAATAACGGATTTTTCCGACAAGATAAGATATGGGAATAAATGGCAAAAATAGCGGTTATTCCGACAAAAATCAGATATGTCCAAAAATGACAAAATAACGGATTTTTCGCCGAAAATCAGATATGTACAAAAATGACAAAATAACGGATTTTTCCGTCGAGAACCAGATATGGGACAAAATGGCAAAAATAGCGGTTATTCAAAATAACGGATTTTTCGCCGAAAATCAGATATGTACAAAAATGACAAAATAACGTATTTTTCCTATAAGAATTAGATATGGGAAAAAATGGCAAAAATAGCGGTTATTCCGATAAAAATCAGCTATGTACAAAAATGACAAAATAACGGATTTTTCCGACAAGAATCAGATATGGGAAAAAATGGCAAAAATAGCGGTTATTCCGACAAAAATCAGATATGTAAAAAAATGACAAAATAACGGATTTTTTCGATAACAATCAGATATGTCCAATAATGGCAAATTAACGGATTTTTCGACAAAAATCAGATATGTACAAAAATGACAAAATAACGGATTTTTCCGACAAGAATCAGATATGGGAAAAAATGGCAAAAATAGCCGTTATTCCGACAAAATTCAGATATTTCCAAAAATTGCAAAATAATGGTTTTTTTGACGAAAATCAGATATGTAAGAAAATGACAAAATAACGGATTATTTCGACAACAATCAGATATGTCCAATAATGGCAAAATAACGGATTTTTCAACAAAAATCAGATATGTCCAAAAATTGCAAAATAACGGATTTTATGACGAAAATCAGATATGTACAAAAATGACAAAATAACGGATTTTTCCGACAAGAATCAGATATGGGAAAAAATGGCAAAAATAGCGGTTATTCCGACAAAAATCAGATATGTACAAAAATGACAAAATAACGGATTTTTCCGACAAAAATCAGATATGTCCAAAAATTGCAAAATAACGGTTTTTTTGACGAAAATCAGATATGTAAAAAAATGACAAAATAACGGATTTATTCGACAAGACTCAGATATGGGAAAAAATGGCAAAAATAGCGGTTATTCAAAATAACGGATTTTTCTCCGAAAATCAGATATGTACAAAAATGACAAAATAACGTATTTTTCCTACAGGAATCAGATATGGGAAAAAATGGCAAAAATAGCGGTTATTCCGATAAAAATCAGATATGTACAAAAATGACAAAATAACGGATTTTTCGACGAAAATCAGATATGTACAAAAATGACAAAACAACGTATTTTTCCGACAAGAATCAGATATGGAAAAAATGGAAAAATAGCGGTTATTCCGACAAAAATCAGATATGTCCAAAAATGACAAAATAACGAATTTTTTCGACGAAAATCAGATATGTGAAAAAATGGCAAAAATAGCGGTTATTCCGACAAAAATCAGATATGTACAAAAATGACAAAATAACGGATTTTTCGACGAAAATCAGATATGTACAAAAATGACAAAATAACGGATTTTTACGACAACAATCAGATATGTCCAAAAATGGCAAAATAACGGTTTTTTCGACGAAAATCAGATATGTACAAAAATGACAAAATAACGGATTTTTCCGACTAGAATCAGATATGGGAAAAAATGGCAAAAATAGCGGTTATTCCGACAAAAATCAGATATGTACAAAAATGACAAAATAACGGATTTTTTGACGAAAATCAGATATGTAAAAAAATGACAAAATAACGGATTTATTCCGACAAGACTCAGATATGGGAAAAAATGGCAAAAATAGCGGTTATTCCCACAAAAATCAGATATGTACAAAAATGACAAAATAACGGATTTTTCCGACGAAGAATAAGATATGGAAAAAAATGGCAAAATAGCGGGTATTCCGACAAAAATCAGATATGTACAAAAATGACAAAATAACGGATTTTTCCGCCGAAAATCAGATATGTACAAAAATGACAAAATAACGTATTTTTCCGACAAGAATCAGATATGGGAAAAAATGGCAAAAATAGCGGTTATTCCGACAAAAATCAGATATGTACAAAAATGACAAAATAACGGATTTTTCCGACAAGAATCATATATGGGAAAAAATGGCAAACATAGCGGTTATTCCCACAAAAATCAGATATGGGCAAAAAATTGTGGTTATTCCGACAAAAATCAGATATGTCCAAAAATTGCAAAATAACGGATTTTTTTGACGAAAATCAGATATGTAAAAAAATGACAAAATAACGGATTTATTCGACAAGACTCAGATATGGGAAAAAATGGCAAAAATAGCGGTTATTCCGATAAAAATCAGATATTTACAAAAATGACAAAATAACGGATTTTTCCGACAAGAATAAGATATGGGAAAAAATGCCAAAATAGCGGTTATTCCGACAAAAATCAAAAATATATCCAAAAATTACATAATAACGGATTTTTCAACGAAAATCAGTTACGTTCAAAAATCACAAAATAACGGATTTTTTGACAACAATCAGATATGGGAAAAAATGGCTAAAATAGCGGTTATTCCAACAAAAATCAGATATGTCCAAAAATGACAAAATAACGAATTTTTCGACGAAAATCAGATATGTAAGAAAATGACAAAATAACGGATTTATTCGACAACAATCAGATATGTACAAAAATGACAAAATAACGGATTTTTCCGACAAGAATCAGATATGGAAAAAAATGGCAAAAATAGCGGTTATTCCGACAAAAATCAGATATGTACAAAAATGACAAAATAACGGATTTTTTCGATAACAATCAGATATGTCCAATAATGGCAAAATAACGGATTTTTCGACGAAAATCAGATATGTACAAAAATGACAAAATAACGGATTTTTCCAACAAGAATCAGATATGGGCAAAAATGGCAAAAATTGTGGTAATTCCGACAAAAATCAGATATGTCCAAAAATTGCAAAATAACGGATTTTTTGACGAAAATCAGATATGTAAAAAAATGACAAAATAACGGATTTTTACGACAACAATCCGATATGTCCAATAATGGCAAAATAACGGATTTTTCGACGAAAATCCGATATGTACAAAGATGACAAAATAACGGATTTTTACGACAAGAATCAGATATGGGAAAAAATGGCAAAAATAGCGGTTATTCCGACAAAAATCAGATATGTACAAAAATGACAAAATAACGGATTTTTTCGATAACAATCAGATATGTCCAATAATGGCAAAATAACGGATTTTTCGACGAAAATCCGATATGTACAAAAATGACAAGATAACGGATTTTTCCAACAAGAATCAGATATGGGCAAAAATGGCAAAAATTGTGGTAATTCCGACAAAAATCAGATATGTCCAAAAATTGCAAAATAACGGATTTTTTTGACGAAAATCAGATATGTAAAAAAATGACAAAATAACGGATTTATTCGACAAGACTCAGATATGGGAAAAAATGGCAAAAATAGCGGTTATTCCCACAAAAATCAGATATGGGCAAAAATGGCAAAAATTGTGGTAATTCCGACAAAAATCAGATATGTCCAAAAATTGCAAAATAACGGATTTTTTGACGAAAATCAGATATGTAAAAAAATGACAAAATAACGGATTTATTCGACAAGAATCAGATATGGGAAAAAATGGCAAAAATAGCGGTTATTCCGACAAAAATCAGATATGTACAAAAAAGGCAAAATAACGGATTTTTCCGACAAGAATAAGATATGGGAAAAAATGGCAAAAATAGCGGTTATTCCGACAAAAATCAGATATGTCCAAAAATTGCATAATAACGGATTTTTCGCCGAAAATCAGATATGTACAAAAATGACAAAATAAGGGATTTTTCCGACGAGAACCAGATATGGGAAAAAATTGCAAAAATAGCGGTTATTGACCAAAAAAATTAAACAAAATAACGGATTTTTCGCCGAAAATCAGATATGTACAAAAATGACAAAATAACGTATTTTTCCGACAAGAATCAGATATGGGAAAAAAATGGCAAAAATAGCGGTTATTCCGACAAAAATCAGATATGTCCAAAAATGACAAAATAACGGATTTTTCGACGAAAATCAGATATGTACAAAAATGACAAAAACAACGTATTTTTCCGACAAGAATCAGATATGGAAAAAATGGGAAAAATAGCGGTTATTCCGACAAAAATCAGATATGTCCAAAAATGTCAAAATAACGGATTTTTCCGACGAAAATGAGATATGTGCAAAAATGGCAAAAATGGCGGTTATTCCGACCAACATCAAAAATATATCCAAAAATTACATAATAACGGATTTTTCGACGAAAATCAGATATGTACAAAAATGACAAAATAACGGATTTTTTCGACAACAATCAGATATGGGAAAAAATGGCAAAAATAGCGGTTATTCCAACAAAAATCAGATATGTACAAAAATGACAAAATAACGAATTTTTCGACGAAAATCAGATATGTACAAAAATGACAAAATAACGTATTTTTCCGACAAGAATCAGATATGGAAAAAATGGGCAAAAATAGCGGTTATTCCGACAAAAATCAGATATGTCCAAAAATGACAAAATAACGGATTTTTCGACGAAAATCAGATATGTGAAAAAAATGGCAAAAATAGCGGTTATTCCGACAAAAATCAAAGATATGTCCAAAAATGACAAAATAACGGATTTTTCGACGAAAATCAGATATGTACAAAAATGACAAAATAACGGATTTTTTCGACAACAATCAGATATGGGAAAAAATGGCAAAAATAGCGGTTATTCCGACAAAAATCAGATATGTACAAAAATGACAAAATAACGGATTTTTTCGACGAAAATCAGATATGTAAAAAAATGGCAAAAATAGCGGTTATTCCGACAAAAATCAGATATGTCAAAAAATTACAAAATAACGGATTTTTCGACGAAAATCAGATATGTTCAAAAATGACAAAATAACGGATTTTTCGACAACAATCAGATATGGGAAAAAATGGCAAAAATAGCGGTTATTCAGACAAAAATCAGATATGTACAAAAATGACAAAATAACGGATTTTTCGACGAAAATCAGATATGTGCAAAAATGGCAAAAATAGCGGTTATTCCGACAAAAATCAATATCCAAAAAATGACAAAATAACGGATTTTTCGACGAAAATCAGATATGTACAAAAATGACAAAATAACGGATTTTTTCGACAAGAATCAGATATGGGAAAAAATGGCAAAAATAGCGGTTATTCCGACAAAAATCAGATATGTCCAAAAATGACAAAATAACGGATTTTTTGACGAAAATCAGATATGTAAAAAAATGACAAAATAACGGATTTTTTCGACAACAATCAGATATGTCCAAAAATGGCAAAATAACGGATTTTTCGACGAAAATCAGATATGTACAAAAATGACAAAATAACGGATTTTTCCGACAAGAATCAGATATGGGAAAAAATGGCAAAAATAGCGGTTATTCCGACAAAAAATCAGATATGTAAAAAAATGACAAAATAACGGATTTTTTCGAAAACAATCAGATATGTCCAATAATGGCAAAATAACGGATTTTTCGACGAAAATCAGATATGTACAAAAATGACAAAATAACGGATTTTTCCGACAAGAATCAGATATGGGAAAAAATGGCAAAAATAGCGGTTATTCCGACAAAAATCAGATATGTCCAAAAATGGCAAAATAACGGATTTTTTTGACGAAAATCAGATATGTAAAAAATGACAAAAATAACGGATTTATTCCGACAAGAATCAGATATGTGAAAAAATGGCAAAAATAACGGTTTTTTCGACAAAAATCAGATACGTTCAAAAATCACAAAAATAACGGATTTTTTCGACAACAATCAGATATGTACAAAAATTACAAAATAACGGATTTTTCCGACGAAAATCAGATATGTACAAAAACGACAAAATAACGGATTTTTCCGACAAGAATAAGATATGGGAAAAAATGGCAAAAATAGCGGATATTCCGACAAAAATCAGATATGTCCAAAAATGACAAAATAACGGATTTTTCGACGAAAATCATATATGTGAAAAAATGGCAAAAATAGCGGTTATTCCGACAAGAATCAGATATGGGAAAAAATGGCAAAAATAGCGGTTATTCCGACAAAAATCAGATATGTACAAAAATGACAAAATAACGGATTTTTTCGATAACAATCAGATATGTCCAATAATGGCAAAATAACGGATTTTTCGACGAAAATCAGATATGTACAATAATGGCAAAATAAAGGATTTTTCGACGAAAATCAGACAAGAATCAGATATGGGAAAAAATGTCAAAAAATAGCGGTTATTCCGACAAAAATCAGATATGTCCAAAAATGACAAAATAATGCATTTTTCGACGAAAATCAGATATGTACAAAAATGACAAAACAACGTATTTTTCCGACAAGAATCAGATATGGGAAAAAATGGGAAAAATAGCGGTTATTCCGACAAAAATCAGATATGTCCAAAAATGACAAAATAACGAATTTTTCGACGAAAATGAGATATGTGCAAAAATGGCAAAAATAGCGGTTATTCCGACAAAACATCAAAAATATATCCAAAAATTACATAATAACGGATTTTTCCGACGAAAATCAGATATATAAAAAAATGACAAAATAACGTATTTTTCCGACAAGAATCAGATATGGGAAAAAAATGGCAAAAATAACGGTTATTCCGAAAAAATCAGATATGTACAAAAATGACAAAATAACGGATTTTTCCGACAAGAATAAGATATGAGAAAAATGGCAAAAATAGCGGTTATTCCGACAAAAATCAGATATGTACAAAAATGACAAAATAACGGATTTTTCCGACAAGAATAAGATATGGGAAAAAATGGCAAAAATAGCGGTTATTCCGACAAAAATCAGATATGTACAAAAATGACAAAATAACGGATTTTTCGATAACAATCAGATATGTCCAAAAATGGCAAAATAACGGATTTTTCGACGAAAATCAGATATGTACAAAAATGACAAAAATAACGAATTTTTCGACGAAAATCAGATATGTGCAAAAATGGCAAAAATAGCGGTTATTCCGACAAAAATCAGATATGTCCAAAAATAACAAAATAACGGATTTTTCGACGAAAATCAGATATGTACAAAAATGACAAAAATAACGGATTTTTCGACAAGAATCAGATATGGAAAAATGCCAAAAATAGCGGTTATTCCGACAAAAATCAAATATATTTAAAAATGACAAAGTAACGGATTTTTCGACGAAAATCAGATATCTGCAAAAATGACAAAATAACGGATTTTTCCGACAAGAATTAGATTTGGGAAAAAATGCCAAAAATAGCGGTTATTCCGACAAAAATCAAATATATTCAAAAATGACAAAGTAACGTTTTTTTCGACAAAATCAGATATGTGCAAAAATGGCAAAATAACGGATTCTCCGATAAGAATCAGATATGGGAAAACATGGCAAAAATAGCGGTTATTCCGACAAAAATCAAATATATTCAAAAATGACAAAGTAACGGATTTTTCGACGAAAATCAGATATGTGCAAAAATGGCAAAATAACGGATTTTTCCGACAAGAATCAGATATGGGAAAAAATGACAAAAATATCGGTTATTCCGACAAAAATCAAATATATCTAAAAATGACAAAGTAACGGATTTTTCCGAAAATCAGATATATGGGAAAAAATGACAAAATAACGGTTTTTTCGACAAAAATCAGATATGCAAAAATGGCAAAATAACGGATTTTCCGACAAAATCAAAGATATTAAAAAATGACAAAATAACGGATTTTTCGACAAAAATCAGATATATGAAAAAATGGCAAAATAACGGTTTTTTCGACAAAAATCAGATATGTCCAAAAATGGCAAAATAACGAATTTTTCGACGAAAATCAGATATGTCAAAAATGGCAAAAATAACGGTTTTTCCGACAAAAATCAGATATATTAAAAAAATGCCAAAAATAACGGGATTTTTCGACAAAAATCAGATATGTGCAAAAATGACAAAATAACGGTTTTTTTTCGACAAGAATCAGATATGGAAAAAATGGCAAAAATAACGGATTTTTCCGACAAAAATCAGATATATTTCAAAAATGACAAAATAACGGATTTTTCGACGAAAATCAGATATGTGCAAAAATGGCAAAAATAGCGGTTTTCGACAAAAATCAAATATATCTAAAAATACAAACTTTGAAAATCAGATATGTACAAAAATGACAAATAACGGATTTTTCCGACAAGAATCAGATATGGGCAAAAATGGCAAAAATAGCGGTAATTCCGACAAAAATCAGATATGTTCAAAAATGGCAAAATAACGGTTTTTTTTGACGAAAATCAGATATGTGCAAAAATGACAAAATAACGGATTTTTCCGACAAGAATCAGATATGGCAAAAATGGCAAAATAAAGCGGTTTTTCGACAAAATCAAATATATTTAAAAATGACAAAGTAACGGTTTTTCGACAAAGAATCAGATATGTGCAAAAAAATGGCAAAAATAATTTCGGTTTTTCCAACAAGAATTAGATATGTACAAAAATGACAAAATAGCGGTTATTTCGACAAAAATCAAATATATTTAAAAATGACAAAGTAACGGATTTTTCGACGAAAATCACATATGTGCAAAATGGCAAAATAACGGATTTTTCCGACAAGAATCCGATATGGGCAAAAATGGCAAAAAATAACGGTTATTCCGACAAAAAAATCAATTATATCCAAAAAAAATGACAAAGATACGGATTTTTCGACAAAAATCAGATATGCCCAAAAATGACAAAATAACGGATTTTTCGGCGAAAATCAGATATGTACAAAAATGACAAAATAGTGGTTTTCAATAGTGATTTTTTAGAATCAGATATGGGAAAAAAATGGCAAAAATGTAGCGGTTATTCCGACAAAAATCAAATATATTTAAAATGACAAAGTAACGGTTTTTTTCTGACAAAAATCAGATATGTGCAAAAATGGAAAAATACCGGATTTTTTCCCAACAAAAATTAGATATGGAAAAATTACAAAAAAAAATAGCGGTTATTCCGATAAAAATCAAATATATTTAAAAATGACAAAGTAAAATGGTGCAAAACTAATTTTTCCGACAAGAATTAGATATGGGGAAAAATGCGCAAAAATAGCAGTCAAAAATCATATTTAAAATAATGGGCACAGGGTATAATGATGAAGTAAGGGATTTTTCGAAAAATCCGATAATGCGAAAAATGGCAAAAACGATCATCCCATAAGAATTAGAGCTATGACAAAAATGCCAAAAAACGGATTTATCCGACAAGAATTAGATATGAAAAAATTTTTCAAAAAAGCGGGGTTATTCCGACAAAAATCAAATATATCAAACGACACAACGGTTTTTGGACAAACAATGTTAAAAAATGGCAAGGTAACGGATTTTTCCGACAAAATCAGATATGTTCAAAAATGGAAAATAACGGATTTTTCCGACAAATCAAATTATATATTTAAAAGTAACGGAGTTTTCGATTTTCGATTGAAAAACCAGATATGTGACAAAAATGGCAAAATAGCGGTCAATTCGACAAAAATCAAATATATCTAAAATGACAAAATAACGGATTTTTCGGCGAAAATCAGATATGTACAAAAAAAATAACAAAATAACGGTTTTTCCGACAAGAATTAGATATGGAAAAATGCCCCAAACGGATTTTCCGATAAGAATTAGATATGGGAAACATAGGCGCAAATAGCGGTTATTCCCCCACAAAATCAAATATATTTAAAAATGACAAAGCAACGGTCTCTTCGACAAAACCGAGATATGTGCAAAAAATGGAAAAATATCGGATTTTCCCAACAAAAATTAGATATGGAAAAAAATGACAAAAATAGCGGTTATTCCGACAAAACTCAAATATATTTAAAAATGACAAAGTAACGGATTTTTTGACGAAAATCAGATATGTGCAAAAATGGCAAAACAACGGATTTTCCGATAAGAATTAGATATGGGAAACATGGCAAAAAGGCGGTTATTCCGACAAAAACAAAAATTTTTAAAAAAGACCAAAGTACCGATTTTTCCGACGAAAATCAGATAGGTGCAAAAATGGCAAAATAACGGTTTTTCCGACAAAATCAAATATATTTAAAAATGACAAAGTAACGGATTTTTCGGCTGACAAAACAGATATGTACAAAAATGACACAAATAAACGGATTTTTCCGACAAGAATTAGATATGGAAAAAATGCCAAAAATAGCGGTTATTCCGACAAAAATCAAATATATTTAAAAATGACAAAGTAACGGTTTTTTCGACAAAATCAGATATGTGCAAAAATGGAAAATAACGGATTTTTCCAACAAGAATTAGATATGGAAAAATGACAAAATAGCGGTTATTCCGACAAAAATCAAATATGTTTAAAAATGACAAAGTAACGGATTTTTAAAATTCAAATATATCTAAAAATGAATAAATTTTTGACGAAAATCAGATATGTGCAAAAATGGCAAAATAACGGATTTTTCCGACAAGAATTAGATATGGGAAAAAATGGCAAAAATAGCAGTTATTCCGACAAAAAAATCAAATATATTTAAAAAATGACATAGTAAGGTTTTTTCGAACAAAATCAGATACGTGAAAAAATGGCCACAAAAAACGGATTTTTTTTCCGACAAGAATTAGATATGGAAAAAATGCCAAAAATAGCGGTTATTCCGACAAAAATCAAATATATTTAAAAATGACAAAGTAACGGTTTTTTCGACGAAAATCAGATATGTGCAAAAAATGGCAAAAAAATAACGGATTTTTCCGACAAGAATTAGATATGGGAAAAAATGGCAAAATAGCGGTTATTCCGACAAAAATCAAATATATTTAAAAATGACAAAGTAACGGATTTTTCCGACGAAAATCAGATATGTGCAAAAATGACAAAATAACGGTTTTTCCGACAAGAATCTGATATGGGAAAATGGCAAAAATATCGGTTATTTCCACAAAAATCAATTATATCTTAAAATGGACAGAGTAACGGATTTTTCGACAAAAATCAGATATGCCCAAAAATGGCAAAATAACGGATTTTTCTGGCGAAAATCAGATATGTACAAAAATGAAAACGAAAAGGATTTTTCCGAAAAGAATCAGATATGGGTAAAAATGCCAAAAATAGCGGTTATTCCGACAAAAATCAAATATATTTAAAAATGACAAAGTAACGGTTTTTCGACTGAAAATCAGATATGTGCAAAAAATGGCAAAATAACGGATTTTTCCGACAAGAATTAGATATGGGAAAAAAGCAAAAATAGCAGTTATTCCGACTAAAAATCAAATATATTTAAAAATGACAAAGTAAAAGGGATTTTTCGAAAAAATCAGATACGT
>JAEIFK010000333.1:0-65999 GCA_018901825.1 Drosophila funebris
TTGCCATTTTTTGAAAAATCTGACTTTTGTCGAAAAAACCGTTATTTTGCCATTTTTTGACAAATCTCAATTTATACGTTCTTTTTTTTGCCATTTTTTTGACAAATCTGATTTTTGTCGAAAAAAACATTATTTTGCCATTTTTTGACAAATCTGAATTTTAACGTTTCTTTTTTTGCCATTTTTTGACAAATCTGATTTTTGTTGAAAAAAAAACGTTATTTTGACATTTTTTGGCAAATCTGAATTTTTACGAAAAACCGTTTGCTGTTTTTGGACAAATTTGATTTTTGTCGAAAAAACCGAGTTATTTTCCCATTTTTTGACAAATCTGAAAGTTTTTTTTTTTTGACATTTTTGGACAAATCTGATTTTTGAAAAAAAAAACGTTATTTTGACATTTTTTGGCAAATCTGAATTTTAACGAAAAACCGTTTGCCATTTTTTGAAAAATCTGAGGTTTTTTGCCATTTTTTGACAAATCTGAATTTTAACGTTTTTTTTTCCCTTTTTGACAAATCTGATTTTTGTTGAAAAAAAACGTTATTTTGACATTTTTTTGGAAAATCTGAATTTTACGTACGAAAAACCCGTTTGCCATTTTTAGACAAATCTGATTTTTGTCGATAAAACCACTTATTTTGCCATTTTTTAACGAATCTGATTTTTTCGAAAAACCATTATTTTTGCCATTTTTTGACAAGTCTGACTTTTGTCGAAAAAACCGTTATTTTGCCACTTTTTGACATATCTGAATTTTTACGTTTTTTTTTTGCCATTTTTTGACAAATCTGATTTTTGTTGAAAAAAAACGTTATTTTGACATTTTTTTGACGAAAAAGTTCATTTTTTGGCAAATCTGAATTTTTACGAAAAAAACCGTTTTGCCATTTTTTGACAAATCTGATTTTTGTCGAAAAAACTTTATTTTGCCATTTTTTGGCAAATCTGATTTTTGTCGAAAAAAAACCGTTATTTTGCCATTTTTTGAAAAATCTGATTTTTGTCGAAAAAACCGTTATTTTGCCATTTTTTGACAAATCTGAATTTTTACGTTTTTTTTTGCCATTTTTTGACAAATCTGATTTTTGTTGAAAAAAAAACGTTATTTTAAAATTTTTTGGCAAATCTGAATTTTTACGAAAAAACCGTTTGCCATTTTTAGACAAATCTAATTTTTGTCGAAAAAAATCGTTATTTTTCCATTTGTTGACACATCTGATTTTTGTCGAAAAAAACATTATTTTGCCATTTTTTTTACCACATCTGTTTTTGAAGAAAAAATTTATTTTGCCATTTTTTGGCAAATCTGATTTTTGTCGAAAAAATAACGTTATTTTGCCACTTTTTGACAAATCTAAATTTTTTTTTGCCATTTTTTGACAAATCTAATTTTTGTTAAAAAAAAACGTTATTTTGACATTTTTTGGAAAATCTGAATTTTTACGAAAAAACCGTTCGCTATTTTTGGACAAATTTGATTTTTGTCGAAAAAAAACTGTATTTTGCTATTTTTTTTTTAAATCTGACTTATGTCGAAAAAAATCCGTTATTTTGACATTTTTTGGCAAATCTGAATTTTTACGAAAAATCCGTTTGCCATTTTTGGACAAATCTGATTTTTGTCGAAAAAAAAACTGTATTTTGCCATTTTTTGACAAATTTGACTTTTGTCGAAAAAAAACGTTATTTTGCCATTTTTTGACAAATCTGATTTTTGTCGAAAAACCGTTATTTTTGCCATTTTTTGACAAATCTGATTTTTGTTCGAAAAAAACGTTATTTTTGACATTTTTTGGCAAATCTGAATTTTTACGAAAAAACCGTTTTTGCCATTTTTTGAAAAATCTGACTTTTGTCGAAAAAAAAACGTTATTTTGCCATTTTTTGACAAATCTGAATTTTTACGTTTTTTTTTTGCCATTTTTTGACAAATCTGATTTTTGTCGAAAAAAAAACGTTATTTTGCCATTTTTTGACAAATCTGAATTTTTACGTTTTTTGCCATTTTTTGACAAATCTGATTTTTGTTGAAAAAAAAACGTTATTTTGACATTTTTTTGGCAAATCTGAATTTTTACGAAAAAACCGTTTGCCATTTTTTGACAAATCTGATTTTTGTCGAAAAAAAACCGTTATTTTGCCATTTTTTGACAAATCTGAATTTTGTCGAAAAACGTTATTTTTTTTTGCCATTTTTTGACAAATCTGATTTTTGTTGAAAAAAAAACGTTATTTTGACATTTTTTGGCAAATCTGAATTTTTACGAAAAAAACCGTTTTTTGCCATTTTTGGACAAATCTGATTTTTGTTTTCGAAAAAACAGTTATTTTGCCATTTTTTGACAAATCTGATTTTTGTTTTTGCAAAAAAAAACGTTATTTTGCCATTTTTTTGACAAATCTGATTTTTTCGAAAAAATTTTTTTTGCCATTTTTTGACAAATCTGATTTTTTGTCGAAAAAAACGTTATTTTGCCATTTTTTGACAAATCTGAATTTTTACGTTTTTTTTTGCCATTTTTTGACAAATCTGATTTTTGTTGAAAAAAAAACGTTATTTTGACATTTTTTGGCAAATCTGAATTTTTACGAAAAAACCGTTTGCCATTTTTGGACAAATCTGATTTTTGTCGAAAAAAACACTTATTTTGCCATTTTTTAACAAATCTGATTTTTTCAAAAAAAACCGTTATTTTGCCATTTTTTGACAAATCTGAATTTTTACGTTTTTTTTGACATTTTTTGACAAATCTGATTTTTGTTTAAAAAAAAAAACGTTATTTTGACATTTTTTGTCAAATCTGAATTTTTACGAAAAAACCGTTTGCCATTTTTGAAAAATCTGACTTTTGTCGAAAAAAACCGTTATTTTGCCATTTTTTGACAAATCTGAATTTTTACGTTTTTTTTGCCATTTTTTGACAAATCTGATTTTTGTTAAAAAAAAAACGTTATTTTGACATTTTTTGACAAATCTGAATTTTTACGAAAAAACCGTTTGCCATTTTTGACAAATCTGATTTTTGTCGAAAAAAACCGTTATTTTGCCATTTTTTTGACAAATCTGAATTTTTACGTTATTTTTTTTGCCATTTTTTGACAAATCTGATTTTTGTCGAAAAAAAACGTTATTTTGCCATTTTTTGACAAATCTGAATTTTTACGTTTTTTTGCCATTTTTTGACAAATCTGATTTTTGTTGAAAAAAAACGTTATTTTGACATTTTTTTGGCAAATCTGAATTTTTACGAAAAAACCGTTTGCCATTTTTTGAAAAATCTGATCGTTTTTTGATTTTTTGACAAATCTGATTTTTGTCGAAAAAAAAAAAACCGTTATTTTGCCATTTTTTGACAAATCTGAATTTTTACGTTTTTTTTTGCCATTTTTTGACAAATCTGATTTTTGTTGAAAAAAAAACGTTATTTTGACATTTTTTGGCAAATCTGAATTTTTACGTTTTTTTGACATTTTTTGACAAATCTGATTTTTGTTGAAAAAAAAACGTTATTTTGACATTTTTTGTCAAATCTGAATTTTTACGAAAAAACCGTTTGCCATTTTTGAAAAATCTGATTTTTGTCGAAAAAACCGTTATTTTGCCATTTTTTGACAAATCTGAAATTTATACGTTTTTTTTTTGCCATTTTTTGACAAATCTGATTTTTGTTGAAAAAAAACGTTATTTTGACATTTTTTGACAAATCTGAATTTTTACGTTTTTTTGACATTTTTTGACAAATCTGATTTTTGTTGAAAAAAAACGTTATTTTGCATTTTTTGACGAAATCTGAATTTTTACACGTTTGCCATTTTTTGAAAAATCTGATTTTTTGTCGAAAAAAAACATTATTTTGCCATTTTTTGAAAAATCTGAATTTTAACGTTTTTTTTTTGCCATTTTTTGACAAATCTGATTTTTGTTGAAAAAAAACGTTATTTTGACATTTTTTGGCAAATCTGAATTTTTACGAAAAAACCGTTTGCCATTTTTGGACAAATCTGATTTTTGTCGAAAAAAACTTATTTTGCCATTTTTTAACAAATCTGATTTTTTCGAAAAAACCGTTTTTTGCATTTTTTGAAATATTCGTTATTTTGCCATTTTTTGACAAATCTGAATTTTTAACGTTTTTTTGACATTTTTTGACAAATCTGATTTTTTGTTTAAAAAAAAAACGTTATTTTGACATTTTTTGTCAAATCTGAATTTTTACGAAAAAACCGTTTGCCATTTTTGAAAAATCTGACTTTTGTCGAAAAAAACCGTTATTTTGCCATTTTTTGACAAATCTGAATTTTTACGTTTTTTTGACATTTTTTGACAAATCTGATTTTTGTTTAAAAAAAAAACGTTATTTTGACATTTTTTGTCAAATCTGAATTTTTACGAAAAAAACCGTTTGCCATTTTTGAAAAATCTGACTTTTGTCGAAAAAACCGTTATTTTGCCATTTTTTGACAAATCTCAATTTATACGTTTTTTTTTTGCCATTTTTTGACAAATCGGATTTTTGTTGAAAAAAAACGTTATTTTGCCATTTTTTGACAAATCTGAATTTTTACGTTTTTTTTTTTTTTGCCATTTTTGACAAATCTGATTTTTGTTGAAAAAAAAACGTTATTTTGACATTTTTTTGGAAAATCTGAATTTTTACGAAAAAACCGTTTGCCATTTTTAGACAAATCTGATTTTTGTCGATAAAACCACTTATTTTGCCATTTTTTAACGAATCTGATTTTTTCGAAAAACCATTATTTTTGCCATTTTTTGACAAATCTGACTTTTGTCGAAAAAACCGTTATTTTGCCACTTTTTGACATATCTGAATTTTTACGTTTTTTTTTGCCATTTTTTGACAAATCTGATTTTTGTTGAAAAAAAAACGTTATTTTGACATTTTTTGGCAATTCTGAATATTTACGAAAAAACCGTTGCCATTTTTGGACAAATCTGATTTTTGTCGAAAAAAAAACTGTATTTTGCCATTTTTTGGCAAATCTGATTTTTGTCGAAAAAAAACCGTTATTTTGCCATTTTTTCAAAAATCTGACTTTTGTCGAAAAAAACCGTTATTTTGCCATTTTTTGACAAATCTGAATTTATACGTTTTTTTTTGCCATTTTTTGACAAATCTGATTTTTTGTTGAAAAAAAACGTTATTTTAAAATTTTTGGCAAATCTGAATTTTTACGAAAAAACCGTTTGCCATTTTTAGACAAATCTAATTTTTGTCGAAAAAAAAATCGTTATTTTTCCATTTTTTGACACATCTGATTTTTGTCGAAAAAAACATTATTTTGCCATTTTTTTTTACCACATCTGATTTTTGAAGAAAAAATTTATTTTGCCAATTTTTGGCAAATCTGATTTTTTGTCGAAAAAATAACGTTATTTTGCCAATTTTTTGACAAATCTAAATTTTTTTTTTGCCATTTTTTGACAAATCTAATTTTTGTTAAAAAAAAAACGTTATTTTGACATTTTTTGGAAAATCTGAATTTTTACGAAAAAACCGTTCGCTATTTTTGGACAAATTTGATTTTTGTCGAAAAAAACTGTATTGTGCTATTTTTTTTTTAAATCTGACTTATGTCGAAAAAACCGTTATTTTGCCATTTTTTGGCAAATCTGAATTTTTATAAGTTTTTTTTGCCATTTTTTGACAAATCTGATTTTTGTTGAAAAAAAAAACGTTATTTTGACATTTTTTGGCAAATCTGAATTTTTACGAAAAAACCGTTTGCCATTTTTGGACAAATTTGATTTTTGTCGAAAAAACCGAGTTATTTTTACATTTTAATTTTGCCATTTTTTGACAAATCTGAAGTTTCACGTTTTTTTTTGACATTTTTTGACAAATCTGATTTTTGTTGAAAAAAAAAACGTTATTTTGACATTTTTTGGCAAATCTGAATTTTTACGAAAAAACCGTTTGCCATTTTTTGAAAAATCTTGATTTTTGTCGAAAAAAAAACGTTATTTTGCCATTTTTTGAAAAATCTGAATTTTTAACGTTTTTTTTTTGCCATTTTTTGACAAATCTGATTTTTGTTGAAAAAAAAACGTTATTTTGACATTTTTTGGCAAATCTGAATTTTTACGAAAAAACCGTTTGCCATTTTTGGACAAATCTGATTTTTGTCGAAAAAAACACTTATTTTGCCATTTTTTAACAATCTGATTTTTTCGAAAAAACCGTTATTTTGCCATTATTTGACAAATCTGAATTTTTCGTTTTTTGTTTTTGACATTTTTTGACAAATCTGATTTTTTGTTTAAAAAAAAAAAACGTTATTTTGACATTTTTTATCAAATCTGAATTTTTACGAAAAAACCGTTTGCCATTTTTGAAAAATCTGATTTTTGTCGAAAAAAACCGTTATTTTGCCATTTTTTGACAAATCTGAATTTTTACGTTTTTTTGACATTTTTTGACAAATCTGATTTTTTGTTTTTTTTTTTTAAAAAAAAAAACGTTATTTTGACATTTTTTGTCAAATCTGAATTTTTACGAAAAAACCGTTTGCCATTTTTGAAAAATCTGACTTTTGTCGAAAAAAACCGTTATTTTGCCATTTTTTGACAAATCTCAATTTTTACGTTCTTTTTTTTGCCATTTTTTGACACATCGGATTTTTGTTGAAAAAAAACGTTATTTTGCCATTTTTTGACAAATCTGAATTTTTACGTTTTTTTTTTTTGCCATTTTTGACAAATCTGATTTTTGTTGAAAAAAAAACGTTATTTTGACATTTTTTGGCAAATCTGAATTTTTAACGAAAAAACCGTTTGCCATTTTTGAAAAATCTGATTTTTGTCGAAAAAACCGTTATTTTGCCATTTTTTGACAAATCTCAATTTATTAAAACGTTTTTTTTGCCATTTTTTGACAAATCTGATTTTTTGTCGAAAAAAAAACGTTATTTTGCCATTTTTTGACAAATCTGAATTTTAACGTTTTTTTTGCCATTTTTTGACAAATCTGATTTTTGTTGAAAAAAAACGTTATTTTGACATTTTTTGGCAAATCTGAATTTTTACGAAAAAACCGTTTGCCATTTTTTGGACAAATCTGATTTTTGTCGAAAAAACAACGTTATTTTGCCATTTTTTGACAAATCTGAAGTTTTACGTTTTTTTTTGACATTTTTTGACAAATCTGTTTTTTTGAATCTTTTTTTTGAAAAAAACGTTATTTTGACATTTTTTGGCAAATCTGAATTTTTACGAAAAAACCGTTTGCCATTTTTTGACAAATCTGATTTTTGTCGAAAAAAAAACGTTATTTTGCCATTTTTTGAACAAATCTGAATTTTTAAAACCGTTTTTTTTTTGCCATTTTTTGACAAATCTGATTTTTGTTGAAAAAAAAACGTTATTTTGACATTTTTAAATTCAAAAATTTGTTTGACAAATCTGATTTTTTAGAAAAACCGTTTTTTTGCCATTTTTTGACAAATCTGATTTTTGTCGAAAAAACACGTTATTTTGCCATTTTTTGACAAATCTGAATTTTTTCGAAAAAACCATTTTTTTGCCATTTTTTGACAAATCTGACTTTTGTCGAAAAAAACCGTTATTTTGCCATTTTTTGACAAATCTGAATTTTTACGTTTTTTTTTGCCATTTTTTGACAAATCTGATTTTTGTTGAAAAAAAACGTTATTTTGACATTTTTTGGCAAATCTGAATTTTTACGAAAAAACCGTTTGCCATTTTTGGACAAATCTGATTTTTGTCGAAAAAAAACTGTTATTTTGCCATTTTTTGACAAATCTGATTTTTGTCGAAAAAAACCGTTATTTTTGCCATTTTTTGACAAATCTGATTTTTGTCGAAAAAAACCGTTATTTTGCCATTTTTTGACAAATCTGAATTTTTACGTTTTTTTTGCCATTTTTTGACAAATCTGATTTTTTTGTTTAAAAAAAAAACGTTATTTTGACATTTTTTTGCAAATCTGAATTTTTATTTGCCATTTTTGGACAAATCTGAATTTTTGTCGAAAAAAACCGTTATTTTGCCATTTTTTGACAAATCTGATTTTTGTCGAAAAAAACGTTATTTTGCCATTTTTTGACAAATCTGATTTTTGACGAAAAAATTTATTTTGCCATTTTTTGACAAATCTGATTTTTGTCGAAAAAAACGTTATTTTGCCATTTTTTGACAAATCTGAATTTTTATTTTTTTTGCCATTTTTTGACAAATCTGATTTTTGTTGAAAAAAAAACGTTATTTTGACATTTTTTGGCAAATCTGAATTTTTACGAAAAAACCGTTTGCCATTTTTGGACAAATCTGATTTTTGTCGAAAAAAAACGTTATTTTGCCATTTTTTGACAAATCTGAATTTTTAGGTTTTTTTTGCCATTTTTTGACAAATCTGATTTTTGTCGAAAAAAAAACGTTATTTTGACATTTTTTGGCAAATCTGAATTTTTACGAAAAACCGTTTGCCATTTTTTGAACAAATCTGATTTTTGTCGAAAAAAACGTTATTTTGCCATTTTTTGACAAATCTGATTTTTTCGAAAAAACCGTTATTTTGCCATTTTTTTGACAAATCTGACTTTTGTCGAAAAAAACGTTTTTTTTGCCATTTTTTGACAAATCTGATTTTTGTTGAAAAAAAACGTTATTTTGACATTTTTTGGCAAATCTGAATTTTTACGAAAAAACCGTTTGCCATTTTTGGACAAATCTGATTTTTGTCGAAAAAAAAAACGTTATTTTGCCATTTTTGAAAAATCTGATTTTTGTCGAAAAAACCGTTATTTTGCCATTTTTTGACAAATCTGATTTTTTTGAAAAAACGTTATTTTTTTTGACATTTTTTGACAAATCTGATTTTTGTTCGAAAAAACCGTTTTTTGCCATTTTTTGAAAAATCTGATTTTTGTCGAAAAAAACCGTTATTTTGCCATTTTTTGACAAATCTGAATTTTTACGAAAAATTTTTTTGCCATTTTTTGACAAATCTGATTTTTGTCGAAAAAAAACGTTATTTTGCCATTTTTTGACAAATCTGAATTTTTACGTTTTTTTTTGACATTTTTTGACAAATCTGATTTTTGTTGAAAAAAAAAACGTTATTTTGACATTTTTTGTCAAATCTGAATTTTTACGAAAAAACCGTTTGCCATTTTTGGAAAAATCTGATTTTTGTCGAAAAAAAACCGTTATTTTGCCATTTTTTGACAAATCTGAATTTATACGTTTTTTTTTTGCCATTTTTTGACAAATCTGATTTTTGTTGAAAAAAAACGTTATTTTGACATTTTTTGACAAATCTGAATTTTTACGTTTTTTTTGAAAAACCGTTTGCCATTTTTTGACAAATCTGATTTTTGTCGAAAAAAAACGTTATTTTGCCATTTTTTTGACAAATCTGAATTTTTACGAAAAACCGTTTTTTTGCCATTTTTTGACAAATCTGATTTTTGTTGAAAAAAAAACGTTATTTTGACCATTTTTTGTACGAATCTGAATTTTTACGAAAAACCGTTTTTTTTTGCCATTTTTTGACAAATCTGATTTTTGTCGAAAAAAAAACGTTATTTTGCCATTTTTTGACAAATCTGAATTTTAACGTTTTTTTTTGCCATTTTTTGACAAATCTGATTTTTGTTGAAAAAAAAACGTTATTTTGACATTTTTTGGCAAATCTGAATTTTTACGAAAAAACCGTTTGCCATTTTTGGACAAATCTGATTTTTGTCGAAAAAAACACTTATTTTGCCATTTTTTAACAATCTGATTTTTTCGAAAAAAACCGTTATTTTGCCATTATTTGACAAATCTGAATTTTTACGTTTTTTTGACATTTTTTGACAAATCTGATTTTTGTTTAAAAAAAAACGTTATTTTGACATTTTTTGTCAAATCTGAATTTTTACGAAAAAACCGTTTGCCATTTTTGAAAAATCTGACTTTTGTCGAAAAAAACCGTTATTTTGCCATTTTTTGACAAATCTGAATTTTTACGTTTTTTTGACATTTTTTGACAAATCTGATTTTTGTTTAAAAAAAAACGTTATTTTGACATTTTTTGTCAAATCTGAATTTTTACGAAAAAACCGTTTGCCATTTTTTGAAAAATCTGACTTTTGTCGAAAAAACCGTTATTTTGCCATTTTTTGACAAATCTCAATTTATACGTTTTTTTTTTGCCATTTTTTGACAAATCGGATTTTTGTTGAAAAAAAACGTTATTTTGCCATTTTTTGACAAATCTGAATTTTTACGTTTTTTTTTTTTTGCCATTTTTGACAAATCTGATTTTTGTTGAAAAAAAAAACGTTATTTTGACATTTTTTTGGAAAATCTGAATTTTTACGAAAAAACCGTTTGCCATTTTTAGACAAATCTGATTTTTGTCGATAAAACCACTTATTTTGCCATTTTTTAACGAATCTGAATTTTTCGAAAAACCATTATTTTTGCCATTTTTTGACAAATCTGACTTTTGTAAAAAAACCGTTATTTTGCCATTTTTTGACATATCTGAATTTTTACGTTTTTTTTTGCCATTTTTTGACAAATCTGATTTTTGTTGAAAAAAAAACGTTATTTTGACATTTTTTGGCAATTCTGAATATTTACGAAAAAACCGTTGCCATTTTTGGACAAATCTGATTTTTGTCGAAAAAAAAACTGTATTTTGCCAATTTTTGGCAAATCTGATTTTTGTCGAAAAAAAAAACCGTTATTTTGCCATTTTTTGAAAAATCTGACTTTTTGTCGAAAAAAACCGTTATTTTGCCATTTTTTGACAAATCTGAATTTATACGTTTTTTTTTGCCATTTTTTGACAAATCTGATTTTTGTTGAAAAAAAAACGTTATTTTAAAATTTTTTGGCAAATCTGAATTTTTACGAAAAAACCGTTTGCCATTTTTAGACAAATCTAATTTTTGTCGAAAAAAAAATCGTTATTTTTCCATTTGTTGACAAATCTGATTTTTTGTCGAAAAAAACATTATTTTGCCATTTTTTTTACCACATCTGATTTTTGAAGAAAAAAATTTATTTTGCCAATTTTTGGCAAATCTGATTTTTTGTCGAAAAAATAACGTTATTTTGCCACTTTTTGACAAATCTAAATTTTTTTTTGCCATTTTTTGACAAATCTAATTTTTGTTAAAAAAAAAACGTTATTTTGACATTTTTTGGACAAATCTGAATTTTTACGAAAAAACCGTTTCGCCATTTTTGGACAAATCTGATTTTTGTCGAAAAAAAACTGTATTGTGCTATTTTTTTTTTAAATCTGACTTTTGTCGAAAAAAACCGTTATTTTGCCATTTTTTGGCAAATCTGAATTTTTATAAGTTTTTTTGCCATTTTTTGACAAATCTGATTTTTGTTGAAAAAAAAACGTTATTTTGACATTTTTTGGCAAATCTGAATTTTTACGAAAAAACCGTTTGCCGTTTTTGGACTAATTTGATTTTTGTCGAAAAAAACCGAGTTATTTTGCCATTTTTTAACAAATCTGAATTTTCAGGTTTTTTTTTGACATTTTTTGACAAATCTGATTTTTGTTGAAAAAAAACGTTATTTTGACATTTTTTGGCAAATCTGAATTTTTACGAAAAAACCGTTTGCCATTTTTTGAAAAATCTGATTTTTGTCGAAAAAAAAACATTATTTTGCCATTTTTTGAAAAATCTGAATTTTAACGTTTTTTTTTTGCCATTTTTTGACAAATCTGATTTTTGTAAAAAAAAACGTTATTTTGACATTTTTTGGCAAATCTGAATTTTTACGAAAAACCGTTTGCCATTTTTGGACAAATCTGATTTTTGTCGAAAAAAACACTTATTTTGCAATTTTTTAACAATCTGATTTTTTCGAAAAAAACCGTTATTTTGCCATTATTTGACAAATCTGAATTTTTACGTTTTTTTGACATTTTTTGACAAATCTGATTTTTGTTTAAAAAAAAAACGTTATTTTGACATTTTTTATCAAATCTGAATTTTTACGAAAAAACCGTTTGCCATTTTTGAAAAATCTGACTTTTGTCGAAAAAACCGTTATTTTGCCATTTTTCTGACAAATCTGAATTTTTACGTTTTTTTTGACATTTTTTGACAAATCTGATTTTTGTTTAAAAAAAAAAAACGTTATTTTGACATTTTTTGTCAAATCTGAATTTTTACGAAAAAACCGTTTGCCATTTTTGAAAAATCTGACTTTTGTCGAAAAAACCGTTATTTTGCCATTTTTTGACAAATCTCAATTTATACGTTTTTTTTTGCCATTTTTTGACACATCGGATTTTTGTTGAAAAAAAACGTTATTTTGCCATTTTTTGACAAATCTGAATTTTTACGTTTTTTTTTTTGCCATTTTTTGACAAATCTGATTTTTGTTGAAAAAAAAACGTTATTTTGACATTTTTTGGCAAATCTGAATTTTAACGAAAAAACCGTTTGCCATTTTTTGAAAAATCTGATTTTTGTCGAAAAAACCGTTATTTTGCCATTTTTTGACAAATCTCAATTTTAAAATACGTTTTTTTTTGCCATTTTTTGACACATCGGATTTTTGTCGAAAAAAAACGTTATTTTGCCATTTTTTGACAAATCTGAATTTTTACGTTTTTTTTTTGCCATTTTTTGACAAATCTGATTTTTGTTGAAAAAAAAACGTTATTTTGACATTTTTTGGCAAATCTGAATTTTTACGAAAAAACCGTTTGCCATTTTTTGACTAAAATCTGATTTTTGTCGAAAAAACCGAGTTATTTTGCCATTTTTTGACAAATCTGAATTTTTCAGGTTTTTTTTTTGACATTTTTTGACAAATCTGATTTTTGTTGAAAAAAAAACGTTATTTTGACATTTTTTGGCAAATCTGAATTTTTACGAAAAAACCGTTTGCCATTTTTTGAAAAATCTGATTTTTTTTTGTTTTTTGACAAATAAAAAACGTTATTTTGCCATTTTTTGACAAATCTGAATTTTTAACGTTTTTTTTTTTTGCCATTTTTGACAAATCTGATTTTTGTTGAAAAAAAAAACGTTATTTTGACATTTTTTTGGAAAATCTGAATTTTTACGAAAAACCCGTTTGCCATTTTTAGACAAATCTGATTTTTGTCGATAAAACCACTTATTTTGCCATTTTTTAACGAATCTGATTTTTTCGAAAAACCATTATTTTTGCCATTTTTTGACAAATCTGACTTTTGTCGAAAAAACCGTTATTTTGCCACTTTTTGACATATCTGAATTTTTACGTTTTTTTTTTGCCATTTTTTGACAAATCTGATTTTTGTTGAAAAAAAACGTTACTTTGACATTTTTTGGCAATTCTGAATATTTACGAAAAAACCGTTGCCATTTTTGGACAAATCTGATTTTTGTCGAAAAAAAACTGTATTTTGCCAATTTTTGGCAAATCTGATTTTTGTCGAAAAAAAACCGTTATTTTGCCATTTTTCAAAAATCTAACTTTTGTCGAAAAAACCGTTATTTTGCCATTTTTTGACAAATCTGAATTTATACGTTTTTTTTGCCATTTTTTGACAAATCTGATTTTTGTTGAAAAAAAACGTTATTTTAAAATTTTTTGGCAAATCTGAATTTTTACGAAAAAACCGTTTGCCATTTTTAGACAAATCTAATTTTTGTCGAAAAAAATCGTTATTTTTCCATTTGTTGACACATCTGATTTTTGTCGAAAAAAACATTATTTTGCCATTTTTTTTACCACATCTGATTTTTTGAAGAAAAAATTTATTTTGCCAATTTTTGGCAAATCTGATTTTTGTCGAAAAAATAACGTTATTTTGCCACTTTTTGACAAATCTAATTTTTTTTTTTGCCATTTTTTGACAAATCTAATTTTTGTTAAAAAAAAAACGTTATTTTGACATTTTTTGGAAAATCTGAATTTTTACGAAAAAACCGTTCGCTATTTTTGGACAAATTTGATTTTTGTCGAAAAAAAACTGTATTGTGCTATTTTTTTTTTTAAATCTGACTTATGTCGAAAAAATCCGTTATTTTGACATTTTTTGGCAAATCTGAATTTTTACGAAAAATCCGTTGCCATTTTTGGACAAATCTGATTTTTGTCGAAAAAAAAACTGTATTTTGCCATTTTTTTAAAAAATTTGACTTTTTGTCGAAAAAAAACGTTATTTTGCCATTTTTTGACAAATTTGATTTTTGTTGAAAAAAACGTTATTTTGACATTTTTTGGAAAATCTGAATTTTTACGAAAAAACCGTTTGCCATTTTTGGACAAATCTGATTTTTGTCGAAAAAAAAACTGTATTTTGTCATTTTTTTTGAAAAATGTGACTTTTGTCGAAAAAAAACATTATTTTGCCACTTTTTGACAAATCTGAAGTTTTAAGGTTTTTTTGACATTTTTTGGCAAATCTGAATTTTTACGAAAAAACCGTTTGCCATTTTTAGAAAAATCTGACTTTTGTCGAAAAAAAACGATATTTTGCCATTTTTTTACCACATCTAATTTTTTGAAGAAAATTTTTTTGGCAATTTTTGGCAAATCTGATTTTTTGTCGAAAAAAATAACGTTATTTTGCCATTTTTTGACAAATCTGAATTTTTGTTGCTATTATTTGACAAATCTGATTTTTGTTGAAAAAAAAACGTTATTTTGACATTTTTTGGCAAATCTGAATTTTTACGAAAAAACCGTTTGCTATTTTTGGACTAATTTGATTTTTGTCGAAAAAAAACCGGTATTTTGCCATTTTTATGACAAATCTGAATTTATACGTTTTTTTTTGCCATTTTTTGACAAATCTGATTTTTGTTGAAAAAAAACAACGTTATTTTGACATTTTTTGGCAAATCTGAATTTTTACGAAAAAACCGTTTGCCATTTTTGGACAAATCTGATTTTTGTCGAAAAAAACAGATATTTTGCCATTTTTTAACAAATCTGATTTTTGTCGAAAAAAACGTTATTTTGCCATTTTTTTACCACATCTAATTTTTGAAGAAATTTTTTTTTGGCATTTTTTGGCAAATCTGATTTTTGTCGAAAAAATAACGTTATTTTGCCACTTTTTGACAAATCTGAATTTTTTTGCTGAATTGTTTTTTGCCATTTTTTGACAAATCTGATTTTTGTTGAAAAAAAAACGTTATTTTGACATTTTTTGGCAAATCTGAATTTTTACGAAAAAACCGTTTGCCATTTTTGGACAAATCTGATTTTTGTCGAAAAAAACACTTATTTTGCCGTTTTTTAACAATCTGATTTTTTCGAAAAAAACCGTTATTTTGCCATTTTTTGACAAATCTGAATTTTTACGTTTTTTTTGACATTTTTTGACAAATCTGATTTTTGTTAAAAAAAACGTTATTTTGACATTTTTTGTCAAATCTGAATTTTTACGAAAAAACCGTTTGCCATTTTTGAAAAATCTGACTTTTGTCGAAAAAACCGTTATTTTGCCATTTTTTGACAAATCTGAATTTTTACGTTTTTTTTTGCCATTTTTTGACAAATCTGATTTTTGTTAAAAAAAAAAACGTTATTTTGACATTTTTTGGCAAATCTGAATTTTTACGAAAAAGTGTTTGCCATTTTTAGACAAATCTGACTTTTGTCGAAAAAAACCGTTATTTTGCCATTTTTTGACAAATCTGAATTTTTACGAAATCTTTTTTGCCATTTTTTGACAATCATCGGATTTTTTTTTGTCGAAAAAAACCGTTATTTTGCCATTTTTTGACAAATCTGAATTTTTACGTTTTTTTTTGCCATTTTTTGACAAATCTGATTTTTGTTGAAAAAAAAACGTTATTTTGACATTTTTTGGCAAATCTGAATTTTTACGAAAAAACCGTTTGCCATTTTTAGACAAATCTGATTTTTGTCGAAAAAAAACGTTATTTTGCCATTTTTTGACAAATCTGAATTTTTACGAAAAACCTTATTTTTGCCATTTTTTGACAAATCTGATTTTTGTCGAAAAAACCGTTATTTTGCCATTTTTTGACAAATCTGAATTTTTACGTTTTTTTTGCCATTTTTTGACAAATCTGATTTTTGTTGAAAAAAAAAACGTTATTTTGACATTTTTTGGCAAATCTGAATTTTTACGAAAAATTTTTTGCCATTTTTGGACAAATCTGATTTTTGTCGAAAAAAAACTGTATTTTGCCATTTTTTGGCAAATCTGATTTTTGTCGAAAAAAAACCGTTATTTTGCCATTTTTTCAAAAATCTGACTTTTGTCGAAAAAACCGGTTATTTTGCCATTTTTTGACAAATCTGAATTTATACGTTTTTTTTGCCATTTTTTGACAAATCTGATTTTTGTTGAAAAAAAACGTTATTTTAAAATTTTTTGGCAAATCTGAATTTTTACGAAAAATCGTTTGCCATTTTTGGACAAATCTGATTTTTGTCGAAAAAAACAGATTATTTTGCCATTTTTTAACAAATCTGATTTTTGTCGAAAAAAACCGAGTTATTTTGCCATTTTTTGACAAATCTGAATTTTTACGTTTTTTTTTTTTGCCATTTTTTGACAAATTTGATTTTTGTTTTGAAAAAAAAAACGTTATTTTGACATTTTTTGGCAAATCTGAATTTTTACTAAAAAATTGTTTGCCATTTTTTGACAAATCTGATTTTTGTCGAAAAAAACGATATTTTGCCATTTTTTTACCACATCTAATTTTTGAAGAATTTTTTTTTGGCATTTTTTGACAAATCTGATTTTTGTCGAAAAAATAACGTTATTTTGCCATTTTTTGACAAATCTGAATTTTTAGTTTTTTGCCATTTTTTGACAAATCTGATTTTTGTTGAAAAAAAACGTTATTTTGACATTTTTTGGCAAATCTGAATTTTTACGAAAAAACCGTTTGCCATTTTTGGACTAATTTGATTTTTGTCGAAAAAAAACCGTTATTTTGCCATTTTTTGACAAATCTGAATTTATACGTTTTTTTTTTGCCATTTTTTGACAAATCTGATTTTTGTTAAAAAAAAAAAAACGTTATTTTGACATTTTTTTGGCAAATCTGAATTTTTACGAAAAAACCGTTTGCCATTTTTGGACAAATCTGATTTTTGTCGAAAAAAACGTTATTTTGCCATTTTTTTACCACATCTAATTTTTGAAGAAATTTTTTTTTTTGCCAATTTTTGGCAAATCTGATTTTTGTCGAAAAAATAACGTTATTTTGCCACTTTTTGACAAATCTGAATTTTTTTTTTTTTTGCCATTTTTTGACAAATCTGATTTTTGTTGAAAAAAAAACGTTATTTTGACATTTTTTGGCAAATCTGAATTTTTACGAAAAAACCGTTTGCCATTTTTGGACAAATCTGATTTTTGTCGAAAAAAAACCGGTATTTTGCCATTTTATGACAAATCTGAATTTTGACGAAAAACCGTTATTTTTGCCATTTTTTTGACAAATCTGACTTTTGTCGAGAAAACCGTTATTTTGCCATTTTTTGACAAATCTGAATTTTTACGTTTTTTTGACATTTTTTGACAAATCTGATTTTTGTTGAATCTGAATTTTTACGGAAAAACCGTTTGCCATTTTTGAAAAATCTGACTTTTGTCGAAAAAACCGTTATTTTGCCATTTTTTGGCAAATCTGAATTTATAAGTTTTTTTAGCCATTTTTTGACAAATCTGATTTTTGTTGAAAAAAAAACGTTATTTTGAAATTTTTTGGCAAATCTGAATTTTTACGAAAAAACCGTTTGCCATTTTTAGACAAATCTGACTTTTGTCGAAAAAAAACCATTTTTTAACAAATCTGATTTTTGTCGAAAAAACCCAGTTGTTTTGCCATTTTTTGACAAATCTCAATTTATACGTTCTTTTTTTGCCATTTTTTGACAAATCGGATTTTTGTTGAAAAAAAACGTTATTTTGACATTTTTTGGCAAATCTGAATTTTTACGAAAAAACCGTTTGCTATTTTTTGGACTAATTTGATTTTTGTCGAAAAAAAAACGTTATTTTGACATTTTTTGGCAAATCTGAATTTTTACGAAAAAACCGTTTGCTATTTTTGGACTAATTTGATTTTTGTCGAAAAAAAAAACCGTTATTTTGCCATTTTTTGACAAATCTGAATTTTTACGTTTTTTTTGCCATTTTTTGACAAATCTGATTTTTGTTGAAAAAAAAAACAACGTTATTTTGACATTTTTTGGCAAATCTGAATTTTTACGAAAAAATTGTTTGCCATTTTTTGACACATCTGATTTTTGTCGAAAAAAACGATATTTTGCCATTTTTTTACCACATCTAATTTTTGAAGAAAATTTTTTTTTTTGGCAATTTTTGGCAAATCTGATTTTTGTCGAAAAAATAACGTTATTTTGCCACTTTTTGACAAATCTGAATTTTTTTTGCTATTTTTTGACAAATCTGATTTTTGTTGAAAAAAAAACGTTATTTTGACATTTTTTGGCAAATCTGAATTTTTACGAAAAAACCGTTTGCTATTTTTGGACTAATTTGATTTTTGTCGAAAAAAAAACCGGTATTTTGCCATTTTATGACAAATCTGAATTTATACGTTTTTTTTGCCATTTTTTGACAAATCTGATTTTTGTTGAAAAAAAAACAACGTTATTTTGACATTTTTTGGCAAATCTGAATTTTTACGAAAAAACCGTTTGCCATTTTTGGACAAATCTGATTTTTGTCGAAAAAAACAGATATTTTGCCATTTTTTAACAAATCTGATTTTTGTCGAAAAAAACGTTATTTTGCCATTTTTTTTTTTACCACATCTAATTTTTGAAGAAAATTTTTTTTTTTTTTTTTGGCAATTTTTGGCAAATCTGATTTTTGTCGAAAAAATAACGTTATTTTGCCACTTTTTGACAAATCTGAATTTTTTTTTTGCTATTTTTTGACAAATCTGATTTTTGTTGAAAAAAAAACGTTATTTTACATTTTTTGGCAAATCTGAATTTTTACGAAAAAACCGTTTGCCATTTTTAGACAAATCTGATTTTTGTCGATAAAACCACTTATTTTGCCATTTTTTAACCAATCTGATTTTTTCGAAAAAAAAACAGATATTTTGCCATTTTTTAACAAATCTGATTTTAGTCGAAAAAAACGAGTTATTTTCCCATTTTTTGACAAATCTGAATTTTTACGTTTTTTTGCCATTTTTTGACAAATCTGATTTTTTTGACAAATCTGAAGTTTTAGGTTTTTTTTGACATTTTTTGGCAAATCTGAATTTTTAGGTTTTTTTGACATTTTTTGGCAAATCTGAATTTTTACGAAAAAACCGTTTGCCATTTTTTGAAAAATCTGATTTTTGTCGAAAAAAAACCGGTATTTTGCCATTTTATTTTGACAAATCTGAATTTTGACGAAAAACCGTTATTTTTGCCATTTTTTTGACAAATCTGAATTTTTGTCGAGAAAACCGTTATTTTGCCATTTTTTGACAAATCTGAATTTTTACGTTTTTTTGACATTTTTTGACAAATCTGATTTTTGTTGAATCTGAATTTTTACGGAAAAACCGTTTGCCATTTTTGAAAAATCTGACTTTTGTCGAAAAAACCGTTATTTTGCCATTTTTTGGCAAATCTGAATTTATAAGTTTTTTTTAGCCATTTTTTGACAAATCTGATTTTTGTTGAAAAAAAAACGTTATTTTGACATTTTTTGGCAAATCTGAATTTTTACGAAAAAACCGTTTGCCATTTTTAGACAAATCTGATTTTTGTCGAAAAAAACGTTATTTTGCCATTTTTTAACAAATCTGATTTTTGTCGAAAAAACCCAGTTGTTTTGCCATTTTTTGACAAATCTGATTTTGTCGAAAAAACGTTATTTTCCATTTTTTGACAAATCTGAATTTTATACGTTTTTTTTTGCCATTTTTTGACAAATCTGATTTTTGTTGAAAAAAAAACGTTATTTTGACATTTTTTGGCAAATCTGAATTTTTACGAAAAAACCGTTTGCCATTTTTGGACAAATCTGATTTTTGTCGAAAAAAAACCGGTATTTTGCCATTTTTTGACAAATCTGAATTTTTATTTTTTTTGCCATTTTTGAATTTTTTTATTTTTTGACAAATCTGATTTTTGTTGAAAAAAAAACGTTATTTTGACATTTTTTGGCAAATCTGAATTTTTACGAAAAACCGTTTGCCATTTTTTGGACAAATCTGATTTTTGTCGAAAAAAAACCGTTATTTTGCCATTTTATGACAAATCTGAATTTATACGTTTTTTTTGCCATTTTTTGACAAATCTGATTTTTGTTGAAAAAAAAAACGTTATTTTGACATTTTTGGCAAATCTGAATTTTTACGAAAAATTTTTTGACAAATCTGATTTTGTCGAAAAAAAGTTATTTTGCCATTTTTTGACAAATCTGATTTTTGTCGAAAAAAACGTTATTTTGCCATTTTTTTTACCACATCTAATTTTTGAAGAAAATTTTTTTTTTTGCAATTTTTGGCAAATCTGATTTTTGTCGAAAAAATAACGTTATTTTGCCATTTTTTGACAAATCTGAATTTTAATTTTTTTGCCATTTTTTGACAAATCTGATTTTTGTTGAAAAAAAACGTTATTTTGACATTTTTTGGCAAATCTGAATTTTTACGAAAAAACCGTTTGCCATTTTTAGACAAATCTGATTTTTGTCGAAAAAAAACGTTATTTTGCCATTTTTTGACAAATCTGATTTTTCGAAAAAAACCGTTTATTTTGCCATTTTTTTGACAAATCTGATTTTTGTCGAAAAAAAACGTTATTTTGCCATTTTTTGACAAATCTGATTTTTTACGAAATTTTTTTTGCCATTTTTTGACAAATCTGATTTTTGTCGAAAAAAACGTTATTTTGACATTTTTTGGCAAATCTGAATTTTTCGAAAAAAAGGTTTTTTTTGCCATTTTTTGACAAATCTGATTTTTGTCGAAAAAAACGTTATTTTGCCATTTTTTGACAAATCTGAATTTTGACGAAAATTTTTTTTTTGCCATTTTTTGACAAATCTGATTTTTGTCGAAAAAAAACCGTTATTTTGCCATTTTTTGACAAATCTGAATTTTTACGAAAAACCGTTTTTTGCCATTTTTTGGACAAATCTGATTTTTGTCGAAAAAAACGTTATTTTGCCATTTTTTGACAAATCTGAATTTTTACGAAAAAACCGTTATTTTGCCATTTTTTGACAAATCTGACTTTTGTCGAAAAAACCGTTATTTTGCCATTTTTTGACAAATCTGAATTTTTTTTTTTTTTTTTGCCATTTTTTGACAAATCTGATTTTTTTTGAAAAAAAACGTTATTTTGACATTTTTTGGCAAATCTGAATTTTTACGAAAAAACCGTTTGCCATTTTTTGACAAATCTGATTTTTGTCGAAAAAAACCGGTATTTTGCCATTTTTTGACAAATCTGAATTTTGACGAAAAACCGTTATTTTTGCCATTTTTTTGACAAATCTGAATTTTTGTCGAAAAAACCGTTATTTTGCCATTTTTTGACAAATCTGAATTTCAAATTTGTTTTTTTGCCATTTTTTGACAAATCTGATTTTTGTTGAAAAAAAAACGTTATTTTGACATTTTTTGGCAAATCTGAATTTTTACGAAAAAACCGTTTGCCATTTTTGGACAAATCTGATTTTTGTCGAAAAAAAACCGTTATTTTGCCATTTTATGACAAATCTGAATTTTGACGAAAAACCGTTTTTTTGCCATTTTTTTGACAAATCTGATTTTTGTTGAAAAAAAAACGTTATTTTGACATTTTTTGGCAAATCTGAATTTTTACGAAAAAACCGTTTGCCATTTTTTGACAAATCTGATTTTTGTCGAAAAAACCGTTATTTTGCCATTTTTTGACAAATCTGATTTTTTCGAAAAAAACCGTTATTTTTGCCATTTTTTGACAAATCTGATTTTTGTCGAAAAAAACGTTATTTTGCCATTTTTTGACAAATCTGAATTTTTACGAAAACGTTTTTTGCCATTTTTTGACAAATCTGATTTTTGTCGAAAAAAAACGTTATTTTGAGTTTTTTTTGAATTTTTTTGCCATTTTTTGACAAATCTGATTTTTGTTGAAAAAAAACGTTATTTTGACATTTTTTGGCAAATCTGAATTTTTACGAAAAAACCGTTTGCCATTTTTAGACAAATCTGATTTTTGTCGAAAAAAAACGTTATTTTGCCATTTTTTGACAAATCTGAATTTTTACGAAAAAAACCGTTATTTTGCCATTTTTTAACAAATCTGATTTTGTCGAAAAAACCGTTATTTTTGCCATTTTTTTGACAAATCTGATTTTTGTCGAAAAAACCGTTATTTTGCCATTTTTTGACAAATCTGAATTTTTACGTTTTTTTTTTGACATTTTTTGACAAATCTGATTTTTGTTGAAAAAAAACGTTATTTTGACATTTTTTGGCAAATCTGAATTTTTACGAAAAAACCGTTTGCCATTTTTGGACAAATCTGATTTTTGTCGAAAAAAACCGGTATTTTGCCATTTTATGACAAATCTGAATTTTGACGAAAAACCGTTATTTTTGCCATTTTTTGACAAATCTGATTTTTGTCGAAAAAACCGTTATTTTGCCATTTTTTGACAAATCTGAATTTTTACGTTTTTTTTTTGACATTTTTTGACAAATCTGATTTTTGTTTAAAAAAAACGTTATTTTGACATTTTTTGGCAAATCTGAATTTTTACGAAAAAAACCGTTTGCCATTTTTGGACAAATCTGATTTTTGTCGAAAAAAACGGTATTTTGCCATTTTATGACAAATCTGAATTTTGACGAAAAACCGTTATTTTTTTTTTGACAAATCGTTATTTTGCCTTTTTTGACAAATCTGAATTTTTACGTTTTTTTGACATTTTTTGACAAATCTGATTTTTGTTGAATCTGAATTTTTACGGAAAAACCTTTTGCCATTTTTTGACAAATCTGACTTTTGTCGAAAAAAACCGTTATTTTGCCATTTTTTGGCAAATCTGAATTTTTACGTTTTTTTTGCCATTTTTTGACAAATCTGATTTTTGTTGAAAAAAAAAACGTTATTTTGACATTTTTTGGCAAATCTGAATTTTTACGAAAAACCGTTTGCCATTTTCTTGTTTTTGCCATTTTTTGACAAATCTGATTTTTGTCGAAAAAAACCACGTTATTTTGCCATTTTTTGACAAATCTGAATTTTTACGAAAAAACCGTTTTTTTGCCATTTTTTGACAAATCTGATTTTTGTCGAAAAAAACGTTATTTTGCCATTTTTTGACAAATCTGAATTTTTACGAAAATTTTTTTGCCATTTTTTGACAAATCTGATTTTTGTTGAAAAAAAAACGTTATTTTGACATTTTTTGGCAAATCTGAATTTTTACGAAAAAAACCGTTTGCCATTTTTTATTTTTGAACAAATCTGATTTTTGTCGAAAAAAAACCGGTTATTTTGCCATTTTTTGACAAATCTGAATTTTTACCCTTTTTTTTGCCATTTTTTGACAAATCTGATTTTTGTTGAAAAAAAAAACGTTATTTTGACATTTTTTGGCAAATCTGAATTTTTACGAAAAAATTGTTTGCCATTTTTTGACAAATCTGATTTTTGTCGAAAAAAACGATATTTTGCCATTTTTTTACCACATCTAATTTTTGAAGAAAATTTTTTTTTGGCAATTTTTGGCAAATCTGATTTTTGTCGAAAAAATAACGTTATTTTGCCACTTTTTGACAAATCTGAATTTTTTTTTGCTATTTTTTGACAAATCTGATTTTTGTTGAAAAAAAAAAACGTTATTTTGACATTTTTTGGCAAATCTGAATTTTTACGAAAAAACCGTTTGCCATTTTTGGACAAATCTGATTTTTGTCGAAAAAAAAAAACCGTTATTTTGCCATTTTTTGACAAATCTGAATTTTAATACGGTTTTTTTTGCCATTTTTTGACAAATCTGATTTTTGTTGAAAAAAAACAACGTTATTTTGACATTTTTTGGCAAATCTGAATTTTTACGAAAAAACCGTTTGCCATTTTTTGACAAATCTGATTTTTGTCGAAAAAAACGTTATTTTGCCATTTTTTGACAAATCTGATTTTTGTACGAAAAAAACGTTATTTTTGCCATTTTTTTGACAAATCTGATTTTTGACGAAAAAAGTTTTTTTTCTTTTTTTGACAAATCTGATTTTTGTCGAAAAAATAACGTTATTTTGCCATTTTTTGACAAATCTGAATTTTTACGTTTTTTTTTGCCATTTTTTGACAAATCTGATTTTTGTTGAAAAAAAAACGTTATTTTGACATTTTTTGGCAAATCTGAATTTTTACGAAAAAACCGTTTGCCATTTTTGGACAAATCTGATTTTTGTCGAAAAAAACCGTTATTTTGCCATTTTTTGACAAATCTGATTTTTGACGAAAAAACCGTTTTTTTTGCCATTTTTTTGACAAATCTGATTTTTGTCGAAAAAAACGCGTTATTTTGCCATTTTTTGACAAATCTGAATTTTTACGTTTTTTTTGCCATTTTTTGACAAATCTGATTTTTGTTGAAAAAAAACGTTATTTTGACATTTTTTGGCAAATCTGAATTTTTACGAAAAACCGTTTTTTTGCCATTTTTTGGCAAATCTGATTTTTGTCGAAAAAACCGTTTTTTGCCATTTTTTGACAAATCTGATTTTTGTCGAAAAAAACCGTTATTTTGCCATTTTTTGACAAATCTGAATTTTTTAAAACGTTTTTTTTGACGAAAAAACCGTTATTTTTTGCCATTTTTTGACAAATCTGATTTTTGTCGAAAAAACCGTTATTTTGCCATTTTTTGACAAATCTGAATTTTTACGCGTTTTTTTTGCCATTTTTTGACAAATCTGATTTTTGTTGAAAAAAAACGTTATTTTGACATTTTTTGGCAAATCTGAATTTTTACGAAAAAACCGTTTTTGCCATTTTTTGACAAATCTGATTTTTGTCGAAAAAAAAACGTTATTTTGCCATTTTTTGACAAATCTGAATTTATACGTTTTTTTTTGCCATTTTTTGACAAATCTGATTTTTGTTGAAAAAAACAACGTTATTTTGACATTTTTTGGCAAATCTGAATTTTTACGAAAAAACCGTTTTTTGCCATTTTTTGACAAATCTGATTTTTGTCGAAAAAACCGTTATTTTGCCATTTTTTTGACAAATCTGATTTTTGTCGAAAAAAACGTTATTTTGCCATTTTTTGACCAAATCTAATTTTGAAAAAAAAATTTTTTTTTTGCCATTTTTTGACAAATCTGATTTTTGTCGAAAAAATAACGTTATTTTGCCATTTTTTGACAAATCTGAATTTTTTTTTTGCCATTTTTTGACAAATCTGATTTTTGTTGAAAAAAAAACGTTATTTTGACATTTTTTGGCAAATCTGAATTTTTACGAAAAAACCGTTTGCCATTTTTGGACAAATCTGATTTTTGTCGAAAAAAACCGGTATTTTGCCATTTTTTGACAAATCTGATTTTTGACGAAAAAACCAGTTATTTTGCCATTTTTTGACAAATCTGATTTTTGTCGAAAAAACCAGTTATTTTGCCATTTTTTGACAAATCTGAATTTTTACGTTTTTTTTTGCCATTTTTTGACAAATCTGATTTTTGTTGAAAAAAAACGTTATTTTGACATTTTTTGGCAAATCTGAATTTTTACGTTAATTTTTGCCATTTTTTGACAAATCTGATTTTTGTCGAAAAAAAATTTTGCCATTTTTTGCTGAATTTTTACGAAAAATTTCCATTTTTGACAAATCTGATTTTTGTCGAAAAAAACCGTTATTTTGCCATTTTTTGACAAATCTGAATTTTTACGTTTTTTTTGCCATTTTTTGACAAATCTGATTTTTGTTGAAAAAAACGTTATTTTGACATTTTTTGGCAAATCTGAATTTTTACGAAAAAACCGTTTGCCATTTTTGGACAAATCTGATTTTTGTCGAAAAAAAACGGTTATTTTGCCATTTTTTGACAAATCTGAATTTTTACGTTTTTTTGCCATTTTTTGACAAATCTGATTTTTGTTGAAAAAAAAAAACGTTATTTTGACTTTTTTGACAAATCTGAATTTTTACGAAAAATTTTTTGCCATTTTTTGGACAAATCTGATTTTTGTCGTTTTGATTTTTGAAAAAACTGATTTTTGCCATTTTTTGACAAATCTGATTTTTGTCGAAAAAAAAACGTTATTTTGCCATTTTTTGACAAATCTGAATTTTGACGAAAATCTTTTTTTTTGCCATTTTTTGACAAATCTGATTTTTGTCGAAAAAAACCGTTATTTTGCCATTTTTTGACAAATCTGAATTTTTACGGTTTTTTTGCCATTTTTTGACAAATCTGATTTTTGTTGAAAAAAACGTTATTTTGACATTTTTTGACAAATCTGAATTTTTACGAAAAAACCGTTTTTTTGCCATTTTTTGACAAATCTGATTTTTGTCGAAAAAAAAACGTTATTTTGCCATTTTTTTGACAAATCTGAATTTTGACGAAAAAACCGTTATTTTTGCCATTTTTTTGACAAATCTGACTTTTGTCGAAAAAAACCGTTATTTTGCCATTTTTTGACAAATCTGAATTTTTACGTTTTTTTTGACATTTTTTGACAAATCTGATTTTTGTTTAAAAAAAAACGTTATTTTGACATTTTTTGGCAAATCTGAATTTTTACGAAAAAACCGTTTGCCATTTTTTGACAAATCTGATTTTTGTCGAAAAAAAACCGGTATTTTGCCATTTTATGACAAATCTGAATTTTGACGAAAAACCGTTATTTTTGCCATTTTTTTGACAAATCTGACTTTTTGTCGAGAAAACCGTTATTTTGCCATTTTTTGACAAATCTGAATTTTTACGATTTTTTTGACTTTTTTGACAAATCTGATTTTTGTTGAATCTGAATTTTTACGAAAAAACCGTTTGCCATTTTTTGAAAAATCTGACTTTTGTCGAAAAAAAACCGTTATTTTGCCATTTTTTGGCAAATCTGAATTTATAAGTTTTTTTGCCATTTTTTGACAAATCTGATTTTTGTTGAAAAAAAAACGTTATTTTGACATTTTTTGGCAAATCTGAATTTTTACGAAAAAACCGTTTGCCATTTTTAGACAAATCTGATTTTTGTCGAAAAAAACAGTTATTTTGCCATTTTTTAACAAATCTGATTTTTTCGAAAAAAACCAGTTATTTTGCCATTTTTTGACAAATCTGAATTTTTACGTTTTTTTTGCCATTTTTTGACAAATCTGATTTTTTGTTGAAAAAAAAACGTTATTTTGCCATTTTTTGGCAAATCTGAATTTTTACGAAAATGTTTTTGCCATTTTTTGGACAAATCTGATTTTGCCATTTTTTGGCAAATCTGAATTTTGACGAAACTTTATTTTGCCATTTTTTGACAAATCTGATTTTGTCGAAAAAAACCGTTATTTTGCCATTTTTTGACAAATCTGAATTTTTACGTTTTTTTTTTGCCATTTTTTGACAAATCTGATTTTTGTTGAAAAAAAACGTTATTTTGACATTTTTTTGGTTAATCTGAATTTTTTGAAAAACCTTTTTTTTTTGCATTTTTTGTCAAAAAAAAACGTTATTTTGACATTTTTTGGCAAATCTGAATTTTTACGAAAAAACCGTTTGCCATTTTTGGACAAATCTGATTTTTGTCGAAAAAAAACCGGTATTTTGCCATTTTTTGACAAATCTGAATTTTGACGAAAAACCGTTATTTTTGCCATTTTTTTGACAAATCTGACTTTTGTCGAGAAAACCGTTATTTTGCCATTTTTTGACAAATCTGAATTTTTACGTTTTTTTTGACATTTTTTGACAAATCTGATTTTTGTTGAAAAAATTCTGAATTTTTTCATCGAAAAAACCGTATTTTGCCATTTTTGAAAAATCTGATTTTTGTCGAAAAAACCGTTATTTTGCCATTTTTTGACAAATCTGAATTTTTACGTGTTTTTTTTGCCATTTTTTGACAAATCTGATTTTTGTCGAAAAAAAAACGTTATTTTGCCATTTTTTGGCAAATCTGAATTTTTACGAAAAAACCGTTTGCCATTTTTTGACAAATCTGATTTTTGTCGAAAAAAAAAATTTTCTTTTTATTACAAATCTGATTTTGTCGAAAAACCATTTTGTTTTTTGACAAATCTGAATTTTTACGTTTTTTTTGCCATTTTTTGACAAATCTGATTTTTGTTGAAAAAAAAACGTTATTTTGACATTTTTTGGCAAATCTGAATTTTTACGAAAAAACCGTTTGCCATTTTTGGACAAATCTGATTTTTGTCGAAAAAAAAAAACCGTTATTTTGCCATTTTTTTGACAAATCTGAATTTTGTCGAAAAAACGTTTTTTTTGCCATTTTTTTGACAAATCTGATTTTTGTCGAAAAAAAACGTTATTTTGCCATTTTTTGACAAATCTGAATTTTTCGAAAAAACGTTTTTTTTGCCATTTTTTGACAAATCTGATTTTTGTCGAAAAACCAACGTTTTTTGTTTTTTTTGACAAATCTGATTTTTTTCGAAAAAAAGTTTTTGCCATTTTTTGACAAATCTGATTTTTGTCGAAAAAACCACGTTATTTTGCCATTTTTTGACAAATCTGAATTTATACGTTTTTTTTTGCCATTTTTTGACAAATCTGATTTTTTTTGAAAAAAACAACGTTATTTTGACATTTTTTGGCAAATCTGAATTTTTACGAAAAAACCGTTTGCCATTTTTGGACAAATCTGATTTTTGTCGAAAAAAACCGATATTTTGCCATTTTTTGACAAATCTGATTTTTGTCGAAAAAACCGTTATTTTGCCATTTTTTGACAAATCTTTTGTCGAAAAAACCGTTATTTTGCCATTTTTTGACAAATCTGATTTTTTGAAGAAAATTTTTTTTGACATTTTTTGGCAAATCTGATTTTTGTCGAAAAAAAACGTTATTTTGCCATTTTTTGACAAATCTGATTTTTTTTTTTGCCATTTTTTGACAAATCTGATTTTTGTCGAAAAAAAAACGTTATTTTGCCATTTTTTGACAAATCTGAATTTTTACGAATTTTTTTTTTGCCATTTTTTGACAAATCTGATTTTTGTTGAAAAAACGTTTTTTTGACATTTTTTGGCAAATCTGAATTTTTTACGAAAAACGTTTTTTGCCATTTTTTTTTGATTTTTGGCAAATCTGAATTTTTTGACAAAAAAAACTCGGTTTTTTTGCCATTTTTTGAAAAATCTGATTTTTGTCGAAAAAAAAAACCGTTATTTTGCCATTTTTTGACAAATCTGAATTTTGTCGAAAAAACCGTTATTTTGCCATTTTTTGACAAATCTGATTTTTGAAGAAACCATTTTTTTTTTTTGACAAATCTGACTTTTGTCGAAAAAAACGTTATTTTGCCATTTTTTGACAAATCTGAATTTTTACGTTTTTTTTGACATTTTTTGACAAATCTGATTTTTGTTTAAAAAAAAACGTTATTTTGACATTTTTTGGCAAATCTGAATTTTTACGAAAAAACCGTTTGCCATTTTTTGACAAATCTGATTTTTGTCGAAAAAAAACCGGTATTTTGCCATTTTATGACAAATCTGAATTTTGACGAAAAACCGTTATTTTTGCCATTTTTTTGACAAATCTGACTTTTGTCGAGAAAACCGTTATTTTGCCATTTTTTGACAAATCTGAATTTTTACGTTTTTTTGACATTTTTTGACAAATCTGATTTTTGTTGAATCTGAATTTTTACGGAAAAACCGTTTGCCATTTTTGAAAAATCTGACTTTTGTCGAAAAAAACCGTTATTTTGCCATTTTTTGGCAAATCTGAATTTATAACGTTTTTTAGCCATTTTTTGACAAATCTGATTTTTGTTGAAAAAAAAACGTTATTTTGAAATTTTTTGGCAAATCTGAATTTTTACGAAAAAACCGTTTGCCATTTTTAGACAAATCTGACTTTTTGTCGAAAAAAAACCATTTTTTAACAAATCTGATTTTTGTCGAAAAAAACCCAGTTGTTTTGCCATTTTTTGACAAATCTCAATTTATACGTTCTTTTTTTTGCCATTTTTTGACAAATCGGATTTTTGTTGAAAAAAAAACGTTATTTTGACATTTTTTGGCAAATCTGAATTTTTACGAAAAAACCGTTTGCTATTTTTGGACTAATTTGATTTTTGTCGAAAAAAAACAACGTTATTTTGACATTTTTTGGCAAATCTGAATTTATACGTTTTTTTTGCCATTTTTTGACAAATTTAATTTTTTTGAAAAAAAACAACGTTATTTTGACATTTTTTGGCAAATCTGAATTTTTACGAAAAAACCGTTTGCCATTTTTGGACAAATCTGATTTTTTGTCGAAAAAAACAGATATTTTGCCATTTTTTAACAAATCTGATTTTTGTCGAAAAAAACGTTATTTTGCCATTTTTTTACCACATCTAATTTTTGAAGAAAATTTTTTTTTGGCAATTTTTGGCAAATCTGATTTTTGTCGAAAAAATAACGTTATTTTGCCACTTTTTGACAAATCTGAATTTTTTTTTTGCTATTTTTTGACAAATCTGATTTTTGTTGAAAAAAAAAACGTTATTTTTACATTTTTTGGCAAATCTGAATTTTTACGAAAAAACCGTTTGCCATTTTTAGACAAATCTGATTTTTGTCGATAAAACCACATATTTTGCCATTTTTTAACCAATCTGATTTTTTTAAAAAAAAAAACAGATATTTTGCCATTTTTTAACAAATCTGATTTTAGTCGAAAAAAACGAGTTATTTTCCCATTTTTTGACAAATCTGAATTTTTACGTTTTTTTTTTGCCATTTTTTGACAAATCTGATTTTTGAAAAAAAAAACGTTATTTTTTTGGCAAATCTGAATTTTTATTTTTTTTTTGACATTTTTTGGCAAATCTGAAGTTTTAGGTCAAAAGTTTTTTTTGACATTTTTTGACAAATCTGAATTTTTACGAAAAAACCGTTTGCCATTTTTAGACAAATCTGATTTTTGTCGAAAAAAACAGATATTTTGCCATTTTTTAACAAATCTGATTTTAAAAAAAACTTATTTTGCCATTTTTTTTTAAATCTTACTTTTGTCGAAAAAAACCGTTATTTTGCCATTTTTTGACAAATCTGAATTTTTACGTTTTTTTTGACATTTTTTGACAAATCTGATTTTTGTTAAAAAAAAACGTTATTTTGACATTTTTTGGCAAATCTGAATTTTTACGAAAAAACCGTTTGCCATTTTTAGACAAATCTGATTTTTGTCGATAAAACCACTTATTTTGCCATTTTTTAACAAATCTGATTTTAGTCGAAAAAAACGAGTTATTTTCCCATTTTTTGACAAATCTGAATTTTTACGTTTTTTTTTTGCCATTTTTTGACAAATCTGAAGTTTTAGGTTTTTTTTGACATTTTTTGGCAAATCTGAATTTTTAGGTTTTTTTTGACATTTTTTGGCAAATCTGAATTTTTACGAAAAAAACCGTTTTTTGCCATTTTTAGACAAATCTGATTTTTGTCGAAAAAAAACCGGTATTTTGCCATTTTATGACAAATCTGAATTTTGACGAAAAACCGTTATTTTTGCCATTTTTTTGACAAATCTGACTTTTGTCGAGAAAATCCGTTATTTTGCCATTTTTTGACAAATCTGAATTTTTACGTTTTTTTTGACATTTTTTGACAAATCTGATTTTTGTTTAAAAAAAAACGTTATTTTGACATTTTTTGGCAAATCTGAATTTTTACGAAAAAACCGTTTGCCATTTTTTGGACAAATCTGATTTTTGTCGAAAAAAAACCGGTATTTTGCCATTTTATGACAAATCTGAATTTTGACGAAAAACCGTTATTTTTGCCATTTTTTTGACAAATCTGACTTTTGTCGAGAAATCCGTTATTTTGCCATTTTTTGACAAATCTGAATTTTTTTTTTTTTTGACGTTTTTTTGACAAATCTGATTTTTTGTTGAATCTGAATTTTTACGGAAAAACCGTTTGCCATTTTTGAAAAATCTGACTTTTGTCGAAAAAACCGTTATTTTGCCATTTTTTGGCAAATCTGAATTTATAAGTTTTTTAGCCATTTTTTGACAAATCTGATTTTTGTTGAAAAAAAAACGTTATTTTGAAATTTTTTGGCAAATCTGAATTTTTACGAAAAAACCGTTTGCCATTTTTAGACAAATCTGATTTTTGTCGAAAAAAAACCATTTTTTTTTTTAACAAATCTGATTTTTGTCGAAAAACCACCCAGTTGTTTTGCCATTTTTTGACAAATCTGAATTTTTGTTTTTTTTGCCATTTTTTGACAAATCGGATTTTTGTTGAAAAAAAACGTTATTTTGACATTTTTTGGCAAATCTGAATTTTTACGAAAAAACCGTTTGCTATTTTTGGACTAATTTGATTTTTGTCGAAAAAAAACAACGTTATTTTGACATTTTTTGGCAAATCTGAATTTATACGTTTTTTTTGCCATTTTTTGACAAATCTGATTTTTGTTGTTAAAAAAAAACAACGTTATTTTGACATTTTTTGGCAAATCTGAATTTTTACGAAAAAACCGTTTGCCATTTTTGGACAAATCTGATTTTTGTCGAAAAAAACAGATATTTTGCCATTTTTTAACAAATCTGATTTTTGTCGAAAAAAACGTTATTTTGCCATTTTTTTTACCACATCTAATTTTTGAAGAAAATTTTTTTTTGGCAATTTTTGGCAAATCTGATTTTTGTCGAAAAAATAACGTTATTTTGCCACTTTTTGACAAATCTGAATTTTTTTTTGCTATTTTTTGACAAATCTGATTTTTGTTGAAAAAAAACGTTATTTTGACATTTTTTGGCAAATCTGAATTTTTACGAAAAAACCTTTTGCCATTTTTAGACAAATCTGATTTTTGTCGATAAAACCACTTATTTTGCCATTTTTTAACCAATCTGATTTTTTCGAAAAAAAAACAGATATTTTGCCATTTTTTAACAAATCTGATTTTAGTCGAAAAAAACGAGTTATTTTCCCATTTTTTGACAAATCTGAATTTTTACGTTTTTTTTTTTGCCATTTTTTTCTGATTTTTTTTGAAAAAACATTATTTTGATTTTTGACAAATCTGAATTTTTACGAAAAACCGTTTTTTTTTTGACATTTTTTGGCAAATCTGATTTTAATTTTCTGATTTTTTGAAAAACGTTATTTTGCCATTTTTTGGCAAATCTGATTTTTTACGAAAAAACCGTTTGCCATTTTTAGAAAAATCTGATTTTTGTCGAAAAAAAACCGGTATTTTGCCATTTTTTGACAAATCTGAATTTTTGACGAAAAACCGTTATTTTTGCCATTTTTTTGACAAATCTGACTTTTGTCGAGAAATCCGTTATTTTGCCATTTTTTGACAAATCTGAATTTTTTACGTTTTTTTCTTTTTTGACAAAATTTTTTTGACAAATCTGATTTTTTTGTTGAATCTGAATTTTTACGGAAAAACCGTTTGCCATTTTTGAAAAATCTGACTTTTGTCGAAAAAACCGTTATTTTGCCATTTTTTGGCAAATCTGAATTTTTTTTTTTGCCATTTTTTGACAAATCTGATTTTTGTTGAAAAAAAAACGTTATTTTGACATTTTTTGGCAAATCTGAATTTTTGTTGAAAAAAACCGTTTTTGCCATTTTTGGACAAATTTGATTTTTGTCGAAAAAAAACCGTTATTTTGCCATTTTTTGGCAAATCTGAATTTATATGTTTTTTTGCCATTTTTTGACAAATCTGATTTTTGTTGAAAAAAAAAACAACGTTATTTTGACATTTTTTGGCAAATCTGAATTTTTACGAAAAAACCGTTTGCCATTTTTGGACAAATCTGATTTTTGTCGAAATAAAACAAATATTTTGCCATTTTTTAACAAATCTGATTTTTGTCGAAAAAAACGTTATTTTGCCATTTTTTTACCACATCTAATTTTTGAAGAAAATTTTTTTTTTTGGCAATTTTTTGGCAAATCTGATTTTTGTCGAAAAAATAACGTTATTTTGCCACTTTTTGACAAATCTGAATTTTTTTTTTTGCTATTTTTTGACAAATCTGATTTTTGTTGAAAAAAAAACGTTATTTTGACATTTTTTGGCAAATCTGAATTTTTACGAAAAAACCGTTTGCCATTTTTAGACAAATCTGATTTTTGTCGATAAAACCACTTATTTTGCCATTTTTTAACCAATCTGATTTTTTCGAAAAAAAACAGATATTTTGCCATTTTTTTAACAAATCTGATTTTAGTCGAAAAAAACGAGTTATTTTTCCCATTTTTTTGACAAATCTGAATTTTTATGTTTTTTTACCATTTACCATTTTTGAAAAATCTGATTTTTGTCGAAAAAAACCGTTATTTTGCCATTTTTTGGCAAATCTGACTTTTGTCGAAAAAAAAACCGTTATTTTGCCATTTTTTTTTAAATCTGACTTTTGTCGAAAAAAAACCGTTATTTTGCCATTTTTTGACAAATCTGAATTTTTACGTTTTTTTTTGACATTTTTTGACAAATCTGATTTTTGTTGAAAAAAAAACGTTATTTTGACATTTTTTGGCAAATCTGAATTTTTACGAAAAAACCGTTTGCCATTTTTTGAAAAATCTGATTTTTGTCGAAAAAAAACCGTTATTTTGCCATTTTTTGACAAATCTGAATTTTGACGAAAAACCGTTATTTTTGCCATTTTTTTGACAAATCTGATTTTGTTTTTTTTTTGACAAATTGAATTTTTACGTTTTTTTGACATTTTTTGACAAATCTGATTTTTGTTGAATCTGAATTTTTACGAAAAAACCGTTTGCCATTTTTGAAAAATCTGACTTTTGTCGAAAAAAAACCGTTATTTTGCCATTTTTTGGCAAATCTGAATTTATAAGTTTTTTTTTGCCATTTTTTGACAAATCTGATTTTTGTTGAAAAAAAAACGTTATTTTGAAATTTTTTGGCAAATCTGAATTTTTACGAAAAAACCGTTTGCCATTTTTAGACAAATCTGATTTTTGTCGAAAAAATTTTTTTTGCCATTTTTTAACAAATCTGATTTTTGTCGAAAAAACCCAGTTGTTTTGCCATTTTTTGACAAATCTCAATTTATACGTTTTTTTTGCCATTTTTTGACAAATCGGATTTTTGTTGAAAAAAACGTTATTTTGAAATTTTTTGGCAAATCTGAATTTTTACGAAAAATCCGTTTGCCATTTTTGGACAAATCTGATTTTTGTCGAAAAAAACAGATATTTTGCCATTTTTTAACAAATCTGATTTTAGTCGAAAAAAACGAGTTATTTGCCATTTTTTGACAAATCTGAATTTTTACGTTTTTTTTTTGCCATTCTATGACAAATTTGATTTTTGTTTTGAAAAAAAGAAACGTTATTTTGACATTTTTTTGGCAAATCTGAATTTTTACGAAAAAATTGTTTGCCATTTTTTGACACATCTGATTTTTGTCGAAAAAAACGATATTTTGCCATTTTTTTACCACATCTAATTTTTGAAGAAAATTTTTTTTGGCAATTTTTGGCAAATCTGATTTTTGTCGAAAAAATAACGTTATTTTGCCACTTTTTGACAAATCTGAATTTTTTTTTTTTTGCCATTTTTTGACAAATCTGATTTTTGTTGAAAAAAAACAACGTTATTTTGACATTTTTTGGCAAATCTGAATTTTTACGAAAAAACCGTTTGCCATTTTTGGACAAATCTGATTTTTGTCGAAAAAAACAGATATTTTGCCATTTTTTAACAAATCTGATTTTTGTCGAAAAAAAACGTTATTTTGCCATTTTTTTACCACATCTAATTTTTTTTTACCAATTTTCAAATCTGACTTTTGTCGAAAAAAACGTTATTTTGCCATTTTTTGACAAATCTGAATTTTTTTTGCGTTTTTTTTGACAAATCTGATTTTTGTTGAAAAAAAACGTTATTTTGACATTTTTTGGCAAATCTGAATTTTTACGAAAAACCGTTTGCCATTTTTAGACAAATCTGATTTTTGTCGAATAAAAAACCTTATTTTGCCATTTTTTGACAAATCTGATTTTTTCGAAAAAAAAACCGTTATTTTGCCATTTTTTTGACAAATCTGATTTTTGTCGAAAAAAAACCGTTATTTTGCCATTTTTTGACAAATCTGAATTTTTACGTTTTTTTTGCCATTTTTTGACAAATCTGATTTTTGTTGAAAAAAAAAACGTTATTTTGACATTTTTTGGCAAATCTGAATTTTTACGAAAAAACCGTTTGCCATTTTTGGACAAATCTGATTTTTGTCGAAAAACACGTTATTTTGCCATTTTTTGACAAATCTGATTTTTGTCGAAAAAAACCGTTATTTTGCCATTTTTTGACAAATCTGAATTTTTCGAAAAAACGTTTATTTTTGCCATTTTTTGACAAATCTGATTTTTGTCGAAAAAAAACGTTATTTTGCCATTTTTTGACAAATCTGAATTTTTACGTTTTTTTGCCATTTTTTGACAAATCTGATTTTTGTTTCGAAAAAAAACGTTATTTTGCCATTTTTTGGCAAATCTGAATTTTTACGAAAAAATTTTTTTGCCATTTTTTGACAAATCTGATTTTTGTCGAAAAAAAACCGTTATTTTGCCATTTTTTGACAAATCTGAATTTTTTGACGAAAAACCGTTATTTTTGCCATTTTTTGACAAATCTGATTTTTGTCGAAAAAACCGTTATTTTGCCATTTTTTGACAAATCTGAATTTTTACGTTTTTTTTTGACATTTTTTGACAAATCTGATTTTTGTTTAAAAAAAAACGTTATTTTGACATTTTTTGGCAAATCTGAATTTTTACGAAAAAACCGTTTGCCATTTTTGGACAAATCTGATTTTTGTCGAAAAAAAACCGTTATTTTGCCATTTTTATGACAAATCTGAATTTTGACGAAAAACCGTTATTTTTGCCATTTTTTTTGACAAATCTGACTTTTGTCGAAAAAACCGTTATTTTGCCATTTTTTGACAAATCTGAATTTTTACGTTTTTTTGCATTTTTTGACAAATCTGATTTTTGTTTTGAATCTGAATTTTTACGGAAAAACCGTTTGCCATTTTTGAAAAATCTGACTTTTGTCGAAAAAAACCGTTATTTTGCCATTTTTTGGCAAATCTGAATTTATAAGTTTTTTTTAGCCATTTTTTGACAAATCTGATTTTTTGTTGAAAAAAAAAACGTTATTTTGAAATTTTTTGGCAAATCTGAATTTTTACGAAAAAACCGTTTGCCATTTTTAGACAAATCTGATTTTTGTCGAAAAAAATTTTTGCCATTTTTTAACAAATCTGATTTTTGTCGAAAAAAAACCCAGTTGTTTTGCCATTTTTTGACAAATCTCAATTTTATACGTTTTTTTTTTTGCCATTTTTTGACAAATCTGATTTTTGTTGAAAAAAAACGTTATTTTGACATTTTTTGGCAAATCTGAATTTTTACGAAAAAACCGTTTGCCATTTTTGGACAAATTTGATTTTTTGTTTGCGAAAAAAAAACAACGTTATTTTGACATTTTTTGGCAAATCTGAATTTATACGTTTTTTTGCCATTTTTTGACAAATCTGATTTTTGTTGAAAAAAAAAACGTTATTTTGACATTTTTTGGCAAATCTGAATTTTTACGAAAAAACCGTTTGCCATTTTTGGACAAATCTGATTTTTGTCGAAAAAAACAGATATTTTGCCATTTTTTAACAAATCTGATTTTTGTCGAAAAAAACGTTATTTTGCCATTTTTTTACCACATCTAATTTTTGAAGAAAATTTTTTTTTTTGGCAATTTTTGGCAAATCTGATTTTTGTCGAAAAAAATAACGTTATTTTGCCACTTTTTGACAAATCTGAATTTTTTTTTGCTATTTTTTGACAAATCTGATTTTTGTTGAAAAAAAACGTTATTTTGACATTTTTTGGCAAATCTGAATTTTTACGAAAAAACCGTTTGCCATTTTTAGACAAATCTGATTTTTGTCGATAAAACCACTTATTTTGCCATTTTTTAACCAATCTGATTTTTTCGAAAAAAAACAGATATTTTGCCATTTTTTAACAAATCTGATTTTAGTCGAAAAAAACGAGTTATTTTCCCATTTTTTGACAAATCTGAATTTTTTATTTTTTTTTGCCATTTTTTGACAAATCTGATTTTTTTGAAAAACGTTTTTTTTGACATTTTTTGGCAAATCTGAAGTTTTACGAAGGTTTTTTTGACATTTTTTGGCAAATCTGATTTTTTTACGAAAAAAACCGTTTTTTGCCATTTTTTGACAAATCTGACTTTTGTCGAAAAAAACCGTTATTTTGCCATTTTTTGACAAATCTGAATTTTGACGAAAAAACCGTTATTTTTGCCATTTTTTTGACAAATCTGACTTTTGTCGAAAAAAACCGTTATTTTGCCATTTTTTGACAAATCTGATTTTTTTTTTTTTTTTTGACAAATCTGATTTTTGTTGAAAAACGTTTTGTTTTTGGAAATCTGAATTTTTACGAAAAACCGTTTGCCATTTTTTGACAAATCTGACTTTTGTCGAAAAAACCGTTATTTTGCCATTTTTTGGCAAATCTGAATTTTGATTTTTTTTGCCATTTTTTGACAAATCTGATTTTTGTTGAAAAAAAACGTTATTTTGACATTTTTTGGCAAATCTGAATTTTTACGAAAAAACCGTTTGCCATTTTTTGACAAATCTGATTTTTGTCGAAAAAAAAAAAACGTTATTTTGCCATTTTTTGACAAATCTGAATTTTATACGTTTTTTTGCCATTTTTTGACAAATCTGATTTTTGTTGAAAAAAAAAACAACGTTATTTTGACATTTTTTGGCAAATCTGAATTTTTACGAAAAAACCGTTTGCCATTTTTGGACAAATCTGATTTTTGTCGAAAAAAACAGATATTTTGCCATTTTTTAACAAATCTGATTTTTGTCGAAAAAAACGTTATTTTGCCATTTTTTTACCACATCTAATTTTTGAAGAAAATTTTTTTTTTTTTTTGGCAATTTTTGGCAAATCTGATTTTTGTCGAAAAAATAACGTTATTTTGCCACTTTTTGACAAATCTGAATTTTTTTTTTGCTATTTTTTGACAAATCTGATTTTTGTTGAAAAAAAAACGTTATTTTGACATTTTTTGGCAAATCTGAATTTTTACGAAAAAACCGTTTGCCATTTTTAGACAAATCTGATTTTTGTCGATAAAACCACTTATTTTGCCATTTTTTAACCAATCTGATTTTTTCGAAAAAAAAAACAGATATTTTGCCATTTTTTAACAAATCTGATTTTAGTCGAAAAAAAACGAGTTATTTTCCCATTTTTTGACAAATCTGAATTTTTACGTTTTTTTTACCATTTACCATTTTTGAAAAATCTGACTTTTGTCGAAAAAAAACGTTTTTTGCCATTTTTAGACAAATCTGACTTTTGTCGAAAAAAAAACATTTATTTTGCCATTTTTTTTTGACAAATCTGACTTTTGTCGAAAAAAAAACCGTTATTTTGCCATTTTTTGACAAATCTGAATTTTTTACGTTTTTTTGACATTTTTTGACAAATCTGATTTTTGTTTAAAAAAAAACGTTATTTTGACATTTTTTGGACAAATCTGAATTTTTACGAAAAAACCGTTTGCCATTTTTGGACAAATCTGATTTTTGTCGAAAAAAACAGATATTTTGCCATTTTTTAACAAATCTGATTTTTGTCGAAAAAAACGTTATTTTGCCATTTTTTTACCACATCTAATTTTTGAAGAAAATTTTTTTTTTTTTTGGCAATTTTTGGCAAATCTGATTTTTGTCGAAAAGAATAACGTTATTTTGCCACTTTTTGACAAATCTGAATTTTTTTTTTGCTATTTTTTGACAAATCTGATTTTTGTTGAAAAAAAACGTTATTTTGACATTTTTTGGCAAATCTGAATTTTTACGAAAAAACCGTTTGCCATTTTTGGACAAATTTGATTTTTGTCGAAAAAAAAACCGGTATTTTGCCATTTTTTGACAAATCTGAATTTATCTTTTTTTTTGCCATTTTTTGACAAATCTGATTTTTGTTGAAAAAAAAAAAACAACGTTATTTTGACATTTTTTGGCAAATCTGAATTTTTACGAAAAAACCGTTTGCCATTTTTTGACAAATCTGATTTTTGTCGAAAAAAACAAATATTTTGCCATTTTTTAACAAATCTGATTTTTGTCGAAAAAAACGTTATTTTGCCATTTTTTTACCACATCTAATTTTTGAAGATTTTTTTTTTGGCATTTTTTGGCAAATCTGATTTTTTGGAAAAAATAACGTTATTTTGCCATTTTTTGACAAATCTGAATTTTTTTTTTTTGCCATTTTTTGACAAATCTGATTTTTGTTGAAAAAAAACGTTATTTTGACATTTTTTGGCAAATCTGAATTTTTACGAAAAAACCGTTTGCCATTTTTTGACAAATCTGATTTTTGTCGAAAAAACCACTTATTTTGCCATTTTTTAACCAATCTGATTTTTGTCGAAAAAAACGTAATTTTGCCATTTTTTTACCACATCTAATTTTTTACCATTTTACAAATCTGACTTTTGTCGAGAAAACCGTTATTTTGCCATTTTTTGACAAATCTGAATTTTTACGTTTTTTTTTTTTTTCATTTTTTTTGAAATCTGATTTTTGTTGACAAACTGACGTTATTTTGTTTTTTGGCAAATCTGAATTTTTACGAAAAAACCGTTTGCCATTTTTTGAAAAATCTGATTTTTGTCGAAAAAAACGTTATTTTGCCATTTTTTGGCAAATCTGAATTTTCGAAAAACCGTTTTTTAGCCATTTTTTGACAAATCTGATTTTTGTCGAAAAAAAACGTTATTTTGCCATTTTTTGACAAATCTGAATTTTATTTTTTTTTGCCATTTTTTGACAAATCTGATTTTTGTTGAAAAAAAAACGTTATTTTGACATTTTTTGGCAAATCTGAATTTTTACGAAAAAACCGTTTGCCATTTTTTGACAAATCTGATTTTTGTCGAAAAAAAAAACACTTATTTTGCCAATTTTTTTTTTAAATCTGATTTTTGTCGAAAAAAAACCGTTATTTTGCCATTTTTTGACAAATCTGAATTTTTACGTTTTTTTGACATTTTTTGACAAATCTGATTTTTGTTGAAAAAAAACGTTATTTTGACATTTTTTGGCAAATCTGAATTTTTACGAAAAAACCGTTTGCCATTTTTTGAAAAATCTGATTTTTGTAAAAAAAACGTTATTTTGCCATTTTATGACAAATCTGAATTTTGACGAAAAACCGTTATTTTGCCATTTTTTTGACAAATCTGATTTTTGTCGAAAAAACCGTTATTTTGCCATTTTTTGACAAATCTGAATTTTTACGTTTTTTTTGGCATTTTTTGACAAATCTGATTTTTGTTGAAAAAAAAAACGTTATTTTGACATTTTTTGGCAAATCTGAATTTTTACGAAAAAACCGTTTGCCATTTTTAGACAAATCTGACTTTTTGTCGAAAAAACCAATATTTTGCCATTTTTTTAACAAATCTGATTTTTGTCGAAAAAAAAACCCAGTTATTTTGCCATTTTTTGACAAATCTGAATTTTTACGTTTTTTTTTGCCATTTTTTGACAAATCTGATTTTTGTTGAAAAAAAACGTTATTTTGAAATTTTTTGGCAAATCTGAATTTTTACGAAAAAACCGTTTGCCATTTTTGGACAAATCTGATTTTTGTCGAAAAAAACAGATATTTTGCCATTTTTTAACAAATCTGATTTTAGTCGAAAAAAACCGAGTTATTTTGCCATTTTTTGACAAATTTGAATTTTTTTTTTTTTTTGCCATTCTATGACAAATTTGATTTTTGTTTTGAAAAAAGAAACGTTATTTTGACATTTTTTTGGCAAATCTGAATTTTTACGAAAAAATTGTTTGCCATTTTTTGACAAATCTGATTTTTGTCGAAAAAAACGATATTTTGCCATTTTTTTACCACATCTAATTTTTGAAAAAAATTTTTTTGGCAAATCTGATTTTTGTCGAAAAAATAACGTTATTTTGCCACTTTTTGACAAATCTGAATTTTTTTTGCTATTTTTTGACAAATCTGATTTTTGTTGAAAAAAAAACGTTATTTTGACATTTTTTGGAAAATCTGAATTTTTACGAAAAAACCGTTTGCCATTTTTAGACAAATCTGATTTTTGTCGATAAAAACCACTTATTTTGCCATTTTTTAACCAATCTGATTTTTTCGAAAAAAAAAAAACAGATATTTTGCCATTTTTTAACAAATCTGATTTTAGTCGAAAAAACCGAGTTATTTTCCCATTTTTTGACAAATCTGAATTTTTACGTTTTTTTTGCCATTTTTTGACAAATCTGATTTTTGTTGAAAAAAACAACGTTATTTTGAAATTTTTTGGCAAATCTGAATTTTTACGAAAAAACCGTTTGCCATTTTTGGAAAATCTGATTAAAAAAGATATTTTGCCATTTTTTAACAAATCTGATTTTAGTCGAAAAAATAACGTTATTTTGCCATTTTTTGACAAATCTGAATTTTTACGTTTTTTTTGCATTTTATGATAAATTTGATTTTTGTTGAAAAAAAAAACCTTATTTTGACATTTTTTTGGCTAATCTGAATTTTTACGAAAAAACCGTTTGCCATTTTTGGACAAATCTGATTTTTGTCGAAAAAAAACTGTTATTTTGCCATTTTTTTTACAAATCTGACTTTTGTCGAAAAACCACGTTATTTTGCCATTTTTTGACAAATCTGAATTTTAAAAACGTTTTTTTTGCCATTTTTTGACAAATTGGACTTTTTGTCGAAAAAAAAACGTTATTTTGCCATTTGTTGGCAAATCTGAATTTTTACGAAAAAATTGCCTTTTTTGACAAATCTGATTTTTGTCGAAAAAACCACGTATTTTGCCATTTTTTGACAAATCTGATTTTTTCGAAAAAAACCGTTGTTTTGCCATTTTTTTGACAAAAATGGACTTATTCGGTTTTTTTTTCTCCATTTTTTGACAAATCTGATTTTTGTTGAAAAAAACGTTATTTTGACATTTTTTGGCAAATCTGAATTTTTACGAAAAAACCGTTTGCCATTTTTGGACAAATCTGATTTTTGTCGAAGAAAACTGTATTTTGCCATTTTTTTAAAAAATCGGACTTTTGTCGAAAACGCTATTTTGCCATTTTTTGACAAATCTGATTTTTTTGATGAAAAAAAACGTTATTTTGACATTTTTTGGCAAATCTGAATTTTTTTACGAAAAAACCGTTTTTGCCATTTTTTGACAAATCTGATTTTTGTCGAAAAAAAACCGTTATTTTGCCATTTTTTGACAAATCTGAATTTTTGTCGAAAAAACCGTTATTTTTGCCATTTTTTGACAAATCTGATTTTTGTCGAAAAAACCAGTTATTTTGCCATTTTTTGACAAATCTGATTTTTGTCGAGAAAACCCAGATGTTTTGCCATTTTTTGACAAATCTCAATTTATACGTTTTTTTTTTCTTCCATTTTTTGACAAATCTGATTTTTTTTGAAAAAAAAAACGTTATTTTGAAATTTTTTGGCAAATCTGAATTTTTACGAAAAAACCGTTTGCCATTTTTTGAAAAATCTGATTTTTGTCGAAAAAAAACCGGTATTTTGCCATTTTATGACAAATCTGAATTTTGACGAAAAACCGTTATTTTTGCCATTTTTTTGACAAATCTGACTTTTGTCGAAAAAACCGTTATTTTGCCATTTTTTGACAAATCTGAAGTTTCAGGTTTTTTTTTTAACATTTTTTGACAAATCTGATTTTTTTGAAAAAAAAAACGTTATTTTGACATTTTTTGGCAAATCTGAATTTTTACGAAAAAACCGTTTGCCATTTTTTGAAAAATCTGATTTTTGTCGAAAAAAAACGTTATTTTGCCATTTTTTGACAAATCTGAATTTTTACGTTTTTTTTGCCATTTTTTGACAAATCTGATTTTTGTTGAAAAAAAAACGTTATTTTGACATTTTTTGGCAAATCTGAATTTTTACGAAAAAACCGTTTGCCATTTTTTGAAAAATCTGATTTTTGTCGAAAAAAACGTTATTTTGCCATTTTTTGACAAATCTGAATTTTTACGAAAAAACCGTTATTTTTGCCATTTTTTTGACAAATCTGATTTTTGTCGAAAAAAACGTTATTTTGCCATTTTTTGACAAATCTGAATTTTTCGAAAAAACGTTTTTTGCCATTTTTTGACAAATCTGATTTTTGTTGAAAAAAAACGTTATTTTGCCATTTTTTGACAAATCTGAATTTTTACGAAAAAAAACCGTTATTTTGCCATTTTTTGACAAATCTGACTTTTGTACGAAAAAACCAGATATTTTGCCATTTTTTAACAAATCTGATTTTTGTCGAAAAAACCCAGTTGTTTTGCCATTTTTTGACAAATCTGAATTTTTACGTTTTTTTTTTGCCATTTTTTGACAAATCTGATTTTTGTTGAAAAAAAACGTTATTTTGACATTTTTTGGCAAATCTGAATTTTTACGAAAAATCCGTTTGCCATTTTTGGACAAATCTGATTTTTGTCGAAAAAAAACAGATATTTTGCCATTTTTTAACAAATCTGATTTTAGTCGAAAAAAACGAGTTATTTTGCCATTTTTTGACAAATCTGAATTTTTACGTTTTTTTTTTGCCATTTTTTGACAAATTTGATTTTTGTTTTGAAAAAAAGAAACGTTATTTTGACATTTTTTTGGCTAATCTGAATTTTTACGGAAAAATTGTTTGCCATTTTTTGACACATCTGATTTTTGTGAAAAAAAACGTTATTTTGCCATTTTTTTACCACATCTAATTTTTGAAAAAATTTTTTTGCCATTTTTTGACAAATCTGATTTTTGTCGAAAAAATAACGTTATTTTGCCATTTTTTGACAAATCTGAATTTTTCTTTTTTTGCCATTTTTTGACAAATCTGATTTTTGTTGAAAAAAAAAACGTTATTTTGACATTTTTTGGCAAATCTGAATTTTTACGAAAAAACCGTTTGCCATTTTTTGACAAATCTGATTTTTGTCGATAAAACCACGTTATTTTGCCATTTTTTAAAACCAATCTGATTTTTTCAAAAAAAAAAAAAACAGATATTTTGCCATTTTTTAACAAATCTGATTTTAGTCGAAAAAACCGAGTTATTTTGCCATTTTTTGACAAATCTGAATTTTTACGTTTTTTTTGCCATTTTTTGACAAATCTGATTTTTGTTGAAAAAAACAACGTTATTTTGACATTTTTTGGCAAATCTGAATTTTTACGAAAAAACCGTTTGCCATTTTTGGACAAATCTGATTTTTTGTCGAAAAAAAAGATATTTTGCCATTTTTTAACAAATCTGATTTTAGTCGAAAAAATAACGTTATTTTGCCATTTTTTGACAAATCTGAATTTTTACGTTTTTTTTTTGCCATTTTTTGACAAATTTGATTTTTGTTGAAAAAAAAACGTTATTTTGACATTTTTTGGCAAATCTGAATTTTTACGAAAAAAACCGTTTGCCATTTTTGCCATTTTTTGACAAATCTGATTTTTGTCGAAAAAAACGTTATTTTGCCATTTTTTGACCAAATCTGATTTTTGTCGAAAAAAACCGTTATTTTGCCATTTTTTGACAAATCTGATTTTTGTCGAAAAAAACACGTTATTTTGCCATTTTTTGACAAATCTGAATTTTTGAAAACGTTTTTTTTTTGCCATTTTTTGACAAATCTGATTTTTTGTTCGAAAAAAAACGTTATTTTGCCATTTTTTGACAAATCTGATTTTTTCGAAAAAACGTTTTTTTGCCATTTTTTACAAATTTAAAAAACGTTTTTGCCATTTTTTGACAAATCTGATTTTTGTCGAAAAAACCGTATTTTGCCATTTTTTGACAAATCTGATTTTTTCGAAAAAACCGTTATTTTGCCATTTTTTGACAAATCTGAATTTTTACGTTTTTTTTTTCCATTTTTTGACAAATCTGATTTTTGTTTGAAAAAAAACGTTATTTTGACATTTTTTGGCAAATCTGAATTTTTACGAAAAAACGTTTTGCCATTTTTTGACAAATCTGATTTTTTGTCGAAAAAAACCGTTATTTTGCCATTTTTTGACAAATCTGAATTTTGTCGAAAAAACGTTATTTTTTTTTGCCATTTTTTGACAAATCTGATTTTTTTTTGAAAAAAACGTTATTTTGACATTTTTTGGCAAATCTGAATTTTTACGAAAAAACCGTTTGCCATTTTTTGACAAATCTGATTTTTGTCGAAAAAAAACGTTATTTTGCCATTTTTTGACAAATCTGAATTTTTACGAAAAACCGTTATTTTTGCCATTTTTTGACAAATCTGATTTTTGTCGAAAAAAACCGTTATTTTGCCATTTTTTGACAAATCTGAATTTTAACGTTTTTTTTCCTTTTTTGACAAATCTGATTTTTGTCGAAAAAAAAACGTTATTTTGCCATTTTTTGACAAATCTGAATTTTTACGTTTTTTTTTTTGCCATTTTTTGACAAATCTGATTTTTGTTGAAAAAAAAACGTTATTTTGCCATTTTTTGACAAATCTGAATTTTTACGAAAAAACCGTTTTTTGCCATTTTTTGAACAAATCTGATTTTTGTCGAAAAAAAACCGTTATTTTGCCATTTTTTGACAAATCTGAATTTTTACGAAAAACCGTTATTTTTGCCATTTTTTGACAAATCTGATTTTTGTCGAAAAAAACCGTTATTTTGCCATTTTTTGACAAATCTGAATTTTTATTGAAAAAACCGTTTTTTTTTGACAAATTTTTTTGAACAAATCTGATTTTTTTTTGTCGAAAAAAAAACGTTATTTTGCCATTTTTTGACAAATCTGAATTTTTACGAAAAAACCCGTTTTTGCCATTTTTTGACAAATCTGATTTTTGTCGAAAAAAAAAAAAAAACCGTTATTTTGCCATTTTTTGACAAATCTGAATTTTTAACGTTTTTTTGCCATTTTTTGACAAATCTGATTTTTGTCGAAAAAAAAACGTTATTTTGACATTTTTTGGCAAATCTGAATTTTTACGAAAAACCGTTTGCCATTTTTTGACAAATCTGATTTTTGTCGAAAAAAAACGTTATTTTGCCATTTTTTGACAAATCTGAATTTTTACGAAAAAACCGTTTTTTTTGCCATTTTTTGACAAATCTGATTTTTTGTCGAAAAAAAACGTTATTTTGCCATTTTTTGACAAATCTGAATTTTTACGTTTTTTTTTTGCCATTTTTTGACAAATCTGATTTTTGTTGAAAAAAAAAACGTTATTTTGCCATTTTTTGACAAATCTGATTTTTTTCGAAAAAAAAACGTTATTTTGCCATTTTTTGGCAAATCTGAATTTTTACGAAAAAAACCGTTTTTGCCATTTTTTGACAAATCTGATTTTTGTCGAAAAAACCAGTTATTTTGCCATTTTTTAACAAATCTGATTTTTGTCGAAAAAACCCGTTATTTTGCCATTTTTTGACAAATCTCAATTTTTACGTTCTTTTTTTGCCATTTTTTGACAAATCTGATTTTTGTTGAAAAAAAACGTTATTTTGACATTTTTTGGCAAATCTGAATTTTTACGAAAAAACCGTTTGCCATTTTTGGACAAATCTGATTTTTGTCGAAAAAAACAGATATTTTGCCATTTTTTAACAAATCTGATTTTAGTCGAAAAAAACGAGTTATTTTGCCATTTTTTGACAAATCTGAATTTTTACGTTTTTTTTTTGCCATTTTATGACAAATTTGATTTTTGTTTTGAAAAAAAAAAACGTTATTTTGACATTTTTTTGGCAAATCTGAATTTTTACGAAAAAATTGTTTGCCATTTTTTGACAAATCTGATTTTTGTCGAAAAAAACGATATTTTGCCATTTTTTTACCAAATCTAATTTTTGAAAAAAAGTTTTTTTTGCCATTTTTTGACAAATCTGATTTTTGTCGAAAAAAAACGTTATTTTGCCACTTTTTGACAAATCTGAATTTTTCTTTTTTGCCATTTTTTGACAAATCTGATTTTTGTTGAAAAAAAACGTTATTTTGACATTTTTTGGAAAATCTGAATTTTTACGAAAAAACCGTTTGCCATTTTTAGACAAATCTGATTTTTGTCGATAAAACCACTTATTTTGCCATTTTTTAACCAATCTGATTTTTTCAAAAAAAAAAAACAGATATTTTGCCATTTTTTAACAAATCTGATTTTAGTCGAAAAAACCGAGTTATTTTCCCATTTTTTGACAAATCTGAATTTTTACGTTTTTTTTGCCATTTTTTGACAAATCTGATTTTTGTTGAAAAAAACAACGTTATTTTGAAATTTTTTGGCAAATCTGAATTTTTACGAAAAAACCGTTTGCCATTTTTGGACAAATCTGATTTTTGTCGAAAAAAAAAAGATATTTTGCCATTTTTTAACAAATCTGATTTTTAGTCGAAAAAATAACGTTATTTTGCCATTTTTTGACAAATCTGAATTTTTACGTTTTTTTTTGCCATTTTATGATAAATTTGATTTTTGTTGAAAAAAAAACGTTATTTTGACATTTTTTGGCTAATCTGAATTTTTACGAAAAAACCGTTTGCCATTTTTGGACAAATCTGATTTTTGTCGAAAAAAAACGTTATTTTGCCATTTTTTTACAAATCTGAATTTTTCGAAAAATTTTTTTTTTGCCATTTTTTGACAAATCTGATTTTTGTCGAAAAAATAACGTTATTTTGCCATTTTTTGACAAATCTGTTTTAAACGTTTTTTTTGCCATTTTTTGACAAATCTGATTTTTTGTTAAAAAAAACGTTATTTTGCCATTTTTTGGCAAATCTGAATTTTTACGAAAAAAACCGTTTGCCATTTTTTGACAAATCTGATTTTTTGTCGAAAAAACGTTTTTTGTATTTTTTGCCAAACGGTTTTTTTTTTGACAAATCTGATTTTTTTCGAAAAAAACCGTTATTTTGCCATTTTTTTGACAAATCTGAATTTATACGTTTTTTTTTTTTTGCCATTTTTTGACAAATCTGATTTTTGTTGAAAAAAAAACGTTATTTTGACATTTTTTGGCAAATCTGAATTTTTACGAAAAAACCGTTTGCCATTTTTTGACAAATCTGATTTTTGTCGAAAAAACCGTTATTTTGCCATTTTTTGACAAATCTGATTTTTTCGAAAAAACCGTTTTTTTGCCATTTTTTGACAAATCTGATTTTTGTCGAAAAAAAACGTTATTTTGCCATTTTTTTTGAATTTTTACGAAAAACGTTATTTTTGCCATTTTTTGACAAATCTGATTTTTGTCGAAAAAAAACGTTATTTTGCCATTTTTTGACAAATCTGAATTTTTACGAAAATTTTTTTGCCATTTTTTGACAAATCTGATTTTTTGTCGAAAAAAACGTTATTTTGCCATTTTTTGACAAATCTGAATTTTTACGAAAAACTTTTTTTGCCATTTTTTGACAAATCTGATTTTTGTCGAAAAAAACGTTATTTTGCCATTTTTTGACAAATCTGATTTTTTCGAAAAAACCGTTATTTTGCCATTTTTTGACAAATCTGATTTTTGTCGAAAAAACCCAGTTATTTTGCCATTTTTTGACAAATCTGAATTTTTAACGTTTTTTTTTTTGCCATTTTTTGACAAATCTGATTTTTTGTTGAAAAAAAAACGTTATTTTGACATTTTTTGGCAAATCTGAATTTTTACGAAAAAACCGTTTGCCATTTTTTGAAAAATCTGATTTTTGTCGAAAAAAAACAGGTATTTTGCCATTTTTTGACAAATCTGAATTTTTTGACGAAAAACCGTTTTTTATTTTTGACAAATCTTTTTTGAAAAAATCTTTTTGCATTTTTTGATTTTTGTCGAAAAAAACCGTTATTTTGCCATTTTTTGACAAATCTGAATTTTTTAAAAACGTTTTTTTTGACATTTTTTGACAAATCTGATTTTTGTCGAAAAAAAAACGTTATTTTGACATTTTTTGACAAATCTGAATTTTTACGAAAAAACCGTTTTGCCATTTTTTGACAAATCTGATTTTTGTCGAAAAAAACGTTATTTTGCCATTTTTTGACAAATCTGAATTTTAACGTTTTTTTTGCCATTTTTTGACAAATCTGATTTTTGTTGAAAAAAAACGTTATTTTGACATTTTTTGGCAAATCTGAATTTTTACGAAAAAACCGTTTGCCATTTTTTGACAAATCTGATTTTTGTCGAAAAAAAACACTTATTTTGCCATTTTTTACACAATCTGTTTTACGTTATTTTGCCATTTTTTGACAAATCTGAATTTTTACGTTTTTTTTTTGTGAAAAACGTTTTTTTTGCCATTTTTTGACAAATCTGATTTTTGTTGAAAAAAAAACGTTATTTTGCCATTTTTTGGCAAATCTGATTTTTTTACGAAAAAAACCGTTTGCCATTTTTGGACAAATCTTTTCGTTTTAAAAAAACACTTATTTTGCCATTTTTTAACAATCTGATTTTTTTAAAAAAACCGTTATTTTGCCATTTTTTGACAAATCTGAATTTTTACGTTTTTTTGACATTTTTTGACAAATCTGATTTTTGTAAAAAAAAAAAACGTTATTTTGACATTTTTTGTCAAATCTGAATTTTTACGAAAAAACCGTTTGCCATTTTTGAAAAATCTGACTTTTGTCGAAAAAACCGTTATTTTGCCATTTTTTGACAAATCTGAATTTTTACGTTTTTTTGACATTTTTTGACAAATCTGATTTTTGTTTAAAAAAAAACGTTATTTTGACATTTTTTGTCAAATCTGAATTTTTCGAAAAAAAACCGTTTGCCATTTTTGAAAAATCTGACTTTTGTCGAAAAAACCGTTATTTTGCCATTTTTTGACAAATCTCAATTTATACGTTCTTTTTTTGCCATTTTTTGACAAATCGGATTTTTGTTGAAAAAAACGTTATTTTGCCATTTTTTGACAAATCTGAATTTTTACGTTTTTTTTTTGCCATTTTTGACAAATCTGATTTTTGTTGAAAAAAAAACGTTATTTTGACATTTTTTTTGAAAATCTGAATTTTTACGAAAAAACCGTTTGCCATTTTTAGACAAATCTGATTTTTGTCGATAAAACCACTTATTTTGCCATTTTTTAACGAATCTGATTTTTCTTTTTTTCGAAAAAACCGTTATTTTGCCATTTTGTGACAAATCTGAATTTTTACGTTTTTTTTGCCATTTTTTGACAAATTATATTTTTGTCAAAAAAAACGTTATTTTTCCATTTGTTGACAAATCTGAATTATTACGAAAAACCCGTTTTCCATTTTTGGACAAATCTGATTTTTGTCGAAAAAAACGGTATTTTGCCATGTTTTTGACATATCTGACTTTTGTCGAAAAACCCAGATATTTTGCCATTTTTTAACAAATCTGATTTTTGTCGAGAAAACCCAGTTGTTTTGCCATTTTTTGACAAATCTGAATTTTTAGGTTTTTTTTTGCCATTTTATAATAAATTTGATTTTTGTTGAAAAAAAACGTTATTTTGACATTTTTTGGAAAATCTGAATTTTTTCGTTATTTTTGGACAAATTTGATTTTTGTCGAAAAAAAACCGGTATTTTGCCATTTTATCACAAATCTGAATTTTGACGACAAACCATTATATTTGCCATTTTTTGACAAATCTCAATTTATACGTTTTTTTTTCTTCCATTTTTTGACAAATCTGATTTTTGTTGAAAAAAAAACGTTATTTTGAAATTTTTTGGACAAATCTGCATTTTTACGAAAAACCGATTTGCCATTTTTAGACAAATCTGATTTTTGTCGATAAAACCACTTATTTTGCCATTTTTTAACTAATCTGATTTTTTCGAAAAAACCGTTATTTTGCCATTTTTTGACAAATCTGAATTTTTACGTTTTTTTGCCATTTTTTTACAAATCATATTTTTGTCGAAAAAAAACGTTGTTTTTCCATTTTTTGACAAATCTGAATTTTTACGAAAAACCCGTTTGCCATTTTTTGGAAAAATCTGATTTTTGTCGAAAAAAAACCGTTATTTTGCCATTTTTTGACAAATCTTCGAATAAACGTTTTTTTGCCATTTTTTGACAAATCTGATTTTTTTAAAAAACCGTTATTTTGCCATTTTTTGACAAATCTGAATTTTTACGTTTTTTTTTTGCCATTTTTTGACAAATCTGATTTTTGTTTAAAAAAAAAACGTTATTTTGCCATTTTTTGACAAATCTGAATTTTTACGAAAAATTTTTTTGCCATTTTTTGACAAATCTGATTTTTGTCGAAAAAAACCGTTATTTTGCCATTTTGCATTTTTTGACAAATCTGAATTTTTACGTTTTTTTTTGCCATTTTTTGACAAATCTGATTTTTGTCGAAAAAAAACGTTATTTTGCCATTTTTTGACAAATCTGAATTTTTACAGGATAATTTTTTGCCATTTTTTGACAAATCTGATTTTTGTCGAAAAAAAACCGTTATTTTGCCATTTTTTGACAAATCTGAATTTTTACTTTTTTTTTGCCATTTTTTGACAAATCTGATTTTTGTTAAAAAAAACGTTATTTTGACATTTTTTGGCAAATCTGAATTTTTACGAAAAAACCGTTTGCCATTTTTTGACAAATCTGATTTTTGTCGAAAAAAAACCGTTATTTTGCCATTTTTTTGACAAATCTGAATTTTTGACGAAAAACCGTTATTTTTGCCATTTTTTTGACAAATCTGATTTTTGTCGAAAAAACCGTTATTTTGCCATTTTTTGACAAATCTGAATTTTTACGTTTTTTTTTGACATTTTTTGACAAATCTGATTTTTGTTAAAAAAAAACGTTATTTTGACATTTTTTGGCAAATCTGAATTTTTACGAAAAAACCGTTTGCCATTTTTGAACAAATCTGATTTTTGTCGAAAAAAAACCGTTATTTTGCCATTTTTTGACAAATCTGAATTTTTACGTTTTTTTTTGCCATTTTTTTTTGCCATTTTTTGACAAATCTGATTTTTGTTGAAAAAAAACGTTATTTTGACATTTTTTGACAAATCTGAATTTTTACGAAAAAACGTTTTTTGCCATTTTTTGACAAATCTGAATTTTTGTCGAAAAAAACGTTATTTTGCCATTTTTTGAAAAATCTGATTTTTGTCGAAAAAAACCGTTATTTTGCCATTTTTTGACAAATCTGAATTTTTACGTTTTTTTTTGCCATTTTTTGACAAATCTGATTTTTGTCGAAAAAAAAAACGTTATTTTTGCCATTGCATTTTTGACAAATCTGATTTTTGTCGAAAAAAACCGTTATTTTGCCATTTTTTGACAAATCTGAATTTTTACGAAAAAAATTATTTTGCCATTTTTTGACAAATCTGATTTTTGTTGAAAAAACGTTATTTTGCCATTTTTTGACAAATCTGATTTTTGTCGAAAAAAAAACGTTATTTTGCCATTTTTTGACAAATCTGAATTTTTACGAAAAAACCGTTTTTGCCATTTTTGAACAAATCTGATTTTTGTCGAAAAAAACCGTTATTTTGCCATTTTTTGACAAATCTGAATTTTTACGTTTTTTTGCCATTTTTTGACAAATCTGATTTTTGTTGAAAAAAAAACGTTATTTTGACATTTTTTGGCAAATCTGAATTTTTACGAAAAAACCGTTTTGCCATTTTTTGACAAATCTGATTTTTGTCGAAAAAAAACCGTTATTTTGCCATTTTTTGACAAATCTGATTTTTTCGAAAAAACCGTTTTTTTGCCATTTTTTGACAAATCTGATTTTTGTCGAAAAAACCGTTATTTTGCCATTTTTTGACAAATCTGAATTTTTACGTTTTTTTGCCATTTTTTGACAAATCTGATTTTTGTCGAAAAAAAACGTTATTTTGCCATTTTTTGACAAATCTGAATTTTTACGAAAAAACCGTTATTTTGCCATTTTTTGACAAATCTGATTTTTGTCGAAAAAAACGTTATTTTGCCATTTTTTGACAAATCTGAATTTTTACGTTTTTTTTTGCCATTTTTTGACAAATCTGATTTTTGTTGAAAAAAAAACGTTATTTTGACATTTTTTGGCAAATCTGAATTTTTACGAAAAAACCGTTTGCCATTTTTTGACAAATCTGATTTTTGTCGAAAAAAACGTTATTTTGCCATTTTTTGACAAATCTGAATTTTTACGAAAACCGTTTTTTTGCCATTTTTTGACAAATCTGATTTTTGTCGAAAAAAAACGTTATTTTGCCATTTTTTGACAAATCTGAATTTTTACGAATTTTTTGACAAATCTGTTTTTTGCCATTTTTTGACAAAATCTTTTTTTGCATTTTTTGACAAATCTGATTTTTTTTTAAAAAAAACGTTATTTTGCCATTTTTTGACAAATCTGAATTTTTACGAAAAAACCGTTTTTTTGCCATTTTTTGACAAATCTGATTTTTGTCGAAAAAAACCGTTATTTTGCCATTTTTTGACAAATCTGAATTTTTACGAAAAACCGTTTTTGCCATTTTTTGACAAATCTGATTTTTGTCGAAAAAAACGTTATTTTGCCATTTTTTGACAAATCTGAATTTTTACGAAAAAAACGTTATTTTGCCATTTTTTGACAAATCTGAATTTTTACGAAAAAACCGTATTTTGCCATTTTTTGACAAATCTGATTTTTGTCGAAAAAACCGTTATTTTGCCATTTTTTGACAAATCTGAATTTTATACGTTTTTTTTTGCCATTTTTTGACAAATCTGATTTTTGTTGAAAAAAAAACGTTATTTTGCCATTTTTTGACAAATCTGATTTTTTTCGACGAAAAACCGTTTTTTGCCATTTTTTGACAAATCTGATTTTTGTCGAAAAAAAACCGTTATTTTGCCATTTTTTGACAAATCTGATTTTTTTCGAAAAAAACCGTTATTTTGCCATTTTTTGACAAATCTGAATTTTTACGTTTTTTTTTGCCATTTTTTGACAAATCTGATTTTTGTTGAAAAAAAAACGTTATTTTGACATTTTTTGGCAAATCTGAATTTTTACGAAAAAACCGTTTGCCATTTTTTGACAAATCTGATTTTTGTCGAAAAAAACCGTTATTTTGCCATTTTTTAACAAATCTGATTTTTTCGAAAAAAACCGTTATTTTGCCATTTTTTGACAAATCTGAATTTTTACGTTTTTTTTTGCCATTTTTTGACAAATCTGATTTTTGTTTGTCGAAAAAAAACGTTATTTTGACATTTTTTGACAAATCTGAATTTTTACGAAAAAACCCGTTTGCCATTTTTGGAACAAATCTGATTTTTGTCGAAAAAAACCGTTATTTTGCCATTTTTTGACAAATCTGAATTTTTACGAAAAACCGTTTTTTTGCCATTTTTTGACAAATCTGATTTTTGTCGAAAAAAAACGTTATTTTGCCATTTTTTGACAAATCTGAATTTTTACGTACTTTTTTTTGCCATTTTTTGACAAATCTGATTTTTGTCGAAAAAAAAACGTTATTTTGCCATTTTTTGACAAATCTGAATTTTTACGAAAAAACCGTTTTTTGCCATTTTTTGACAAATCTGATTTTTGTCGAAAAAAACCGTTATTTTGCCATTTTTTGACAAATCTGAATTTTTCGAGAAAACGTTTTTGTTTTTTGCCATTTTTTGACAAATTTTGATTTTTTTTTGAAAAAAACGTTATTTTGCCATTTTTTGACAAATCTGAATTTTTACGAAAATTTTTTTGCCATTTTTTGACAAATCTGATTTTTGTCGAAAAAAAACGTTATTTTGCCATTTTTTGACAAATCTGAATTTTTACGAAAACCGTTTTTTTTGCCATTTTTTGACAAATCTGATTTTTGTCGAAAAAAAACGTTATTTTGCCATTTTTTGACAAATCTGAATTTTTACGAAAAAACGTTTTTTGCCATTTTTTGACAAATCTGATTTTTGTCGAAAAAAAACGTTATTTTGCCATTTTTTGGCAAATCTGAATTTTTCGAAAAAACCTTTTTTGCCATTTTTTGACAAATCTGATTTTTTTCGAAAAAAAACCGTTATTTTGCCATTTTTTGACAAATCTGAATTTTTACGTTTTTTTTGACATTTTTTGACAAATCTGATTTTTGTTAAAAAAAAAACGTTATTTTGACATTTTTTGTCAAATCTGAATTTTTACGAAAAAACCGTTTGCCATTTTTGAAAAATCTGATTTTTGTCGAAAAAAACCGTTATTTTGCCATTTTTTGACAAATCTGAATTTTTCGAAAAAACGTTTTTTTGCCATTTTTTGACAAATCTGATTTTTGTTGAAAAAAAACGTTATTTTGCCATTTTTTGACAAATCATTTTTGTTTTAAAACGTTTTTTGCATTTTTTTTTGTCAAATCTGAATTTTTACGAAAAAACCGTTTGCCATTTTTTGAAAAATCTGACTTTTGTCGAAAAAAACCGTTATTTTGCCATTTTTTGACAAATCTCAATTTATACGTTCTTTTTTTGCCATTTTTTGACAAATCGGATTTTTGTTGAAAAAAACGTTATTTTGCCATTTTTTGACAAATCTGAATTTTTACGTTTTTTTTGATTTTTTTTGACAAATCTGATTTTTGTTGAAAAAAAAACGTTATTTTGACATTTTTTTTGGAAAATCTGAATTTTTACGAAAAAACCGTTTGCCATTTTTAGACAAATCTGATTTTTGTCGATAAAACCACTTATTTTGCCATTTTTTAACGAATCTGATTTTTTCGAAAAAACCGTTATTTTGCCATTTTGTGACAAATCTGAATTTTTACGTTTTTTTTGCCATTTTTTGACAAATTATATTTTTGTCGAAAAAAAAACGTTATTTTTCCATTTGTTGACAAATCTGAATTATTACGAAAAACCCGTTTTCCATTTTTGGACAAATCTGATTTTTGTCGAAAAAAACGGTATTTTGCCATGTTTTTGACAAATCTGACTTTTGTCGAAAAACCCAGATATTTTGCCATTTTTTAACAAATCTGATTTTTGTCGAGAAAACCCAGTTGTTTTGCCATTTTTTGACAAATCTGAATTTTTGTTTTTTTTTGCCATTTTATAATAAATTTGATTTTTGTTGAAAAAAAACGTTATTTTGACATTTTTTGGAAAATCTGAATTTTTCGTTATTTTTGGACAAATTTGATTTTTGTCGAAAAAAAACCGGTATTTTGCCATTTTATCACAAATCTGAATTTTGACGACAAACCATTATATTTGCCATTTTTTGACAAATCTCAATTTATACGTTTTTTTTTCTTCCATTTTTTGACAAATCTGATTTTTGTTGAAAAAAAACGTTATTTTGAAATTTTTTGGCAAATCTGCATTTTTACGAAAAAACCGATTGCCATTTTTAGACAAATCTGATTTTTGTCGATAAAACCACTTATTTTGCCATTTTTTAACTAATCTGATTTTTTCGAAAAAACCGTTATTTTGCCATTTTTTGACAAATCTGAATTTTTACGTTTTTTTGCCATTTTTTTACAAATCATATTTTTGTCGAAAAAAAAACGTTATTTTGCCATTTTTTGGCAAATCTGAATTTTTACGAAAAACCCGTTTTGCCATTTTTGAAAATTTTCTTTTTTGCCATTTTTTGACAAATCTGATTTTTTTGAAAAAAAAACCGTTATTTTGCCATTTTTTGACAAATCTGAATTTTTACGTTTTTTTTTGCCATTTTTTGACAAATCTGATTTTTTGTTTAAAAAAAAAACGTTATTTTGACATTTTTTGGCAAATCTGAATTTTTACGAAAAAACCGTTTGCCATTTTTTGAAAAATCTGATTTTTGTCGATTATTTTGTTTTTAAATTGAAAAAAACCGTTATTTTGCCATTTTTTGACAAATCTGAATTTTTTTTTGACGAAAAACCGTTATTTTTGCCATTTTTTTGACAAATCTGATTTTTGTCGAAAAAACCGTTATTTTGCCATTTTTTGACAAATCTGAATTTTTACGTTTTTTTTTGACATTTTTTGACAAATCTGATTTTTGTTGAAAAAAAAAACGTTATTTTGACATTTTTTGGCAAATCTGAATTTTTACGAAAAAACCGTTTGCCATTTTTGAAAAATCTGATTTTTGTCGAAAAAAACCGTTATTTTGCCATTTTTTGACAAATCTGAATTTACTTTTTTTGCATTTTTTGACAAATCTGATTTTTTAAAAAAAACGTTATTTTGCCATTTTTTGACAAATCTGAATTTTTACGAAAATTTTTTTGCCATTTTTTGACAAATCTGATTTTTGTCGAAAAAAACGTTATTTTGCCATTTTTTGACAAATCTGAATTTTTACGAAAAAACCGTTTTTTTGCCATTTTTTGACAAATCTGATTTTTGTCGAAAAAAACCGTTATTTTGCCATTTTTTGACAAATCTGAATTTTTACGAAAAAACCGTTTTTTGCCATTTTTTGACAAATCTGATTTTTGTCGAAAAAACGTTATTTTGCCATTTTTTGACAAATCTGAATTTTTACGTTTTTTTTTGCCATTTTTTGACAAATCTGATTTTTGTTGAAAAAAAAAACGTTATTTTGACATTTTTTGGCAAATCTGAATTTTTACGAAAAAACCGTTTGCCATTTTTTGACAAATCTGATTTTTGTCGAAAAAACCAGATATTTTGCCATTTTTTAACAAATCTGATTTTTGTCGAAAAAACCCGTTATTTTGCCATTTTTTGACAAATCTGAATTTTTACGTTTTTTTTTTTTTGCCATTTTTTGACAAATCTGATTTTTTTTGTTGAAATTATTTTTCGAAAAAAACGTTATTTTGCCATTTTTTGACAAATCTGACTTTTTTTTTTACGAAAAATCGATTTTTGTTGACAACGTTATTTTGCCATTTTTTGACAAATCTGAATTTTTGTCGAAAAAACAGATATTTTGCCATTTTTTGACAAATCTGATTTTTGTCGAAAAAAAAACGTTATTTTTGCCATTTTTTGACAAATCTGAATTTTTACGTTAATTTTTTTGCCATTTTTTGACAAATCTGATTTTTGTTTTGAAAAAAAAAACGTTATTTTGACATTTTTTGGCAAATCTGAATTTTTACGAAAAAACCGTTTGCCATTTTTTGACAAATCTGATTTTTGTCGAAAAAAAACGTTATTTTGCCATTTTTTTTGACAAATCTGAATTTTTTTGAAAAAACGTTTTTTGCCATTTTTTGACAAATCTGATTTTTTGTCATTGAAAAAAAACGTTATTTTGCCATTTTTTGACAAATCTGATTTTTTCGAAAAAACGTTATTTTGCCATTTTTTGACAAATCTGAATTTTTAAACGTTTTTTTGCCATTTTTTGACAAATCTGATTTTTGTTGAAAAAAAAACGTTATTTTGACATTTTTTGGCAAATCTGAATTTTTACGAAAAAACCGTTTGCCATTTTTAGACAAATCTGATTTTTGTCGATAAAAAACGTTATTTTGCCATTTTTTGACAAATCTGATTTTTAAAAAAAAACCGTTATTTTGCCATTTTTGACAAATCTGTTTAAAAAACGTTATTTTGCCATTTTTTGACAAATCTGATTTTTGTCGAAAAAAACGTTATTTTGCCATTTTTTGACAAATCTGAATTTTTAAGGTTTTTTTGCCATTTTTTGACAAATCTGATTTTTGTTGAAAAAAAAACGTTATTTTGACATTTTTTGGCAAATCTGAATTTTTACGAAAAAACCGTTTGCCATTTTTGGACAAATCTGATTTTTGTCGAAAAAAAAACAGTTATTTTGCCATTTTTTGACAAATCTGAATTTTTAGTCGTTTTTTTGCATTTTTTGACAAATCTGATTTTTAAAAATTTTGCCATTTTTTGACAAATCTGAATTTTTACGTTTTTTTTTTGCCATTTTTTGACAAATCTGATTTTTGTTGAAAAAAAAACGTTATTTTGCCTTTTTGACAAACGTTATTTTGACATTTTTTTGACAAATCTGAATTTTTACGAAAAAACCGTTTGCCATTTTTTGACAAATCTGATTTTTGTCGAAAAAAACGTTATTTTGCCATTTTTTGACAAATCTGAATTTTTCGAAAAATTTTTTTTGCCATTTTTTGACAAATCTGATTTTTGTCGAAAAAAAACGTTATTTTGCCATTTTTTGACAAATCTGAATTTTTACGTTTTTTTTGCCATTTTTTGACAAATCTGATTTTTGTTGAAAAAAAAACGTTATTTTGACATTTTTTGGCAAATCTGAATTTTTACGAAAAAACCCGTTTGCCATTTTTGGACAAATCTGATTTTTGTCGAAAAAACCGTTATTTTGCCATTTTTTGACAAATCTGAATTTTTTCGGTTTTTTTTTTGCCATTTTTTGACAAATCTGATTTTTGTTGAAAAAAAACGTTATTTTGACATTTTTTGGCAAATCTGAATTTTTACGAAAAAACCGTTTGCCATTTTTAGACAAATCTGATTTTTGTCGAAAAAAACGTTATTTTGCCATTTTTTGACAAATCTGAATTTTGTCGAAAAAACCGTTATTTTGCCATTTTTTGACAAATCTGAATTTTTTTGCCATTTTTTTGACAAATCTGATTTTTGTCGAAAAAACCGTTATTTTGCCATTTTTTGACAAATCTGAATTTTACGAAAAACCGTTTTTTTTTTCCATCTATTTTACGTTTTTTTTTGACAAATCTGATTTTTTTTTGAAAAAAAACGTTATTTTGACATTTTTTGGCAAATCTGAATTTTTACGAAAAAACCGTTTGCCATTTTTTGAAAAATCTGATTTTTGTCGAAAAAAACCGTTATTTTGCCATTTTTTGACAAATCTGAATTTTGACGAAAAACCGTTATTTTTGCCATTTTTTTGACAAATCTGAATTTTGTCGAGAAAAACCGTTTTATTTTGCCATTTTTTGACAAATCTGATTTTTTTAAAAAAAACGTTATTTTGACATTTTTTGACAAATCTGAATTTTTACGAAATTTGCCATTTTTTGAAAATCTGATTTTTGAAAAAAAAACGTTATTTTGCCATTTTTTGACAAATCTGAATTTTTACGAAAAAACCGTTTTTTTGCCATTTTTTGAAAAATCTGATTTTTGTCGAAAAAAACGTTATTTTGCCATTTTTTGACAAATCTGAATTTTTACGTTTTTTTTTGCCATTTTTTGACAAATCTGATTTTTGTTGAAAAAAAACGTTATTTTGACATTTTTTGGCAAATCTGAATTTTTACGAAAAAACCGTTTGCCATTTTTTGACAAATCTGATTTTTGTCGAAAAAAACGTTATTTTGCCATTTTTTGACAAATCTGATTTTTTCGAAAAATTTTGCCATTTTTTGACAAATCTGCATTTTTTGACAAATCTGATTTTTGTTGAAAAAAAACGTTATTTTGCCATTTTTTGACAAATCTGAATTTTTACGAAAAAACGTTTTTTTTGCCATTTTTTGACAAATCTGATTTTTTGTCGAAAAAAACCGTTATTTTGCCATTTTTTGACAAATCTGATTTTTGTCGAAAAAAACGTTATTTTGCCATTTTTTGACAAATCTGATTTTTTCGAAAAAACGTTATTTTGCCATTTTTTGACAAATCTGATTTTTGTCGAAAAAAAAACGTTATTTTGCCATTTTTTGACAAATCTGAATTTTTACGAAAAACCCGTTTTGCCATTTTTTGACAAATCTGATTTTTGTCGAAAAAAACCGTTATTTTGCCATTTTTTGACAAATCTGAATTTTTTCGAAGTTTTTTTTTGCCATTTTTTGACAAATCTGATTTTTGTTGAAAAAAAACGTTATTTTGACATTTTTTTGGCAAATCTGAATTTTTACGAAAAACCCGTTTTTTGCCATTTTTTGAAAAATCTGATTTTTGTCGAAAAAAAACGTTATTTTGCCATTTTTTGACAAATCTGAATTTTTAACGTTTTTTTTTTTTTTTGCCATTTTTTGACAAATTCTGATTTTTGTTGAAAAAAAAAACGTTATTTTGACATTTTTTGGCAAATCTGAATTTTTACGAAAAAACCGTTTGCCATTTTTTGACAAATCTGATTTTTGTCGAAAAAAAACTTATTTTGCCATTTTTTGAACAATTTTTTTTCATTTTTTGACAAATCTGATTTTTTTGAAAAAAAACCGTTATTTTGCCATTTTTTGACAAATCTGAATTTTTACGTTTTTTTTGACATTTTTTGACAAATCTGATTTTTGTTTAAAAAAAAAACGTTATTTTGACATTTTTTGTCAAATCTGAATTTTTACGAAAAAACCGTTTGCCATTTTTGAAAAATCTGACTTTTGTCGAAAAAAACCGTTATTTTGCCATTTTTTGACAAATCTGAATTTTTACGTTTTTTTGACATTTTTTGACAAATCTGATTTTTGTTTAAAAAAAAAACGTTATTTTGACATTTTTTGTCAAATCTGAATTTTTACGAAAAAACCGTTTGCCATTTTTGAAAAATCTGACTTTTGTCGAAAAAACCGTTATTTTGCCATTTTTTGACAAATCTCAATTTATACGTTCTTTTTTTGCCATTTTTTGACAAATCGGATTTTTGTTGAAAAAAACGTTATTTTGCCATTTTTTGACAAATCTGAATTTTTACGTTTTTTTTTTGCCATTTTTGACAAATCTGATTTTTGTTGAAAAAAAAACGTTATTTTGACATTTTTTTTGGAAAATCTGAATTTTTACGAAAAAACCGTTTGCCATTTTTGGACAAATCTGATTTTTGTCGATAAAACCACTTATTTTGCCATTTTTTAACGAATCTGATTTTTTCGAAAAAACCGTTATTTTGCCATTTTGTGACAAATCTGAATTTTTACGTTTTTTTTGCCATTTTTTGACAAATTATATTTTTGTCGAAAAAAAAACGTTATTTTTCCATTTGTTGACAAATCTGAATTATTACGAAAAACCCGTTTTCCATTTTTGGACAAATCTGATTTTTGTCGAAAAAACGGTATTTTGCCATGTTTTTGACATATCTGACTTTTTGTCGAAAAACCCAGATATTTTGCCATTTTTTAACAAATCTGATTTTTGTCGAGAAAACCCAGTTGTTTTGCCATTTTTTGACAAATCTGAATTTTTAGGTTTTTTTTTTGCCATTTTATAATAAATTTGATTTTTGTTGAAAAAAAACGTTATTTTGACATTTTTTGGAAAATCTGAATTTTTTGTTATTTTTGGACAAATTTGATTTTTGTCGAAAAAAAAAACCGGTATTTTGCCATTTTATCACAAATCTGAATTTTGACGACAAACCATTATAGTTGCCATTTTTTGACAAATCTCAATTTATACGTTTTTTTTTTCTTCCATTTTTTGACAAATCTGATTTTTGTTGAAAAAAAACGTTATTTTGAAATTTTTTGGCAAATCTGCATTTTTACGAAAAAACCGATTGCCATTTTTAGACAAATCTGATTTTTGTCGATAAAACCACTTATTTTGCCATTTTTTAACTAATCTGATTTTTTCGAAAAAACCGTTATTTTGCCATTTTTTGACAAATCTGAATTTTTACGCTTTTTTGCCATTTTTTTACAAATCATATTTTTGTAAAAAAAAAACGTTATTTTGACATTTGTTGGCAAATCTGAATTTTTACGAAAAACCCGTTTGCCATTTTTGGAAAAATCTGATTTTTGTCGAAAAAAACCGTTATTTTGCCATTTTTAAAATGACAAATCTCAATTTTTACGTTCTTTTTTTTGCCATTTTTTGACAAATCTGATTTTTGTTGAAAAAAAACGTTATTTTGCCATTTTTTGACAAATCTGAATTTTTACGAAAAACCGTTTGCCATTTTTGACAAATCTGATTTTTTTGTTGAAAAAAAAACGTTATTTTGCCATTTTTTGACAAATCTGATTTTTTTTCGAAAAAACCGTTATTTTGCCATTTTTTGACAAATCTGAATTTTTACGAAAAACCGTTATTTTTGCCATTTTTTTGACAAATCTGATTTTTGTCGAAAAAAACCGTTATTTTGCCATTTTTTGACAAATCTGAATTTTTACGGTTTTTTTTGCCATTTTTTGACAAATCTGATTTTTGTTGAAAAAAAAAACGTTATTTTGACATTTTTTGGCAAATCTGAATTTTTACGAAAAAACCGTTTTGCCATTTTTTGACAAATCTGATTTTTGTCGAAAAAAACCGTTATTTTGCCATTTTTTGACAAATCTGAATTTTTTTGACAAATCTGATTTTTGTCGAAAAAAACGTTATTTTGCCATTTTTTGACAAATCTGAATTTTTACGAAAAACCGTTTGCCATTTTTTGACAAATCTGATTTTTGTCGAAAAAAACCGTTATTTTGCCATTTTTTGACAAATCTGAATTTTTACGAAAATTTTTGACAATCTGTTTTTGTCGAAAAACCGTAATTTTTGCCATTTTTTTGACAAATCTGATTTTTGTCGAAAAAAACGTTATTTTGCCATTTTTTGACAAATCTGAATTTTTACGCGTTTTTTTGCCATTTTTTGACAAATCTGATTTTTGTCGAAAAAAAACGTTATTTTGCCATTTTTTGACAAATCTGAATTTTTACGAAAAAACCGTTTGCCATTTTTTGACAAATCTGATTTTTGTCGAAAAAACCGTTATTTTGCCATTTTTTGACAAATCTGAATTTTACGTTTTTTAAAACCATTTTTTGACAAATCTGATTTTTTTTAAAAAAAACGTTATTTTGACATTTTTTGGCAAATCTGAATTTTTACGAAAAAACCGTTTTTTGCCATTTTTTGACAAATCTGATTTTTTGTCGAAAAAAACGTTATTTTGCCATTTTTTGACAAATCTGATTTTTGTCGAAAAAAACCGTTATTTTGCCATTTTTTGACAAATCTGATTTTTTAACGTTTTTTTTTGCCATTTTTTGACAAATCTGATTTTTGTCGAAAAAAAACGTTATTTTGCATTTAAAATCTGATTTTACGAAAAAATTTTGCCATTTTTTGACAAATCTGAATTTTTACGTTTTTTTGCCATTTTTTGACAAATCTGATTTTTGTTAAAAAAAACGTTATTTTGACATTTTTTGACAAATCTGAATTTTTACGAAAAACACTTAGTTTGCCATTTTTTGAAAAATCTGATTTTTGTCGAAAAAAACGTTATTTTGCCATTTTTTGACAAATCTGATTTTTTCGAAAAAACGTTATTTTGCTTTTTTGCCATTTTTTGACAAATCTGATTTTTGTCGAAAAAAAAATTTATTTTGCCATTTTTTGACAAATCTGAATTTTTAAATTTTTTTGCCATTTTTTGACAAATCTGATTTTTGTCGAAAAAAAAACGTTATTTTGACATTTTTTGACAAATCTGAATTTTTACGAAAAAACGTTTTGCCATTTTTGACAAATCTGATTTTTGTCGAAAAAAACGTTATTTTGCCATTTTTTGACAAATCTGAATTTTTAGGGTTTTTTTGCCATTTTTTGACAAATCTGATTTTTGTTGAAAAAAAAAACGTTATTTTGACATTTTTTGGCAAATCTGAATTTTTACGAAAAAACCGTTTGCCATTTTTGACAAATCTGATTTTTGTCGAAAAAAAAACCGTTATTTTGCCATTTTTTGACAAATCTGAATTTTTACGTTCTTTTTTTGCCATTTTTTTGACAAATCTGATTTTTGTTGAAAAAAAAACGTTATTTTGCCATTTTTTGACAAATCTGAATTTTTACGTTTTTTTTTTGCCTTTTTGCCATTTTTTGACAAATCTGATTTTTGTTGAAAAAAAAACATATTTT
>JAEIFK010000334.1:0-29374 GCA_018901825.1 Drosophila funebris
GTAAAGAATATTATATAGAAGGAATGCTGAAAGTTTCATCAAGATCGGTTAATAAATAAGACAGATAATCAGAATAGAAATATAAGTATTTTTTCCATTGAATCGTTGGGCTTTACGGGCAGCCCATGTGTGCGAGCGAGACAGAGAACGACTGCAGTACATGCAGAAGTAAATGAAGCGACGTAATACTCAGCTTTTGTTCGAGTGTGTATACATATGCAAAAGCTTGGTGCTATAAGTATGCAAAGACTTCATATGCGAAATGAGAGTTTCAAAAGATTATTCTTTAAATACTTGTTACTTACTTGCTTCTATTAAATCAAAAGACTTCTCAAAAAACTTTTATTATAGAACCCTTTACAGAATATTATATTGCCGGTGGCGGTGGACTGTAGCGTTTTTATACTCTGTACAGGGATATATTATTTTTGCAAAAAGTATGTTACAGGCAGAAGGAGGCATCACCCCATAAAGTTTATATATTCTTGATCAGTATCAACATCCGAGTCGATTGAGCCATTTTCGTCTCGTCTCCGTCCGTCCGGTCTGTCCGTCCGTCTGTCGTCCGTCGTCCGTCCGTCCGTCCGTCTATATGAACGGGTCGATCTCAGCAACTATAAGAGCTAGAGACTATAAATTTGACAAAAAAAATCCCTTTTTACAACCAAAAAAAAAAATTTTTTTTTTTTTTTAAAAAATCTAGAGACTATAAATTTGACAAAAAAATTTTTTAAAACAAACAAAAAAAAAATTTTTTTTTTAATTTTGGGAACCCATTTCCATCGCAAATCGAAAAAAAACCAATATTGGCCACATTTTTTCAACGTAGACACCTCTAACTGATCAGATGCGTAAAGAATATTATATAGAAGGAATGCTGAAAGTTTCATCAAGATCGGTTAATAAATAAGACAGATAATCAGAATATAAATATAGAAATATAAGTAATTTTTTCCATTGAATCGTTGGGCTTTTACGGGCAGCCCATGTGTGCGCGACTGCGAGACAGGTAGTACATGCAGAAGTAAATGAAGCCGACGTAATACTCAGCTTTTGTTCGAGTGTGTATACATATGCAAAAGCTTGGTGCTATAAGTATGCAAAGACTTCATATGCGAAATGAGAGTTTCAAAAGATTATTCTTTAAATACTTGTTACTTACTTGCTTCTATTAAATCAAAAGACTTCTCAAAAAACTTTTATTATAGAACCCTTTACAGAATATTATATTGCCGGTGGCGGTGGACTGTAGCGTTTTTATACTCTGTACAGGGATATATTACTTTTTCAAGTATTGTGCATAAAGTATGTTACAGGCAGAAGGAGGCATCACCCATAAAGTTTATATATTCTTGATCAGTATCAACATCCGAGTCGATTGGGCCATTTTCGTCTGCCTGTCCGTCCGTCCGTCCGTCTATATGAACGGGTCGATCTCAGCAACTATAAGAGCTAGAGACTATAAATTTGACAAGAAAATTCCTTTATACCATCCACAGATCAAGTTTATATTCAATTTTGGATAGCTCCCCCATTTCCATCGCAAATCGAAAAAAACCAATATTGGCAACATTTTTCAACGTAGACACCTCTAACTGATCAGATGCGTAAAGAATATTATATAGAAGGAATGCTGAAAGTTTCATCAAGATCGGTTAATAAATAAGACAGATAATCAGAATATAAGAAATATAAGTATTTTTTCCATTGAATCGTTGGGCTTTACGGGCGGCCCTTGGGGGGGGCGAGACAGAGAACGACTGCAGTACATGCAGAAGTAAATGAAGCGACGTAATACTCAGCTTTTGTTCGAGTGTGTATACATATGCAAAAGCTTGGTGCTATAAGTATGCAAAGACTTCATATGCGAAATGAGAGTTTCAAAAGATTATTCTTTAAATACTTGTTACTTACTTGCTTCTATTAAATCAATAGACTTCTCAAAAAACCTTTTATTATAGAACCCTTTACAGAATATTATATTGCCGGTGGCGGTGGACTGTAGCGTTTTTATACTCTGTACAGGGATATATTAGTATTTTTTGTGCAAAAAGTATGTTACAGGCAGAAGGAGGCATCACCCATAAAGTTTATATATTCTTGATCAGTATCAACATCCGAGTCGATTGAGCCATTTTCTGTGCTTCTTTTTTTCTGTCCGTCCGTCCGGTCTGTCCGTCCGTCCGTCTATATGAACGGGTCGATCTCAGCAACTATAAGAGCTAGAGACTATAAATTTGACAAGAAAATTCCTTTTATAGCCATCCACATCCACAGATCAAGTTTATATTCAATTTTGGATAGCTTCCCCATTTCCATCGCAAATCGAAAAAAACCAATATTGGCAACATTTTTCAACGTAGACACCTCTAACTGATCAGATGCGTAAAGAATATTATATAGAAGGAATGCTGAAAGTTTCATCAAGATCGGTTAATAAATAAGACAGATAATCAGAATATAAATATAAGTAATTTTTCCATTGAATCGTTGGGCTTTACGGGCAGCCCATGTGTGCGAGCGAGACAGAGAACGACTGCAGTACATGCAGAAGTAAATGAAGCGACATAATACTCAGCTTTTGTTCGAGTGTGTATACATATGTAAAAGCTTGGTGCTATAAGTATGCAAAGACTTCATATGCGAAATGAGAGTTTCAAAAGATTATTCTTTAAATACTTGTTACTTACTTGCTTCTATTAAATCAAAAGACTTCTCAAAAAACTTTTATTATAGAGCCCTTTACAGAATATTATATTGCCGGTGGCGGTGGACTGTAGCGTTTTTATACTCTGTACAGGGATATATTTTTTCGTGTTGTCCGTAAAGTATGTTACAGGCAGAACGATGGCATCACCCATAAGAGTTTATATATTTTTTTTTTTTTGATAAGAAAAATTCCTTTATACCATCCACAGATCAAGTTTATATTCCATTTTGGATAGCTGCCCCATCTTCCATCGCAAATCGAAAAAAACCAATTATTTGCAACATTTTTCAACGTCAAAACCTCTAACTGATCAGATGCGTAAAGAATATTATATAGAAGGAATGCTGAAAGTTTCATCAAGATCGGTTAATAAATAAGACAGATAATTCAGAATATAAATATAAGTATTTTTTCCCATTGAATCGTTGGGCTTTACGGGCAGCCCATGTGTGCGAGCGAGACAGAGAACGACTGCAGTACATGCAGAAATAAATGAAGCGACGTAATACTCAGCTTTTGTTCGAGTGTGTATACATATGCAAAAGCTTGGTGCTATAAGTATGCAAAGACTTCATATGCGAAATGAGAGTTTCAAAAGATTATTCTTTAAATACTTGTTACTTACTTGCTTCTATTAAATCAAAAGACTTCTCAAAAACCTTTTATTATAGAACCCTTTACAGAATATTATATTGCCGGTGGCGGTGGACTGTAGCGTTTTTATACTCTGTACAGGGATATATTATATTGTGCAAAAAGTATGTTACAGGCAGAAGGAGGCATCACCCATAAAGTTTATATATTCTTGATCAGTATCAACATCCGAGTCGATTGAGCCATTTTCGTCTGCCTGTCCCGTCCGTCCGTCCGTTCGTCCGTCCGTCCGTCCGTCCGTCCGTCTATATGAACGGGTCGATCTCAGCAACTATAAGAGCTAGAGACTATAAATTTGACAAGAAAATTCCTTTATACCATCCACAGATCAAGTTTATATTCAATTTTGGATAGCTAGCTCCCCATTTCCATCGCAAATCGAAAAAAAATTCCAATATTGGCAACATTTTTCAACGTAGACACCTCTAACTGATCAGATGCGTAAAGAATATTATATAGAAGGAATGCTGAAAGTTTCATCAAGATCGGTTAATAAATAAGACAGATAATCAGAATAGAAATAGTAAGTATTTTTCCATTGAATCGTTGGGCTTTACGGGCAGCCCATGTGTGCGAGCGAGGCAGAGAACGACTGCAGTACATGCAAATAATGTAATGCGACGTAATACTCAGTTTTCTTTTGTGTGTATACATATGCAAAAGCTTGGTGCTATAAGTATGCAAAGACTTCATATGCGAAATGAGAGTTTCAAAAGATTATTCTTTAAATACTTGTTACTTAAATGCTTCTATTAAATCAAAAGACTTCTCAAAAAACTTTTATTATAGAACCCTTTACAGAGTATTATATTGCCGGTGGCGGTGGACTACGTTTTTATACTCTGTACAGGGATATATTATTTTTGAAAAGTATGTTACAGGCAGAAGGAGGCATCACCCATAAAGTTTATATATTCTTGATCCGTCCGTCGGTCCGTCCGTCCGTCCGTCCGTCCGTCTATATGAACGGGTCGATCTCAGCAACTATAAGAGCTAGAGACTATAAATTTGACAAGAAAATTCCTTTATACCATCCACAGATCAAGTTTATATTCAATTTTGGATAGCTTCCCCATTTCCATCGCAAATCGAAAAAAACCAATATTGGCAACATTTTTCAACGTAGACACCTCTAACTGATCAGATGCGTAAAGAATATTATATAGAAGGAATGCTGAAAGTTTCATCAAGATCGGTTAATAAATAAGACAGATAATCAGAATATAAATATAAGTATTTTTTCCATTGAATCGTTGGGCTTTACGGGCAGCCCATGTGTGCGAGCGAGACAGAGAACGACTGCAGTACATGCAGAAGTAAATGAAGCGACGTAATACTCAGCTTTTGTTCGAGTGTGTATACATATGCAAAAGCTTGGTGCTATAAGTATGCAAAGACTTCATATGCGAAATGAGAGTTTCAAAAGATTATTCTTTAAATACTTGTTACTTACTTGCTTCTATTAAATCAAAAGACTTCTCAAAAAACTTTTTATTATAGAACCCTTTACAGAATATTATATTGCCGGTGGCGGTGGACTGTAGCGTTTTTATACTCTGTACAGGGATATATTACTTTTCTGCAAAAAGTATGTTACAGGCAGAAGGAGGCATCACCCCATAAAGTTTATATATTCTTGATCAGTATCAACATCCGAGTCGATTGAGCCATTTTTTCGTCTGCCTGTCCGTCCCGTCTGTCTCGTCTGTCCGTCCGTCCGTCCGTCCGTCCGTCCGTCTATATGAACGGGTCGATCTCAGCAACTATAAGAGCTAGAGACTATAAATTTGACAAGAAAATTCCTTTATACCATCCACAGATCAAGTTTATATTCAATTTTGGATAGCTTCCCCATTTCCATCGCAAATCGAAAAAAACCAATATTGGCCACATTTTTCAACGTAGACACCTCTAACTGATCAGATGCGTAAAGAATATTATATAGAAGGAATGCTGAAAGTTTCATCAAGATCGGTTAATAAATAAGACAGATAATCAGAATAGAAATATAAGTATTTTTTCCATTGAATCGTTGGGCTTTACGGGCAGCCCATGTGTGCGAGCGAGACAGAGAACGACTGCAGTACATGCAGAAGTAAATGAAGCGACGTAATACTCAGCTTTTGTTCGAGTGTGTATACATATGCAAAAGCTTGGTGCTATAAGTATGCAAAGAATATATAAAAGATTTAAAAAATATTTTTTAATATTTTTTTTCATATGCGAAATGAGAGTTTAAAAAAATTATTTTTTAAATATTTTTTATTTATTTTTTTTTTTTAAAAAAAAATTAATCAAAAAACTTTTATTATAGAACCCTTTACAGAGTATTATATTGCCGGTGGCGGTGGACTGTAGCGTTTTTATACTCTGTACAGGGATATATTACTTTTCTGCAAAAAGTATGTTACAGGCAGAAGGAGGCATCACCCATAAAGTTTATATATTCTTGATCAGTATCAACATCCGAGTCGATTGAGCCATTTTCGTCTGCCTGTCCGTCCGTCGTCTGTCCGTCTGTCCGTCCGTCCGTCCGTCCGTCGGTCCGTCCGTCCGTCCGTCTATATGAACGGGTCGATCTCAGCAACTATAAGAGCTAGAGACTATAAATTTGACAAGAAAATTCCTTTATACCATCCACAGATCAAGTTTATATTCAATTTTGGATAGCTCCCCCATTTCCATCGCAAATCGAAAAAAACCAATATTGGCAACATTTTTCAACGTAGACACCTCTAACTGATCAGATGCGTAAAGAATATTATATAGAAGGAATGCTGAAAGTTTCATCAAGATCGGTTAATAAATAAGACAGATAATCAGAATATAAATATAAGTAATTTTTCCATTGAATCGTTGGGCTTTACGGGCAGCCCATGTGTGCGAGCGAGACAGAGAACGACTGCAGTACATGCAGAAGTAAATGAAGCGACGTAATACTCAGCTTTTGTTCGAGTGTGTATACATATGCAAAAGCTTGGTGCTATAAGTATGCAAAGACTTCATATGCGAAATGAGAGTTTCAAAAGATTATTCTTTAAATACTTGTTACTTACTTGCTTCTATTAAATCAATAGACTTCTCAAAAAACTTTTATTATAGAACCCTTTACAGAATATTATATTGCCGGTGGCGGTGGACTGTAGCGTTTTTATACTCTGTACAGGGATATATTACTTTTCTGCAAAAAGTATGTTACAGGCAGAAGGAGGCATCACCCATAAAGTTTATATATTCTTGATCAGTATCAACATCCGAGTCGATTGAGCCATTTTCGTCTGCCTGTCCGTCCGTCCGTCTCGTCTGTCCGTCCGTCTGTCCGTCCGTCCGTCCGTCCGTCCGTCTATATGAACGGGTCGATCTCAGCAACTATAAGAGCTAGAGACTATAAATTTGACAAGAAAATTCCTTTATACCATCCACAGATCAAGTTTATATTCAATTTTGGATAGCTCCCCCATTTCCATCGCAAATCGAAAAAAACCAATATTGGCCACATTTTTCAACGTAGACACCTCTAACTGATCAGATGCGTAAAGAATATTATATAGAAGGAATGCTGAAAGTTTCATCAAGATCGGTTAATAAATAAGACAGATAATCAGAATAGAAATATAAGTATTTTTTCCATTGAATCGTTGGGCTTTACGGGCAGCCCATGTGTGCGAGCGAGACAGAGAACGACTGCAGTACATGCAGAAGTAAATGAAGCGACGTAATACTCAGCTTTTGTTCGAGTGTGTATACATATGCAAAAGCTTGGTGCTATAAGTATGCAAAGACTTCATATGCGAAATGAGAGTTTCAAAAGATTATTCTTTAAATACTTGTTACTTACTTGCTTCTATTAAATCAAAAGACTTCTCAAAAAACTTTTATTATAGAACCCTTTACAGAATATTATATTGCCGGTGGCGGTGGACTGTAGCGTTTTTATACTCTGTACAGGGATATATTAGTTTTGTGCATAAAGTATGTTACAGGCAGAAGGAGGCATCACCCCATAAAGTTTATATATTCTTGATCAGTATCAACATCCGAGTCGATTGAGCCATTTTCGTCTGCCTGTCCGTGTCTGTCCGTCTGTCCGTCCGTCCGTCCGTCTTTTTCTTGTCCGTCCGTCCGTCCGTCCGTCCGTCCGTCTATATGAACGGGTCGATCTCAGCAACTATAAGAGCTAGAGACTATAAATTTGACAAGAAAATTCCTTTATACCATCCACAGATCAAGTTTATATTCAATTTTGGATAGCTCTTCCCCATTTCCATCGCAAATCGAAAAAAACCAATATTGGCAACATTTTTCAACGTAGACACCTCTAACTGATCAGATGCGTAAAGAATATTATATAGAAGGAATGCTGAAAGTTTCATCAAGATCGGTTAATAAATAAGACAGATAATCAGAATAGAAATATAAGTTATTTTTTCCATTGAATCGTTGGGCTTTACGGGCAGCCCATGTGTGCGAGCGAGACAGAGAACGACTGCAGTACATGCAGAAGTAAATGAAGCGACGTAATACTCAGCTTTTGTTCGAGTGTGTATACATATGCAAAAGCTTGGTGCTATAAGTATGCAAAGACTTCATATGCGAAATGAGAGTTTCAAAAGATTATTCTTTAAATACTTGTTACTTACTTGCTTCTATTAAATCAAAAGACTTCTCAAAAAACCTTTTTTATTATAGAGCCCTTTTACAGAATATTATATTGCCGGTGGCGGTGGACTGTAGCGTTTTTATACTCTGTACAGGGATATATTAGTTTTCTGCAAAAAGTATGTTACAGGCAGAAGGAGGCATCACCCCATAAAGTTTATATATTCTTGATCAGTATCAACATCCGAGTCGATTGAGCCATTTTCGTTTCGTCCGTCTGTCCGTCCGTCTGTCCGTCCGTCCGTCCGTCCGTCCGTCCGTCCGTCCGTCCGTCTATATGAACGGGTCGATCTCAGCAACTATAAGAGCTAGAGACTATAAATTTGACAAGAAAATTCCTTTATACCATCCACAGATCAAGTTTATATTCAATTTTGGATAGCTTCCCCCATTTCCATCGCAAATCGAAAAAAACCAATATATTGGCCACATTTTTCAACGTAGACACCTCTAACTGATCAGATGCGTAAAGAATATTATATAGAAGGAATGCTGAAAGTTTCATCAAGATCGGTTAATAAATAAGACAGATAATCAGAATAGAAATATAAGTAATTTTTCCATTGAATCGTTGGGCTTTACGGGCAGCCCATGTGTGCGAGCGAGACAGAGAACGACTGCAGTACATGCAGAAGTAAATGAAGCGACGTAATACTCAGCTTTTGTTCGAGTGTGTATACATATGCAAAAAAGCTTGGTGCTATAAGTATGCAAAGACTTCATATGCGAAATGAGAGTTTCAAAAGATTATTCTTTAAATACTTGTTACTTACTTGCTTCTATTAAATCAAAAGACTTCTCAAAAAACTTTTATTATAGAACCCTTTACAGAGTATTATATTGCCGGTGGCGGTGGACTGTAGCGTTTTTATACTCTGTACAGGGATATATTAGTTTTGTGCAATAAAGTATGTTACAGGCAGAAGGAGGCATCACCCATAAAGTTTATATATTCTTGATCAGTATCAACATCCGAGTCGATTGAGCCTTTTCCATTTTCGTCTGCCGTCTGTCCGTCCGTCCGTCCGTCTATACGAACGGGTCGATCTCAGCAACTATAAGAGCTAGAGACTTTAAATTTGACAAGAAAATTCCTTTATACCATCCACAGATCAAGTTTATATTCAATTTTGGATAGCTTCCCCATTTCCATCCGTCCGTCCGACCGTCCGTCTGTCCGTCCGTCTGTCCGTCCGTCTGTCCGTCCGTCCGTCTATATGAACGGGTCGATCTCAGCAACTATACGAGCTAGAGACTATAAATTTGACAAGAAAATTCCTTTATGCCATCCGCAAATCGATTTATATAAAAACCAATATTGGCAACATTTTTCAACGTAGACACCTCTAACTGATCAGATGCGTAAAGAATATTATATAGAAGGAATGCTGAAAGTTTCATCAAGATCGGTTAATAAATAAGACAGATAATCAGAATAGAAATATAAGTAATTTTTTCCATTGAATCGTTGGGCTTTACGGGCAGCCCATGTGTGCGAGCGAGACAGAGAACGACTGCAGTACATGCAGAAGTAAATGAAGCGACGTAATACTCAGCTTTTGTTCGAGTGTGTATACATATGCAAAAGCTTGGTGCTATAAGTATGCAAAGACTTCATATGCGAAATGAGAGTTTCAAAAGATTATTCTTTAAATACTTGTTACTTACTTGCTTCTATTAAATCAAAAGACTTCTCAAAAAACTTTTATTATAGAACCCTTTACAGAATATTATATTGCCGGTGGCGGTGGACTGTAGCGTTTTTATACTCTGTACAGGGATATATTAGTTTTGTGCAAAAAGTATGTTACAGGCAGAAGGAGGCATCACCCATAAAGTTTATATATTCTTGATCAGTATCAACATCCGAGTCGATTGGGCCATTTTCGTCTGCCTGTCCGTCCGTCCGTCCGTCTATATGAACGGGTCGATCTCAGCAACTATAAGAGCTAGAGACTTTAAATTTGACAAGAAAATTCCTTTATACCATCCACAGATCAAGTTTATATTCAATTTTGGATAGCTTCCCCATTTCCATCCGTCCGTCCGACCGTCCGTCTGTCCGTCCGTCTGTCCGTCCGTCTGTCCGTCCGTCTGTCCGTCCGTCCGTCTATATGAACGGGTCGATCTCAGCAACTATACGAGCTAGAGACTATAAATTTGACAAGAAAATTCCTTTATGCCATCCACAGATCAAGTTTATATTCAATTTTGGATAGCTTCCCCATTTCCATCGCAAATCGAAAAAAACCAATATTGGCCACATTTTTCAACGTAGACACCTCTAACTGATCAGATGCGTAAAGAATATTATATAGAAGGAATGCTGAAAGTTTCATCAAGATCGGTTAATAAATAAGACAGATAATCAGAATATAGAAATATAGTAGTTTTTCCATTTTATCGTTTGGGCTTTACGGGCAGCCCATGTGTGCGAGCGAGACAGAGAACGACTGCAGTACATGCAGAAGTAAATGAAGCGACGTAATACTCAGCTTTTGTTCGAGTGTGTATACATATGCAAAAGCTTGGTGCTATAAGTATGCAAAGACTTCATATGCGAAATGAGAGTTTCAAAAGATTATTCTTTAAATACTTGTTACTTACTTGCTTGTATTAAATCAAAAGACTTCTCAAAAACCTTTTATTATAGAACTCTTTACAGAATATTATATTGCCGGTGGCGGTGGACTATAGCGTTTTTATACTCTGTACAGGGATATATTAGTATTGTGCATAAAGTATGTTACAGGCAGAAGGAGGCATCACCCATAAAGTTTATATATTCTTGATCAGTATCAACAGCCGAGTCGATTGATCCATTTTCGTCTGCCTGTCCGTCCGACCGTCCGTCTGTCCGTCCGTCCGTCTATATGAACGGGTCGATCGCAGCAACTATACGAGCTAGAGACTATAAATTTGACAAGAAAATTCCATTATGCCATCCACAGATCAAGTTTATATTCAATTTTGGATAGCTTCCCCCATTTCCATCGCAAATCGAAAAAAACCAATATTGGCAACATTTTTCAACGTAGACACCTCTAACTGATCAGATGCGTAAAGAATATTATATAGAAGGAATGCTGAAAGTTTCATCAAGATCGGTTAATAAATAAGACAGATAATCAGAATATAAATATAAGTAATTTTTTCCATTGAATCGTTGGGCTTTACGGGCAGCCCATGTGTGCGAGCGAGACAGAGAACGACTGCAGTACATGCAGAAGTAAATGAAGCGACGTAATACTCAGCTTTTGTTCGAGTGTGTATACATATGCAAAAGCTTGGTGCTATAAGTATGCAAAGAATTATATAAGATTTTTAAAAGATTATTTTTAATATTTTTTAAAAAAATAAAATTTAATCTTTTTGATTGAGCCATTTTCGTCTGCCTGTCCAGTCTGTTACAGGCAGAAGGGGCATCACCCATAAAGTTTATATATTCTTTCGTCTGTCCGTCCGTCTGTCCGTCTGTCCGTCCGTCTATATGAACGGGTCGATCTCAGCAACTATAAGAGCTAGAGACTATAAATTTGACAAGAAAATTCCTTTATACCATCCACAGATCAAGTTTATATTCAATTTTGGATAGCTTCCCCATTTCCATCGCAAATCGAAAAAAAACTAATATTGGCCACATTTTTCAACGTAGACACCTCTAACTGATCAGATGCGTAAAGAATATTATATAGAAGGAATGCTGAAAGTTTCATCAAGATCGGTTAATAAATAAGACAGATAATCAGAATAGAAATATAAGTATTTTTTCCATTGAATCGTTGGGCTTTACGGGCAGCCCATGTGTGCGAGCGAGACAGAGAACGACTGCAGTACATGCAGAAGTAAATGAAGCGACGTAATACTCAGCTTTTGTTCGAGTGTGTATACATATGCAAAAGCTTGGTGCTATAAGTATGCAAAGACTTCATATGCGAAATGAGAGTTTCAAAAGATTATTCTTTAAATACTTGTTACTTACTTGCTTCTATTAAATCAAAAGACTTCTCAAAAACCTTTTATTATAGAACCCTTTACAGAATATTATATTGCCGGTGGCGGTGGACTGTAGCGTTTTTTTACTCTGTACAGGGATATATTAGTTTTGTGCATAAAGTATGTTACAGGCAGAAGGAGGCATCACCCATAAAGTTTATATATTCTTGATCAGTATCAACATCCGAGTCGATTGAGCCATTTTCGTCTGCCTGTCCGTCCGTGCCCGTCTGTCCGTCCGTCTGTCCGTCTCGTCCGTCGTCTGTCCGTCCGTCTATATGAACGGGTCGATCTCAGCAACTATAAGAGCTAGAGACTATAAATTTGACAAGAAAATTCCTTTATACCATCCACAGATCAAGTTTATATTCAATTTTGGATAGCTCCCCCATTTCCATCGCAAATCGAAAAAAAAACCAATATTGGCAACATTTTTCAACGTAGACACCTCTAACTGATCAGATGCGTAAAGAATATTATATAGAAGGAATGCTGAAAGTTTCATCAAGATCGGTTAATAAATAAGACAGATAATCAGAATAGAAATATAAGTAATTTTTCCATTGAATCGTTGGGCTTTACGGGCAGCCCATGTGTGCGAGCGAGACAGAGAACGACTGCAGTACATGCAGAAGTAAATGAAGCGACGTAATACTCAGCTTTTGTTCGAGTGTGTATACATATGCAAAAGCTTGGTGCTATAAGTATGCAAAGACTTCATATGCGAAATGAGAGTTTCAAAAGATTATTCTTTAAATACTTGTTACTTACTTGCTTCTATTAAATCAAAAGACTTCTCAAAAAACTTTTTATTATAGAACCCTTTACAGAATATTATATTGCCGGTGGCGGTGGACTGTAGCGTTTTTATACTCTGTACAGGGATATATTAGTTTTGTGCAAAAAGTATGTTACAGGCAGAAGGAGGCATCACCCATAAAGTTTATATATTCTTGATCAGTATCAACATCCGAGTCGATTGAGCCATTTTCGTCTGCCTTGTCCGTCCGTCCGTCTTATGTCCGGGTCTTCGTTATTTCCGTCCGTCCGACCGTCCGTCCGTCTGTCCGTCCGTCCGTCTATATGAACGGGTCGATCTCAGCAACTATAAGAGCTAGAGACTATAAATTTGACAAGAAAATTCCTTTATACCATCCACAGATCAAGTTTATATTCAATTTTGGATAGCTTCCCCATTTCCATCGCAAATCGAAAAAAACCAATATTGGCAACATTTTTCAACGTAGACACCTCTAACTGATCAGATGCGTAAAGAATATTATATAGAAGGAATGCTGAAAGTTTCATCAAGATCGGTTAATAAATAAGACAGATAATCAGAATAGAAATATAAGTAATTTTTTCCATTGAATCGTTGTTGGGCTTTACGGGCAGCCCATGTGTGCGAGCGAGACAGAGAACGACTGCAGTACATGCAGAAGTAAATGAAGCGACGTAATACTCAGCTTTTGTTCGAGTGTGTATACATATGCAAAAGCTTGGTGCTATAAGTATGCAAAGACTTCATATGCGAAATGAGAGTTTCAAAAGATTATTCTTTAAATACTTGTTACTTACTTGCTTCTATTAAATCAATAGACTTCTCAAAAAACTTTTATTATAGAACCCTTTACAGAGTATTATATTGCCGGTGGCGGTGGACTGTAGCGTTTTTATACTCTGTACAGGGATATATTAGTTTTGTGCATGCAAAAAGTATGTTACAGGCAGAAGGAGGCATCACCCATAAAGTTTATATATTCTTGATCAGTATCAACATCCGAGTCGATTGAGCCATTTTCGTCTGCCTGTCCGTCGTCGGTCTGTCCTTTCGTCCGTCTCTGTTCCGTCCGTCCGTCTGTCCGTCCGTCCGTCTATATGAACGGGTCGATCTCAGCAACTATAAGAGCTAGAGACTATAAATTTGACAAGAAAATTCCTTTATACCATCCACAGATCAAGTTTATATTCAATTTTGGATAGCTTCCCCATTTCCATCGCAAATCGAAAAAAAACCAATATTGGCAACATTTTTCAACGTAGACACCTCTAACTGATCAGATGCGTAAAGAATATTATATAGAAGGAATGCTGAAAGTTTCATCAAGATCGGTTAATAAATAAGACAGATAATCAGAATAGAAATATAAGTATTTTTTCCATTGAATCGTTGGGCTTTACGGGCAGCCCATGTGTGCGAGCGAGACAGAGAACGACTGCAGTACATGCAGAAATAAATGAAGCGACGTAATACTCAGCTTTTGTTCGAGTGTGTATACATATGCAAAAGCTTGGTGCTATAAGTATGCAAAGACTTCATATGCGAAATGAGAGTTTCAAAAGATTATTCTTTAAATACTTGTTACTTACTTGCTTCTATTAAATCAAAAGACTTCTCAAAAAACTTTTATTATAGACCCTTTACAGAATATTATATTGCCGGTGGCGGTGGACTGTAGCGTTTTTATACTCTGTACAGGGATATATTAGTATTGTGCAAAAAGTATGTTACAGGCAGAAGGAGGCATCACCCCATAAAGTTTATATATTCTTGATCAGTATCAACAACAGCCGAGTCGATTGAGCCATTTTCGTCTGCCTGTCCGTCCGTCTCTGTCCGTCTGTTTTCGTCGTCTCCGTCCGTCCGTCCGTCCGTCCGTCCGTCTATATGAACGGGTCGATCTCAGCAACTATAAGAGCTAGAGACTATAAATTTGACAAGAAAATTCCTTTATACCATCCACAGATCAAGTTTATATTCAATTTTGGATAGCTCCCCCATTTCCATCGCAAATCGAAAAAAAACCAATATTGGCAACATTTTTCAACGTAGACACCTCTAACTGATCAGATGCGTAAAGAATATTATATAGAAGGAATGCTGAAAGTTTCATCAAGATCGGTTAATAAATAAGACAGATAATCAGAATAGAAATATAAGTATTTTTTCCATTGAATCGTTGGGCTTTACGGGCAGCCCATGTGTGCGAGCGAGACAGAGAACGACTGCAGTACATGCAGAAGTAAATGAAGCGACGTAATACTCAGCTTTTGTTCGAGTGTGTATACATATGCAAAAGCTTGGTGCTATAAGTATGCAAAGACTTCATATGCGAAATGAGAGTTTCAAAAGATTATTCTTTAAATACTTGTTACTTACTTGCTTCTATTAAATCAATAGACTTCTCAAAAAACTTTTATTATAGAGCCCTTTACAGAATATTATATTGCCGGTGGCGGTGGACTGTAGCGTTTTTATACTCTGTACAGGGATATATTACTTTTGTGCAAAAAGTATGTTACAGGCAGAAGGAGGCATCACCCCATAAAGTTTATATATTCTTGATCAGTATCAACATCCGAGTCGATTGAGCCATTTTCGTCTGCCTGTCCGTCCGTCGGTCTGTCCGTCTGTCCGTCCGTCTGTCCGTCCGTCCGTCCGTCCGTCCGTCTATATGAACGGGTCGATCTCAGCAACTATAAGAGCTAGAGACTATAAATTTGACAAGAAAATTCCTTTATACCATCCACAGATCAAGTTTATATTCAATTTTGGATAGCTTCCCCCATTTCCATCGCAAATCGAAAAAAACCAATATTGGCCACATTTTTCAACGTAGACACCTCTAACTGATCAGATGCGTAAAGAATATTATATAGAAGGAATGCTGAAAGTTTCATCAAGATCGGTTAATAAATAAGACAGATAATCAGAATAGAAATATAAGTATTTTTTCCTTTGAATTTCGTTGGGCTTTACGGGCAGCCCATGTGTGCGAGCGAGACAGAGAACGACTGCAGTACATGCAGAAGTAAATGAAGCGACGTAATACTCAGCTTTTGTTCGAGTGTGTATACATATGCAAAAGCTTGGTGCTATAAGTATGCAAAGACTTCATATGCGAAATGAGAGTTTCAAAAGATTATTCTTTAAATACTTGTTTTACTTGCTTTATTAGATCAGGAGGCTTATCCAAAAAACTTTTATTATAGATCTTATACAGAATTTACATTGCGAGTCGGTAAAGCCTTTTTATACTCTGTCCAGGGTTATTTTACTTTCGTCCGTCTGTCCGTCCGTCCGTCCGTCCGTCCGTCCGTCCGTCTATATGAACGGGTCGATCTCAGCAACTATACGAGCTAGAGACTATAAATTTGACAAGAAAATTCCTTTATGCCATCCACAGATCAAGTTTATATTCAATTTTGGATAGCTCCCCCATTTCCATCGCAAATCGAAAAAAACCAATATTGGCAACATTTTTCAACGTAGACACCTCTAACTGATCAGATGCGTAAAGAATATTATATAGAAGGAATGCTGAAAGTTTCATCAAGATCGGTTAATAAATAAGACAGATAATCAGAATAGAAATATAAGTATTTTTTCCATTGAATCGTTGGGCTTTACGGGCAGCCCATGTGTGCGAGCGAGACAGAGAACGACTGCAGTACATGCAGAAATAAATGAAGCGACGTAATACTCAGCTTTTGTTCGAGTGTGTATACATATGCAAAAGCTTGGTGCTATAAGTATGCAAAGACTTCATATGCGAAATGAGAGTTTCAAAAGATTATTCTTTAAATACTTGTTACTTACTTGCTTCTATTAAATCAAAAGACTTCTCAAAAACTTTTATTATAGACCCTTTACAGAATATTATATTGCCGGTGGCGGTGGACTGTAGCGTTTTTATACTCTGTACAGGGATATATTATTTTGCAAAAGTATGTTACAGGCAGAAGGAGGCATCACCCCATAAAGTTTATATATTCTTGATCAGTATCAACATCCGAGTCGATTGAGCCATTTTCGTCTGCCTGTCCGTCCGTCCGTCCGTCCGTCCGTCCGTCCGTCTGTCCGTCCGTCGTCCGTTCGTCCGTCCGTCTATATGAACGGGTCGATCTCAGCAACTATAAGAGCTAGAGACTATAAATTTGACAAGAAAATTCCTTTATACCATCCACAGATCAAGTTTATATTCAATTTTGGATAGCTCCCCCATTTCCATCGCAAATCGAAAAAAAACCAATATTGGCCACATTTTTCAACGTAGACACCTCTAACTGATCAGATGCGTAAAGAATATTATATAGAAGGAATGCTGAAAGTTTCATCAAGATCGGTTAATAAATAAGACAGATAATCAGAATAGAAATATAAGTATTTTTTCCATTGAATCGTTGGGCTTTACGGGCAGCCCATGTGTGCGAGCGAGACAGAGAACGACTGCAGTACATGCAGAAATAAATGAAGCGACGTAATACTCAGCTTTTGTTCGAGTGTGTATACATATGCAAAAGCTTGGTGCTATAAGTATGCAAAGACTTCATATGCGAAATGAGAGTTTCAAAAGATTATTCTTTAAATACTTGTTACTTCTTGCTTCTATTAAATCAAAGACTTCTCAAAAACTTTTATTATAGACCCTTTACGAATATTATATTGCCGGTGGCGGTGGACTTAGCGTTTTTATACTCTGTACAGGGATATATTATTTTTGCAAAAAGTATGTTACAGGCAGAAGGAGGCATCACCCCATAAAGTTTATATATTCTTGATCAGTATCAACAGCCGAGTCGATTGAGCCATTTTCGTCTGCCTGTCCGTCCGCCGTCCGTCTGTCCGTCCGTCTGTCCGTCGTCTGTCCGTCCGTCCGTCTATATGAACGGGTCGATCTCAGCAACTATACGAGCTAGAGACTATAAATTTGACAAGAAAATTCCTTTATACCATCCACAGATCAAGTTTATATTCAATTTTGGATAGCTCCCCCATTTCCATCGCAAATCGAAAAAAACCAATATTGGCCACATTTTTCAACGTAGACACCTCTAACTGATCAGATGCGTAAAGAATATTATATAGAAGGAATGCTGAAAGTTTCATCAAGATCGGTTAATAAATAAGACAGATAATCAGAATAGAAATATAAGTATTTTTTCCATTGAATCGTTGGGCTTTACGGGCAGCCCATGTGTGCGAGCGAGACAGAGAACGACTGCAGTACATGCAGAAATAAATGAAGCGACGTAATACTCAGCTTTTGTTCGAGTGTGTATACATATGCAAAAGCTTGGTGCTATAAGTATGCAAAGACTTCATATGCGAAATGAGAGTTTCAAAAGATTATTCTTTAAATACTTGTTACTACTTGCTTCTATTAAATCAAAGACTTCTCAAAAACTTTTATTATAGACCCTTTACAGAATATTATATTGCCGGTGGCGGTGGACTGTAGCGTTTTTATACTCTGTACAGGGTATATTATTTTGCAAAGTATGTTACAGGCAGAAGGAGGCATCACCCCATAAAGTTTATATATTCTTGATCAGTATCAACATCCGAGTCGATTGAGCCATTTTCGTCTGCCTGTCCGTCCGTCCGTCCGTCCGTCCGTCTGTCCGTCCGTCGTCCGTCCGTCCGTCCTATATGAACGGGTCGATCTCAGCAACTATAAGAGCTAGAGACTATAAATTTGACAAGAAAATTCCTTTATACCATCCACAGATCAAGTTTATATTCAATTTTGGATAGCTCCCCCATTTCCATCGCAAATCGAAAAAAACCAATATTGGCCACATTTTTCAACGTAGACACCTCTAACTGATCAGATGCGTAAAGAATATTATATAGAAGGAATGCTGAAAGTTTCATCAAGATCGGTTAATAAATAAGACAGATAATCAGAATAGAAATATAAGTATTTTTTCCATTGAATCGTTGGGCTTTACGGGCAGCCCATGTGTGCGAGCGAGACAGAGAACGACTGCAGTACATGCAGAAATAAATGAAGCGACGTAATACTCAGCTTTTGTTCGAGTGTGTATACATATGCAAAAGCTTGGTGCTATAAGTATGCAAAGACTTCATATGCGAAATGAGAGTTTCAAAAGATTATTCTTTAAATACTTGTTACTTACTTGCTTCTATTAAATCAAAAGACTTCTCAAAAACTTTTATTATAGAACCCTTTACAGAATATTATATTGCCGGTGGCGGTGGACTGTAGCGTTTTTATACTCTGTACAGGGATATATTATTTTTGCAAAAAGTATGTTACAGGCAGAAGGAGGCATCACCCCATAAAGTTTATATATTCTTGATCAGTATCAACATCCGAGTCGATTGAGCCATTTTCGTCTGCCTGTCCGTCCGTCTGTCCGTCCGTCCGTCTGTCCGTCCGTCGGTCCGTCCGTCCGTCCGTCTATATGAACGGGTCGATCTCAGCAACTATAAGAGCTAGAGACTATAAATTTGACAAGAAAATTCCTTTATACCATCCACAGATCAAGTTTATATTCAATTTTGGATAGCTCCCCCATTTCCATCGCAAATCGAAAAAAACCAATATTGGCCACATTTTTCAACGTAGACACCTCTAACTGATCAGATGCGTAAAGAATATTATATAGAAGGAATGCTGAAAGTTTCATCAAGATCGGTTAATAAATAAGACAGATAATCAGAATAGAAATATAAGTATTTTTTCCATTGAATCGTTGGGCTTTACGGGCAGCCCATGTGTGCGAGCGAGACAGAGAACGACTGCAGTACATGCAGAAATAAATGAAGCGACGTAATACTCAGCTTTTGTTCGAGTGTGTATACATATGCAAAAGCTTGGTGCTATAAGTATGCAAAGACTTCATATGCGAAATGAGAGTTTCAAAAGATTATTCTTTAAATACTTGTTACTTACTTGCTTCTATTAAATCAATAGACTTCTCAAAAACTTTTATTATAGAGCCCTTTACAGAATATTATATTGCCGGTGGCGGTGGACTGTAGCGTTTTTATACTCTGTACAGGGATATATTACTTTTCTGCAAAAAGTATGTTACAGGCAGAAGGAGGCATCACCCCATAAAGTTTATATATTCTTGATCAGTATCAACATCCGAGTCGATTGAGCCATTTTCGTCTGCCTGTCCGTCCGTCCGTCCGTCTGTCCGTCCGTCTGATACGAATGTGTTCGGGTCGATCTCAGCAACTATAAGAGCTAGAGACTATAAATTTGACAAGAAAATTCCTTTATACCCATCCACAGTTTATTATTTTTGGAAAGTTCCCCTTTCCTCAAAAAAAAAAAAAAACTATAAATTTGACAAGAAAATTCCTTTATGCCATCCACATTCAATTTTATATTCCATTTAAGCTCCCCATTTCCATCGCAAATCGAAAAAAACCAATATTGGCAACATTTTTCAACGTAGACACCTCTAACTGATCAGATGCGTAAAGAATATTATATAGAAGGAATGCTGAAAGTTTCATCAAGATCGGTTAATAAATAAGACAGATAATCAGAATAGAAATATAAGTAATTTTTCCATTGAATCGTTGGGCTTTACGGGCAGCCCATGTGTGCGAGCGAGACAGAGAACGACTGCAGTACATGCAGAAATAAATGAAGCGACGTAATACTCAGCTTTTGTTCGAGTGTGTATACATATGCAAAAGCTTGGTGCTATAAGTATGCAAAGACTTCATATGCGAAATGAGAGTTTCAAAAGATTATTCTTTAAATACTTGTTACTTACTTGCTTCTATTAAATCAATAGACTTCTCAAAAACTTTATTATAGAGCCCTTTACAGAATATTATATTGCCGGTGGCGGTGGACTGTAGCGTTTTTATACTCTGTACAGGGATATATTGTTTTTGCAAAAAGTATGTTACAGGCAGAAGGAGGCATCACCCATAAAGTTTATATATTCTTGATCAGTATCAACATCCGAGTCGATTGAGCCATTTTCGTCTGCCTGTCCGTCGTCCTGTCCGTCCGTCTGTCCGTCCGTCGGTCCGTCCGTCCGTCCGTCTATATGAACGGGTCGATCTCAGCAACTATAAGAGCTAGAGACTATAAATTTGACAAGAAAATTCCTTTATACCATCCACAGATCAAGTTTATATTCAATTTTGGATAGCTCCCCCATTTCCATCGCAAATCGAAAAAAAAACCAATATTGGCAACATTTTTCAACGTAGACACCTCTAACTGATCAGATGCGTAAAGAATATTATATAGAAGGAATGCTGAAAGTTTCATCAAGATCGGTTAATAAATAAGACAGATAATCAGAATATAAATATAAGTATTTTTTCCATTGAATCGTTGGGCTTTACGGGCAGCCCATGTGTGCGAGCGAGACAGAGAACGACTGCAGTACATGCAGAAATAAATGAAGCGACGTAATACTCAGCTTTTGTTCGAGTGTGTATACATATGCAAAAGCTTGGTGCTATAAGTATGCAAAGACTTCATATGCGAAATGAGAGTTTCAAAAGATTATTCTTTAAATACTTGTTACTTACTTGCTTCTATTAAATCAAAAGACTTCTCAAAAACCCTTTTATTATAGAACCCTTTACAGAATATTATATTGCCGGTGGCGGTGGACTATAGCGTTTTTATACTCTGTACAGGGATATATTAGTATTGTGCATAAAGTATGTTACAGGCAGAAGGAGGCATCACCCCATAAAGTTTATATATTCTTGATCAGTATCAACATCCGAGTCGATTGGGCCATTTTCGTCTGCCTGTCCGTCCGTCCGTCCGTCCGTCCGTCTGTGTCCGTCCGTCCGTCCGTCCTGTCTATATGAACGGGTCGATCTCAGCAACTATAAGAGCTAGAGACTATAAATTTGACAAGAAAATTCCTTTATGCCATCCACAGATCAAGTTTATATTCAATTTTGGATAGCTCCCCCATTTCCATCGCAAATCGAAAAAAACCAATATTGGCCACATTTTTCAACGTAGACACCTCTAACTGATCAGATGCGTAAAGAATATTATATAGAAGGAATGCTGAAAGTTTCATCAAGATCGGTTAATAAATAAGACAGATAATCAGAATAGAAATATAAGTATTTTTTCCATTGAATCGTTGGGCTTTACGGGCAGCCCATGTGTGCGAGCGAGACAGAGAACGACTGCAGTACATGCAGAAGTAAATGAAGCGACGTAATACTCAGCTTTTGTTCGAGTGTGTATACATATGCAAAAGCTTGGTGCTATAAGTATGCAAAGACTTCATATGCGAAATGAGAGTTTCAAAAGATTATTCTTTAAATACTTGTTACTTACTTGCTTCTATTAAATCAAAAGACTTCTCAAAAAACTTTTATTATAGAACCCTTTACAGAATATTATATTGCCGGTGGCGGTGGACTGTAGCGTTTTTATACTCTGTACAGGGATATATTATTTTTGCAAAAAGTATGTTACAGGCAGAAGGAGGCATCACCCCATAAAGTTTATATATTCTTGATCAGTATCAACATCCGAGTCGATTGAGCCATTTTGTCTGTCCGTCCGTCCGTCTCTGTCCGTCCGTCCGTCCGTCCGTCCGTCCGTCTATATGAACGGGTCGATCTCAGCAACTATAAGAGCTAGAGACTATAAATTTGACAAGAAAATTCCTTTATACCATCCACAGATCAAGTTTATATTCAATTTTGGATAGCTTCCCCATTTCCATCGCAAATCGAAAAAAACCAATATTGGCAACATTTTTTCAACGTAGACACCTCTAACTGATCAGATGCGTAAAGAATATTATATAGAAGGAATGCTGAAAGTTTCATCAAGATCGGTTAATAAATAAGACAGATAATCAGAATATAAATATAAGTATTTTTTCCATTGAATCGTTGGGCTTTACGGGCAGCCCATGTGTGCGAGCGAGACAGAGAACGACTGCAGTACATGCAGAAATAAATGAAGCGACGTAATACTCAGCTTTTGTTCGAGTGTGTATACATATGCAAAAGCTTGGTGCTATAAGTATGCAAAGACTTCATATGCGAAATGAGAGTTTCAAAAGATTATTCTTTAAATACTTGTTACTTACTTGCTTCTATTAAATCAAAAGACTTCTCAAAAACCTTTTATTATAGAACCCTTTACAGAATATTATATTGCCGGTGGCGGTGGACTATAGCGTTTTTATACTCTGTACAGGGATATATTAGTTTTGTGCAAAAAGTATGTTACAGGCAGAAGGAGGCATCACCCCATAAAGTTTATATATTCTTGATCAGTATCAACATCCGAGTCGATTGAGCCATTTTCGTCTGCCTGTCCGTTTCCGTCCGTCCGTCTGTCGCTGTCCGTCCGTCCGTCCGTCCGTCCGTCCGTCTATATGAACGGGTCGATCTCAGCAACTATAAGAGCTAGAGACTATAAATTTGACAAGAAAATTCCTTTATACCATCCACAGATCAAGTTTATATTCAATTTTGGATAGCTCCCCCATTTCCATCGCAAATCGAAAAAACCAATATTGGCCACATTTTTCAACGTAGACACCTCTAACTGATCAGATGCGTAAAGAATATTATATAGAAGGAATGCTGAAAGTTTCATCAAGATCGGTTAATAAATAAGACAGATAATCAGAATAGAAATATAAGTATTTTTTCCATTGAATCGTTGGGCTTTACGGGCAGCCCATGTGTGCGAGCGAGACAGAGAACGACTGCAGTACATGCAGAAGTAAATGAAGCGACGTAATACTCAGCTTTTGTTCGAGTGTGTATACATATGCAAAAGCTTGGTGCTATAAGTATGCAAAGACTTCATATGCGAAATGAGAGTTTCAAAAGATTATTCTTTAAATACTTGTTACTTACTTGCTTCTATTAAATCAAAAGACTTCTCAAAAAACTTTTATTATAGAACCCTTTACAGAATATTATATTGCCGGTGGCGGTGGACTGTAGCGTTTTTATACTCTGTACAGGGATATATTATTTTGTGCAAAAGTATGTTACAGGCAGAAGGAGGCATCACCCCATAAAGTTTATATATTCTTGATCAGTATCAACATCCGAGTCGATTGAGCCATTTTCGTCTGCCTGTCCGTCCGTCCGTCCGTCTGTCCGTCCGTCCGTCTATATGAACGGGTCGATCTCAGCAACTATAAGAGCTAGAGACTATAAATTTGACAAGAAAATTCCTTTATACCATCCACAGATCAAGTTTATATTCAATTTTGGATAGCTCCCCCATTTCCATCGCAAATCGAAAAAAACCAATATTGGCCACATTTTTCAACGTAGACACCTCTAACTGATCAGATGCGTAAAGAATATTATATAGAAGGAATGCTGAAAGTTTCATCAAGATCGGTTAATAAATAAGACAGATAATCAGAATAGAAATATAAGTATTTTTTCCATTGAATCGTTGGGCTTTACGGGCAGCCCATGTGTGCGAGCGAGACAGAGAACGACTGCAGTACATGCAGAAGTAAATGAAGCGACGTAATACTCAGCTTTTGTTCGAGTGTGTATACATATGCAAAAGCTTGGTGCTATAAGTATGCAAAGACTTCATATGCGAAATGAGAGTTTCAAAAGATTATTCTTTAAATACTTGTTACTTACTTGCTTCTATTAAATCAAAAGACTTCTCAAAAACTTTTATTATAGAACCCTTTACAGAGTATTATATTGCCGGTGGCGGTGGACTGTAGCGTTTTTATACTCTGTACAGGGATATATTATTTTGTGCAAAAGTATGTTACAGGCAGAAGGAGGCATCACCCCATAAAGTTTATATATTCTTGATCAGTATCAACATCCGAGTCGATTGAGCCATTTTCGTCTGCCTGTCCGTCCGTCCGTCCGTCCGTCCGTCTGTCCGTCCGTCCGTCCGTCCGTCCGTCCATATGAACGGGTCGATCTCAGCAACTATAAGAGCTAGAGACTATAAATTTGACAAGAAAATTCCTTTATACCATCCACAGATCAAGTTTATATTCAATTTTGGATAGCTCCCCCATTTCCATCGCAAATCGAAAAAAACCAATATTGGCAACATTTTTCAACGTAGACACCTCTAACTGATCAGATGCGTAAAGAATATTATATAGAAGGAATGCTGAAAGTTTCATCAAGATCGGTTAATAAATAAGACAGATAATCAGAATAGAAATATAAGTATTTTTTCCATTGAATCGTTGGGCTTTACGGGCAGCCCATGTGTGCGAGCGAGACAGAGAACGACTGCAGTACATGCAGAAGTAAATGAAGCGACGTAATACTCAGCTTTTGTTCGAGTGTGTATACATATGCAAAAGCTTGGTGCTATAAGTATGCAAAGACTTCATATGCGAAATGAGAGTTTCAAAAGATTATTCTTTAAATACTTGTTACTTACTTGCTTCTATTAAATCAATAGACTTCTCAAAAAACTTTTATTATAGAACCCTTTACAGAATATTATATTGCCGGTGGCGGTGGACTGTAGCGTTTTTTATACTCTGTACAGGGATATATTATTTTCTGCAAAAGTATGTTACAGGCAGAAGGAGGCATCACCCCATAAAGTTTATATATTCTTGATCAGTATCAACATCCGAGTCGATTGAGCCATTTTCGTCTGCCTGTCCGTCCGTCGTCCGTGTCCGTCCGTGGTCCGTCCGTCCGTCCGTCCGTCTATATGAACGGGTCGATCTCAGCAACTATAAGAGCTAGAGACTATAAATTTGACAAGAAAATTCCTTTAAACCATCCACAGATCAAGTTTATATTCAATTTTGGATAGCTCCCCCATTTCCATCGCAAATCGAAAAAAAACCAATATTGGCCACATTTTTCAACGTAGACACCTCTAACTGATCAGATGCGTAAAGAATATTATATAGAAGGAATGCTGAAAGTTTCATCAAGATCGGTTAATAAATAAGACAGATAATCAGAATAGAAATATAAGTATTTTTTCCATTGAATCGTTGGGCTTTACGGGCAGCCCATGTGCGAGCGAGACAGAGAACGACTGCAGTACATGCAGAAGTAAATGAAGCGACGTAATACTCAGCTTTTGTTCGAGTGTGTATACATATGCAAAAGCTTGGTGCTATAAGTATGCAAAGACTTCATATGCGAAATGAGAGTTTCAAAAGATTATTCTTTAAATACTTGTTACTTACTTGCTTCTATTAAATCAAAAGACTTATCAAAAACTTTTATTATAGAACCCTTTACAGAGTATTATATTGCCGGTGGCGGTCCGGCCTGTCGCGTCTTTATACTCTGTACAGGGATATATTATTTTTTTAAAAAAGTCCGTTACAGGCAGAAGGAGGCGTCACCCATAAAGTTTATATTTTTTCCGTCTGTCCGTCCGTCCGTCCGTCCGTCCGTCCGTCCGTCTATATGAACGGGTCGATCTCAGCAACTATAAGAGCTAGAGACTATAAATTTGACAAGAAAATTCCTTTAAACCATCCACAGATCAAGTTTATTTTCAATTTTGGATAGCTCCCCCATTTCCATCGCAAATCGAAAAAAACCAATATTGGCAACATTTTTTCAACGTAGACACCTCTAACTGATCAGATGCGTAAAGAATATTATATAGAAGGAATGCTGAAAGTTTCATCAAGATCGGTTAATAAATAAGACAGATAATCAGAATAGAAATATAAGTATTTTTCCTCCATTGAATCGTTGGGCTTTACGGGCAGCCCATGTGTGCGAGCGAGACAGAGAACGACTGCAGTACATGCAGAAGTAAATGAAGCGACGTAATACTCAGCTTTTGTTCGAGTGTGTATACATATGCAAAAGCTTGGTGCTATAAGTATGCAAAGACTTCATATGCGAAATGAGAGTTTCAAAAGATTATTCTTTAAATACTTGTTACTTACTTGCTTCTATTAAATCAAAAGACTTATCAAAAAACTTTTATTATAGAACCCTTTACAGAGTATTATATTGCCGGTGGCGGTGGACTGTAGCGTTTTTATACTCTGTACAGGGATATATTAGTTTTCTGCAAAAGTATGTTACAGGCAGAAGGAGGCATCACCCCATAAAGTTTATATATTCTTGATCAGTATCAACATCCGAGTCGATTGAGCCATTTTTCGCCTGCCGTCCGTCCGTCGGTCTGTCCGTCTGTCCGTCCGTCTGTCCGTCCGTCGTCCGTCCGTCCGTCCGTCCGTCCGTCTATATGAACGGGTCGATCTCAGCAACTATAAGAGCTAGAGACTATAAATTTGACAAGAAAATTCCTTTAAACCATCCACAGATCAAGTTTATATTCAATTTTGGATAGCTCCCCCATTTCCATCGCAAATCGAAAAAAAACCAATATTGGCCACATTTTTCAACGTAGACACCTCTAACTGATCAGATGCGTAAAGAATATTATATAGAAGGAATGCTGAAAGTTTCATCAAGATCGGTTAATAAATAAGACAGATAATCAGAATAGAAATATAAGTATTTTTTCCATTGAATCGTTGGGCTTTACGGGCAGCCCATGTGTGCGAGCGAGACAGAGAACGACTGCAGTACATGCAGAAGTAAATGAAGCGACGTAATACTCAGCTTTTGTTCGAGTGTGTATACATATGCAAAAGCTTGGTGCTATAAGTATGCAAAGACTTCATATGCGAAATGAGAGTTTCAAAAGATTATTCTTTAAATACTTGTTACTTACTTGCTTCTATTAAATCAATAGACTTCTCAAAAAACTTTTATTATAGAGAACCCTTTACAGAATATTATATTGCCGGTGGCGGTGGACTGTAGCGTTTTTATACTCTGTACAGGGATATATAATTTTGTGCAAAAAGTATGTTACAGGCAGAAGGAGGCATCACCCCATAAAGTTTATATATTCTTGATCAGTATCAACATCCGAGTCGATTGAGCCATTTTCGTCTGCCTGTCCGTCCGTCCGTCCGTCTCTGTCCGTCCGTCCGTCCGTCTATATGAACGGGTCGATCTCAGCAACTATAAGAGCTAGAGACTATAAATTTGACAAGAAAATTCCTTTATACCATCCACAGATCAAGTTTATATTCAATTTTGGATAGCTCCCCCATGTTTTAATAAAAAATTTTATAAGACAGATAATCAGAATAGCAGGATTAAAAGTCTTTTTGCATTGAATTCTTGGGTGGCTTATAGGAATGCCGCATGTTTCATCGAAGATCGGTGAATACAGTAAGAAAATAATGCAGAGAAGTAAATGAAACGACGTAATACTCAGCTTTTGTTCGAGTGTGTATACATATGCAAAAAGCTTGGTGCTATAAGAATGCAAAGACTTCATTTGCGAAATGAGAGTTTCAAAAGATTATTCTTTAAATACTTGTTACAGGCAGAAGGAGGCATCACCCCCATAAAGTTTATATATTCTTGATCAGTATCAACATCCGAGTCGATTGAGCCAGGTTTTTCGTCTGCCTGTCCGTCCGCAATCCGTCCGTCCGTCCGTTTCGCCTGTCTATATGAACGGGTCGATCTCAGCAACTATTCGGATATAGAGACTATAAAATTTGACAAAAGAAAATTCCTTTAAACTATCCACAGATCAAGTTTATTATTCAATTTTGGATAGCTCCCCCATTTCCATCGCAAATCGAAAAAAACCAATATTGCAACATTTTTCCAACGTAGACACCTCTAACTGATCAGATGCGTAAAGAATATTATATAGAAGGAATGCTGAAAGTTTCATCAAGATCGGTTAATAAATTAGATAGATAATCAGAATAGAAATATAAGTATTTTTTCCATTGGAATCGGTGGGCTTTACGGGCAGCCCATGTGTGCGAGCGAGACAGAGAATGGCGCAGTACATGCAGAAATAAATGAAGCGACGTAATACTCAGCTTTTGTTCGAGTGTGTATACATATAAAAGTGTGCTATAAGAATGCAAAGACTTCATTTGCGGAAATGAGAGTTTTAAAAGATTATTCTTTAAATACTTGTTACTTTTTGCTATTAAATCAAAAGATATCAAAAAACTTTATATAGAATAGCACAGAGTATTATATTTAGGCGAGGTGTGTGTACTATAGCGTTTTTATACTCTGTGCAAGGTAGAAGCGTAACTTAATTATATTCAAAAGATTATTATTTAAATACTTGTTACTTATGGCTTCTAGGAAATCAACACCCCATCAAAAGTTTTTATATTATTGAATCCTTTACAAGAGTATCATTATTCCGGTGGCGGTGGATTGTGGCGTTTTTCTACTCTGTTCGGATCTGTCAGTTTTCTTCCGTCCGAAAAGGGTCTGTTACCGGCCAGGAGGCATCCCCCCAAAGTTTATATATTCTTAATCAGTATCAACATCCAGTCGATTGGGCCCCGTCCGTCTCTCTCTCTCTCTCTCCTCCTCTGCCTCGTCCGTCCGTCCGTCCGTCCGTCCGTCTTTGTCTCGTCTTCTGTATATGAACGGGTCGATCTCAGCAACTATAAGAGTTAGAGACCATAAATTTGACTAAGAAAATTCCTTTATACCATCCACAGATCAAGTTTATTTTCAATTTTGGATAGCTTTCCCCCATTTCCATCGCAAATCGAACAAAACCAATA